>CM008338.1:33718737-33728924 GCA_002525835.2 Ipomoea batatas | reverse complement strand
CTGATGGTCGAAGGGCGTGCTGAGGATGTAGGGCCCCACCTAGTGCACTAACAAACATCGTGGGCATGTTTGTTTCGCAGGGTGGTGCATCCACCATGCCGTGTCCAAAGCCCTGGGAAGCAACCTCCCTTGCCTCGCGTGTTTTTAACAACTCTGTTGTCCACCCATCCAACATAGGTATTGATCTCGGTATGTCTCGTGCCCCCACCACGAGCCTATCGACATACAGGAGCTGCACAGAAATTAGAAACACACATATTACAAGCAAAACTAACCCTGGATTACAAATTTATTCGAGTCTTCATATAACCCACGTTATGACTCACCGTTAAAAACGTTAGTGGCCTAGTGAACTTGCTGGTTTTATCCTGCTTCCAAAATCCGTGTGCGGCGACCAAAGAGCGTAGGAGGTATCCACACCAGTCCAAATCCTTGATTTTGTTCACGTCACGAAACATGTGCACAATCTGCTGATTAACATATCCATTCGACACACTAGCAACCAAGGAGGTAACCACAACAATGCAAAAATGTCGTTGAAACCACACACCCCCATCCCTAAGGTTTAAAAGCAGCGTGGCTAGGGCCTTAACCGTGATCCTCCCCCTCCGTTTGTTGACTTTATCCCTCCATTCGCGCAGTTCGGTGCTTACTACCTGGCTATCACGTTCTACAATTGGCACCAATCCATTTGGTAATCCCAGTACACCAGCCACGTCTTCGTTCGTGACACTAATGAAGCTACCATTTGCCAACTTTAGTCGCATTAGGGATGGGTCAAAGTTAGAGACCAGCCAATACCCCAGGCGTGACGAAATTTCGTTAACCCGGAATCCAAGCAATCCTCCCATACCAATGTCACAAACACCTTGTCGCTGGCACTGGTTGAGATCGGTCACAACGCGCAAGAGTTCTCGTGGGACCCCACGTACCTTGATCTTGGGTAACGACCCATCCCCTCCCATTCGCGCAGTACGTAGTGGTTTTTCACGATGGTGTACCACGGGATCATGTGGCGCAGTGTGGAAATCTTCATCCGAATCCCCATCCTCGTCGCTTATAGCCGGCGGTCGTTGCGTTGGCGGACCTGAAAAGATCACAGAATGATGAGATTAATACGTTTGGATAGTCAAGGAATTTGCAAATCTGTTTAGTTAATTACCTTATAATTTGAACTGTGTTAATTAAAGTGTGTGTAAAAAAAAGGGCGTGAAAATGGTTGACCCTATGGTGAGAACACCAGATTCGATTGGTGCAATGGGCTGAGAATATTTAAGCAAATAATGGCACACAATTAACCCTACGGGGCCTGAGTATGAAATAGGCAAATAACGCAGAGATAGGGAACTTTTATGCTCAAGAAAGATTACTCACAGCTTCGTGAACCTGATAAGTGTATGATCTGTAAGTGATACAAAAAACACGGTTTCACTTTAGACCCATTCATACCTTATGTTTAGTTAATTACCTTATAATTTGAACTGTGTTAATTAAAGTGTGTGTAAAAAAAAGGGCGTGAAAATGGTTGACCCTATGGTGAGAACACCAGATTAGATTGGTGCAATGAGCTGAGAATATTTAAGCAAATAATGGCACACAATTAACCCTACGGGGCCTGAGTATGAAATAGGCAAATAACGCAGAGATAGGAAACTTTTATGCTCAAGAAAGATTACTCACAGCTTCGTGAACCTGATAAGTGTATGATCTGTAAGTGATACAAAAAACACGGTTTCACTTTAGACCCCATTCATACCTTATGCTACTAAGTGATTTGCATTAAAGTGCCCCCCATTAACTCATCGAAGACACATAAATCCCATCCCTCTATTTGGTTTTTGTTTTAGCCCAGTGAGGTAGAAAATGCATCTGAGTTCACTAGCCTTGCTATGTCATCCTCTTTTATTCTCATGTGTCCACTGTTAGAATTCACAAATGCAGAATTTGTGAAATTATTGTGATTACTGGGAGCCTGGGACTGTGGTAAAAAAGATCTGAGCTGTTTACTGAACATAACAGTTCATGTAGTTGAAAATTTTTGACACCATAGTTCATCTATATTGTAGGATACGCGGTCGTGACTACCATACTATGACACTACAGTAGCTCCAAAGAACAACCCCCCCTCCCTCCAAATTGCCAGCTGCATAAACAGGGTCCTACCGCACAGCCTTGGGTCCAATTCCACCCCCCTATCACACAATTAGCCCTAAGGGATATCTCCGCAAATAAGCAAATAACGTTGAAATATAACACATCCATAGAAATACCTCAGAACTGGGAACATAAATACCACGGCACCACACTCACCACGATGGGACCACCATTGCGCCGGTCGCCGCCTTGCTGCAACACGAGAAGCCACCCCAGCCGCCGCCGCACCCAATGCATCCCGAACCGCGCTGGATAGAGCGTCCCTGTACGACCGCCGCTTAAACCTCGAAGACACCGTCGCGGCGCGGGATGTCCCTGCGCTACTCGGAGTGGACGGCGCGTAAGGATGCCCAGTTGCCCTCCTCTTCGACCGTCGACTGCCATATGACCTCGCCATCACTAATAGACCGCCGCAATGCTCCTGGAGGAGAGAAGACGAGCTCACCGGGAGAATAACACCCCAAAAAGAACGGGATCAAAATAAAATTTTCAAAAAAAAAATAATAATACAAATCCCAACCGGTCAATTGGACCGGGGAAAAGACACCACTGCCCTCAACCCAGTGCAACAAAAAACAGAGGGCTGCTCACCAGTACACGCACGCCCACCCCCATTCCGTGCACACTACGAAAGACTGCACCGTAGACCGTAGATCACCCCCACTGGATGGCCACACCGAGTGCACAAGTTCACACAAAACCTTAATTTCACATGTGAACTTAATTCTACATATATATATATATATATATATANTGCTCCTTTACTCAGTTCCCCTCTTTGGTTTGTGTAAATTAGTTTCCTTCTAAGTTAAACACTTGCAGAGAATGCTTGTTTATAGCTGCTTGTATAGATATAAAAGTAAGTGTTGCTTTCTTTCAAGTTATACTATCATAAACTAGCTCCTCTTTTGTCACTGAAATGAGTTACAACAGTAGTGTGCATCACATATTCACATGTCTGCTGTTAAAGGATTTATTACATATAAAATTGAATGCCTCTGTCTTGGTTCTATCTCATGAAAATTTGACATAGCAATATTAATAATATATTGTGCTAATTTATTGGTATTTGCCCATTACTGGAGAATTACAACATTTGAATGTATCAGCAGAGGATCCTATTCCTTTTTCATGCACTAGTGCTTCCTTATGCTGCTATTGGAAGATAGTTTGTTTCTTGTACTTGGAAGAGAAATGAAAATGGTTTTTATCCTTCAAATGTGGAGAAGTTTGCATCAATTTGAACAGGTCTTAGCTAATCAAGTATATCCTACTAAGCAATTAAGATGTTTAATATTGTTGCTCCATAAGATTCAAAAACTAATTTTGAAGGATCCTATCCCCTTTTAAACTTTTGTAGTTTGAGAAATCTTTGAAGAACATTTGATTTGGAGGTTGTGGTTTGGGGCTCTAGAGGAAAGGAACTTATATTAAGTGGAAAATGTAGATTCCTGCAAGTTGTCACATAGTTTCCCTGAACCAATTCAGAGGAATATTTTTACTCTTGTAGTGTCATGTTGACCTAAATGTTTTGAAAAGTTATAATCACTATTATCTGACTTTATAATTGATCTCCTTTGACTAGGGGCACCGGGCACTCTTATGGTGCTGTATGTAGATATGATATCCATGATGTTTTGTGGACAATCATATTAGTCTCTATTTTCTCTGAACTTGTAGCTTGGTTGAGGAAAGTTCTGTTTTTAATGGTAAGATTAAATTTGTTAACTATTGCAGGTCAAAGTTTCTGAAACTGCTTCACTCTATGCTCTCTGCCGGTCATGGTTGAGGAATGGTTTTCCTGAAGCAACTCAGGTCTGAATAACTGAAGTTTTCTTGTCTGTTTACCACAGAATCTCCATTCATTTCTTTTTGTATCATTTAAGATTTTGTCACATTCATTTTCCCCCTTAAATGAACTTTCTGATATCCTACTTCCAGATTACAGACAATAATAGTGTTTTTTGGTGAATGTAATTATCCTACTTCCATATGGCAGCCACAATATATGGATGTTGTAAAGTCTCTTCCCAGGCCTTTGCCTATGGCTCCACAAGATGCTGAGTCGCCTGCAAAGAAGGAAGAAGATAAAGGAGAAGAAGAAGAGGTGAGTTCTTAATTTATGAGCACTGATCCCACAATCTGATGCAAAAGTCGGAAAATTCTACTAACCATTGCCTTCAGTGTAATTGGTATCTACCAAATATATCATACTTTATTGAATTCTGCTGAGTGCCAAATATCTTGAAAAGACATATTAACTAAGTAATACCCTCCTAAGAACTGGAGCCCATGTGAGTATCCCTTACTCATAGGTATACACCTTTTAAAGTAAGGTAGATTCAACTTGTAAGTAATGCCAAGGTCATGATATATTTTTTCAAAGTTATCAAGGCAATGATCTTGACAATGCATTCTTCTGCATAGGAAATGGATAAATAATGTTGGTTTCTTTTAATTTCAGGATGATGTATCAGTGGAGCATTTATCTACAGAAAAGCTTTTGCAATTACATGTCAAGCGTGCAAAGAGAATTCGGTCCAAGTAAGCTTCACAATCATTTGCAATTTTATGATTGAGAATATATTTGACTAAATATGCCTCCCCAGTCTCCACCTCCCCATCCAAACAAGGCAAAAAGAACCAAAGGAGACGATAGAAAATATGGAGGATCAAATACTTTAAAACGTAGTTTAAATTCGTCATCGTATTCCTCTTCTGCATTAGTGTAATAATGTATGGGAATAAAATCAAAATCATGGAATGTGATGACATCTGTTTCTCTTTCCATTATAATTAAAAGAAGGTTACCCTTTCGAATTTATAATGGCACGAGAAACGCTCTGACTTTTGGTTTTCTTTCATTGAATTAATGTGATATGTCTTGATGTGACCGAGAAATTCACAGATTAAGAGAAGAAAGGCTTAGGCGCATTGCAAGATACAAAACCAGGCTCGCTCTTCTCCTTCCTCCCATGGGAGATCAACAGTTCAGGAACGACTCTACTTCAGGAAACTGAAATGCCATGTTCAAACTTTCTAATACACGCAAACTCTATCAAGCACATCACTCTCGAGGATGAATGCCTATCAACATAATCCCCGAGGGAACAAATGGTGACGAGGACTCAACTTGGTGCACAGCACGAACTTGAGACAAACCACTGAACTCGTGGAAGTAGCTAAGTATTTGTGTCAGTTTTGTGTGTTAATGTTATGCTATAGACAATTCCTTTTACCTGTGAAGAGTTAGCTAATTATTCATAGTTGAGTTTGTAATCAGTGTAAGAGTTGTGAGACAAAAATTAGGAAGACTGAAGCTGAAGTTCACCTTGGCCTGGGCTTTTCACCCTGCAGGAGCTCATGAACCTCAATCTACTTGTACTATAAAATAATTGATTATATAATCTTTAGAAATGTTTTTATATTTTTTTTCCTGTTTTAAGAAATTGCTTCCTTGTCAAGCTCACATTACTTTCCACACTGCATTTATATATAGGGAATTTTTATGGTGTCACGTGTAATGTTATTGTATATTCAATGAAGTTGTAAAGGTATAAAGAGGGAATTAAGACTTGATCTACTATATTATATTTTACACAATTTACCTACTGAGTGTTCACAATTTGAAATTGTGAACATTCAGTATGTAATTGATACGGGTTCATCTGGTAAGGTGGACTCGGGTCCATGATATAATTACAAACTAAGATTGATATACTTACTAGTTGAGTTGTATTCTTTATAGTCAAAATTTGTCTCCATGGTACTCAATGCATCCAACAAAGATATCATGTGTGTTATTGTACACAATTAAATATTTAAATATGTAATCTCAACCAAAAAAAAAAAATGTAATGCATAATTGTACTTAATACCACTAAATATATAACATATAATATTAAATATAAAATGTGTGATTATACTCGGTACAAAAATATTTGTACCAATCATACATTAAAAATTTTGTAAAATTTTAACCATACCCAAGAGTTTACGCCATTGTAAAATTGAGATTTAGTTGAAGTTAGTCAACCCATCCAAAAAGCTACATTGTTGGATGACCACAACAGACGAACACAACAGTGTTAGGATAAAGACAACATCCAAGAATTTCAAATTCCTTCGTTCACAAGGCATCTCTTTTCTCATTGACATGTGAAAAATCATATCTTTTAGCCCAACTATCATTTTTTTGATCCTTCCCATGATCTTCATTTGACCCTTCAACGGAAAATTGCGATCACAATCGACGGCCGCACGCCAAATAATTATCATTGTCTAATCACGGATTTCGGGTTCGTAACTTTTGTAATAAGTATTAATTCAAACACGATATGATGATCTTTGTTAATACTTGAATTTATTTTGCTAATTGACTCACGATGTATATAACAAATATTTATGTGCAGTGTCTTTGCACCTTTGCCTTTCGTACCCTTTTTTGGTCTAGATTTATATAGATAGTAATGGTTGTATAGTTTAGATTGATTGATAACTGCAAAATTGTTTGTTGATAGAAGACGACCACAAGCCGTTTATCGTTGGCGGTGATTTTTTGAGTTATATTTGAACTTCATGTGTTAGGGTTGTTAGCATTTTACCAGTTTAGATGACTTTATTTAAACTTTCTTTGAGTTATTTGAGACCTAATTATACAATTCGTTGGATTTAAGGTGCCAATATCATTTTTCTCTTATGATATTTTATAACATGATTTTTTTTTTCTCATTTTCTCGATCCAATTAATACGATCAAGATCGCCAAAAAGATAAACACAACGTTTAAAAAAAAAACACTTATATATTATATAATCTTCATAGAACTCAAATCAAAATAAACAAGTGAAATCAAAGTAGTTGCCTTGCTTTTAGTTTTAGTTTTTGTTTAATCCTCTTCTTTTTTCACATTACGTAGTAAAATTTTGACTCATTCTAGTTGTGTCATGATGCCATGCCTCTCTCCCACTGAGATTGACAAATTAAAAGTTGTAATTGGTGATGAGTGACGTCACAAAATAAAAGCTAGTTTAATCACCCTACCCCAAACTAATTTTGCCTATCCAAATTCTCATTCAACCCCAACTTTTCTTCCTTCATAATCATAACAATAATATTATTAACAATGAAAAATTACACTTTTCGTCCATAAATAATACAAAAACATTACTTTTTTGTCTCTCAATTATATAGTTGTCACTTTTTATCTTTCAATTGTCAGTGAAGTAGCTTTTTCCATCGTTCAATTGTTTGTGAAATAAATATTTTAGCCAAATTGTAATATAACTTAGCGAAGAAAAAAATGCAAACATTTCTAATTTAGATATTACTAATTTTTTATTATTTGGTAATAATAATAATAATAATAATAATAATAATAATAATAAGTGCAATTAATGTAATGATGATTGCCAACAGCCACCAAATCTAAACAAGATTGATTATATGGTTTTAGCTAAGGTTGGTTGCAACCTCAAAATTCATGTCTCGAATCATTCTTTTCTCGCAGGATTCAACGGTTAAGAAATGAGGTTTGAAAATGTGTGTTATGGTCAAATATCATTTTTATTATTATTTTTTTTCATTTCCCAATTTATTTTTATTCAATCCCTAAAATAAATGCCACCCTTTGATCAATTCCCAAATCATTACTACTTGCGTGTGGAATTGAACATATGCCCACCATACTATATATGGACCCCATGCATACACACTATAAAACACCATGTTAACAACTCCTATGGTGTCATCCCACTGTGTTCTAATTTTTTTTTAAAATACAATTTATCCTATTACATTGTAGTATCTGTTCATCTATTACGACGCTGTATTTTGCATATAATCATGTAAATATATCTAATGATTTGATCTCTGTTCTCAAAGAATGTTGAATTCTCAATTCCAAGGGACCCTACGCCCTAAACTGACAGAGCATATGNGAGAATGTATATCATGGTGACTAAGCTGAAGTAGTATTCAAAAAAAAAAAAAAAAAAAAAAAAAAACGACTAGAGGCCTAGAACTTTGCTTATTCGCACAAGGAGCATCCATCACTTTGAGAGGTTGCTTCCACATTGTGGCTAGTGAGATTCAATCTCGAGTCATTATTCCCAAACTTCAAATGATCTGATCTTATTATGAGTTCGTATTCGTGTACAACTATTTAGGAGGCTGTAAATCAATTGAAACACATCATATGATTTGCGTCATCGATCAAATTTCAGTGCATGCTCTTAGGTTTAGGGTTCAAACACACACACACGTGTGTGTGTATTCATTGAAGTTACAATTTTGCCCTTTAGACATAAAAGAAAAAATATTACTCCGTATGTACTACGTCAATATATACTATACTCGAATTGATTTGTAGAACTAAAGTCACACTTAAATCACATCAAAAAATTTTGAAAAGTAAGAACTCAATTTTAGAATTATTACTTTAAATAAAAGATTTATAAGTTTGGTATCATTGTAGTGACATGTATGAAATGAAATATTATTAAAACAAAGAAATGAGTGATGCAACCTTAAGCTTATCCTCATCTAAAGGCTGCAGATTTATGGCTTTTCATTTTCTATAAAAAAAGTGATGATGATAAGGTGATAACAAAGTCATAATTATAAAAAAAATCATTTCCAATAGTGGGGGGATAAATTGGACATATATTTCCCACTTTCCAAAATGTTACTTCTCTAAGCTATGGGTATTTGTGGAGAATATTTCTTGAAATGGAAGAAAAGGATTGGAAAGTATTTTCATAGCCTTGTACCATCATCCACAGTTACCAAACTCTGCATAGTTATCATATTATTTATATACTTGTAATACAACACGTATTTCCAGTGTTTTTATTTAAAGAAAGTTCGTAGTCATTATTTTAAAAAAAAATTATTAAAAAAATTTATAGTCACTATTTAAAAGTATATTATAGGTAAATTTTATTTTGAGACCCGAGCCAGAGTGGATTGAACTATCTCCTTAACTCGGCTCTCATCTTCATCTTATTGAATCCGACCCAAAATCATTATTCATTAATGGTGATACCGAGTTTGTGAGGACCTCCGGATGAGGAGGAATCATTTTGCGCGCATCACAATTAGAAAGCTTAGGATGTTGCCACCTGGTCGGCTTCCGTCTGACCACTATTATTTTAGTCCATGATTTTGTGAATCATCTACTATAGTTGTAGAGCCCAAAAGAAGAAGAAGAAGAAGAAGAAAGTAGCCCTTTCTTTAACATCGAAAAATACTATTTCCTAAAATATGGTTTCACCAAAAAACGCCATCGATCAAAAGGACCAAAAGTGTCCAAAATATTATAGTCATGGGTGTTAAATGGCAAAAAACTATTGTCTAAGACTAAATTTTGAAATATCACCAAGTCATGGGACCTTCGTTAGAATTAATTTATTGGGAAAATTTTTATTTTAACAAAAAGAGACAAAATACCCTTTTCTAAAATAAAATTTCACCGGATAAGTCATTGAAGGACCAAAGGTATCCAAAATATGATAGTGTATGATTTTAGATGACAAAAATAATACTAAATTTAAATTTGTCATGAAAGACAAGGTATGTCTGCTGCAATTAACTTAGTTTTTTATGTATCAACAGTTTGTACTAGTATGAAATAAACACGAATTATTTTGAAGAAAACCCACAATCTTTCATGTATCTCCATGTAAATTTTCTAATTTCTAATCCTAGCTTGAAATTTTCCACGTTCCCAAACAAGCCACGATACAATAATCATGCATATTGGGACGGAGAATTCTATAACAATTTCATTAAATGCGTATTTTATATTTTTTTATTTAATTTTAAAAAAAAAACGTTATAAATTCCGATTTAAAACCAAGATGATGTAATTGCAGGGTAAAGTCGTAACGTGGTCCATATATCCCATATTATCGTGTTTGACAACTTTAATTTCTGGATAATTTAAATTTTGTTTTTCATTGATCTTGATCAGGTTTTTGGTATGAAGTATAATTTTCGTACTAAAAGATTATGAGATTGATCCTTACAAACATT
>CM008338.1:33667224-33681065 GCA_002525835.2 Ipomoea batatas | reverse complement strand
AGCACAGGGTTGTACAGTAGAGCAGAAGAAAAGAAAAGTGTAAAAAGATTCTCTAATCTTACCTTTTACTTTAAAAATAAAAAATTTAAAATTTTTCATCCCCATCTCATCAAAATCATCAAGATCCCCAAAATGTTCTCCATGAAAAACATTCATTTAACTGGTTGACTACCTGACTTAATATCAACATTTCAACGATAGGGTGTGGGTTTAACTTTCACCAACATCTTAGAATTAGGATTCCCTAAACTAAAATTTAGACTCTTGGACTCCCCAAGTTGACAGAAGTGTAGAGATGAATCCCTTGTGGGCAGAGTTAACAACAGAGACTAATTGAAAGACTGGTGATTTACCTCCTCTGACTACTATTAGGCTAGGATTTTGGGCTTAGAGTTAGGACTCTCCAGGCTAGAATTTGGATCATTGGCTCACTAGAATGGAGATTGGGCTCCCGAAATTGGCAAAAATGTAGAGATGAATCCCTTATAGGCAGAGTTAACGATAAAGATTAATTAAAAGACTTGTGATTTACCTCCTCCAACAACTATTAGACAAGAATTCTGGGGCTTAAAGATGGAATCAAAAAAGGAAAAACATCCATTCAACAAAGGGGGGAAAATGCAGACTATGAAGAAAGTTCATTTTCTCCTGGTCTGTCTGTCACTGTTTTCTGCTAAATCCATCTCCCAAGAAAATCCATTGGTGAGTTACTGTGGGAAAACAAGAATCCAAGCACCCTTTCGTGACCCTCACCCTCTCAACTCAACACACTCATCTTTCTTCAACAACCTACTCCTCTGCAAATCCAACACTCTTTACATGAGAACAACAATAGGGCTTTTCCATGTTTCTGCCATTGATTACAATTCTAAGCTCTTAACCCTTTCCCACTCTTCTTGCTCCACTTCTTCCCAGTTCATATCTCCCCATCTCTTATCCGCCGGATTCCCTTCTCCCCTTGAACCCAACTCCCTGCTTCTCTTCAACTGTTCAAACCAGACAACAACATCCATTGAATCCCCACTGTTACATAGTTGCAGAAACCTTAAACCCTTCAAAGATTCTCATGACTTAGTGTTCTGTGGAGGAGATTTCATGGGAACAGAGAGTCCTTGTTCTTCATGCTTGGTGGTTGATGATGTGGGGGAGATGGGGAAGGATTTTCACCCTAAACAACTGGGCTGCACACACTACAGAAGAGTGTACAGAACAAGATTATTAGCAGAGAATGAGGATGTTGGGTTAGGTACAAGGATTTCCTTTGATGTTCATGTGCCCAATCCTTGTGATGAATGCAGGAAGCCTTATGGGAATTGTGGAGTTGGTCTGAAATGCATTTGCCATATAAGTGAATGCAGTAAGTTTTGTTTAATTTCTGGTGTTTTAGATGTGATTTTGAGGTTTCAAAAAAAAAAAAGATGTGATTTTGAGGGTTTACTGACATGTTTAATCACTAGACTTTAGTACTTTCCCAACCTATTGAAACACAAAAAATCAATTCACCTCCACTGAGGCTCAATCTCATGACCTCCGATATGGGAGAGTCACTACATACCATCTGAGCACAAGATGCTTGACTTACAATAAACTTGATCCTTCTTATTGGGATTATTTAACCCGACCTTTATATATCACTCGGTCTAATTAAGACATCAAGCCCTAGTCAAGTTGGTCGGACAATTGATCGACTTGGTAACAAGATTTCAAGCAAGGTCTATAAATACTAACACTTGTTGTGTTTGTTTTTCTGCAGAGGACAAAGTAATCAATGGAGGTTCAACCCCAACTCCCAGTGGGAGCATCATCATCATCATCTTCATCAGTTTGGGTTTGGTTGTTGCATTCATGAATCTTTTCTAGGATTAGAGATTAAGGTAACTGTATTAACATTGTCATTTTGTGGATAATTACAATGTTGAGTGGACAAAAGAATGAGAATTTGCATTCAGATATTGACAATGAGAAAACACCAAGCAAGGATATTTTGTGGTCCTTTGTAAAACTATCTTGAATTTTAGGTCCTTTGATGTATGGGTGTCTCCCTCATGATTTTAGCTGACAAAGAGGTAGTAAACCAACTTAGTTTGCTCACAATTGACTAGTTCAAATCAAGAAGATCGATAGATAGTTCTCACGGAGAGTTGAATTTAAAACCTTGTGATCACCTAGTTAATTGTCTGACTAAATTGGTTGGATTGCCTTATATTAGGCTTTTTTCCATATGATGTGCGAATGTCTGCCTGTGATTTTAGCTAACAAAGAGGCACAAGGAGGTAAACCAATTTTTTTTTTTGAAAACCAATATCGAATATTATTAAATCAAATGAGCAATACAGTGGGGAATAGAAGAAAACCAGCAACATGGACCAGTTTGCGAACAAGCCGCTCTAACTAAGGCATGAACACACCTATTCACTGATCTAGAAATATACTCAAAAGACACTGTTTCAAAGTGTCGACTTAGTTCCTGACATGCACTAATAACACATTCAGCGTAAGATAAATCAGAACCTGAACCATTCAACAATAAACAATCCGTCTGACAATCTGAAAGAATCTTGACTTTGGTATAACCTCTTTCCTTAACCCATGAAAGGGCTTCTTTAACAGCCATAGCCTCCGCCAGATGAACATCGTTTAAGCACCTTAATGAACCATTACGGGCTGCCAAGAAGCTACCGTCCCCATGCAATACCATGCAACCAAAGTAGGCCTGATCCTGGTCTGAAAAAACTGCTGCATCCACATAAACCACAACCTCATCTTCACAGGTAGCAGCTATAGGTTGTACAATTTGTGCAGGCTCAGCATTATTCAAGGCTGAGGTTTTTAAGCACTGCCATGCATCCACACAGCGCTGAACCTCATGGGCAGTACTTAGCATATTCCAGTTCTTGTTATTCCAAACAATCTCGTTCCTTGACCGCCAAATATTCCACCAAGTGGCCACAACACGCAGTTTGCGTAACTCTTCACCATGCACTAAGGTATTTGGAGGTAAACCAATTTAGTTTGCTCATAATTGACTAGTTCAAATCAAGAAGATCAATAGACAGTTTTCACTGAGAGTCGAGTTTAAAACCTTGTGATCACCTAATTAATTGTCCGATCAACTTAGCTGGATTGCCTTATTTTAGTTTTTTTTTTTTTTTTTTTTGGGTATGATGTGAAGTTGCAGACATTTTAGAATCTGGTTTATTTCCAAAAGCAAATAGCTGAATATACACGACGATGGGGTGATGCAAGACAGGTCATGTTTCACTCCATTGTGAAAACTCATTATTGCCTCATAAAGTCATGTGGAGTATAATTTGCATTTTATGAGATGTGAACCAAACTACATCAAATACTCCAAAGCATGTCGAAAATGGTAAGGACTAAGGAGCCAACTTGGGATTGGCTCAATTGAGTAAGAAAGAAAACTCATGGACCGAACCTATGGCTCTTACAATAGGTTCATCAGCCTATAAGTCCTCGATCTAGCTATTTAATGATATGATATAGTCATATGATTTATAGGGTTGATAAATTGTTATTCTTTGAATAGTTGAGTTGATGTCTTTCATCGTTGTTGCACATTTTGTCAACCATCAAATACAAGTATGTAATTGTTAATTTTTTAATTTGATATTAAAGTCAAACTTTTATTGTACTTAGATCTCCAATTGTTCATTCACCTTCTTGTGATCTTATCAAATGTGGGAGTGCGGAACACTCACAATTGATAAGGCAATATGCTCCTCGTCAACTCTAGTTTCATTTAAGAATTAAGATGCACGCACCCCCTTTTGATTGCTTAAGTAAATTTATGTCACTACTAAATAAATAACTAAATCTTGCTTTGATTTGAACAACTAACATTAGATAGGCGCCTACAAATAGATGCTAACAATTTGAAAACATAAGAACGAATAGTGTCTAGTGACAGTTATAAAGGCATTTAGCATCCATTTTAGTCAACACTATATTCACTTCGTTCCCGCCCATTGAAAATTTTCGCGAGACACTTAGCCTTAGGCCATCTCCAACCCAAAACATCAAATTCTGCACCAAATTTTACACCAAAATGAATATTTGTAGCATATTCTTACACTAATTTTTTTCATCTCCAACCCATTTACATCAAATTTTATTCCTACACTCAAATAATTTATATTCTCATAAATTAAAATTTTATATTTACACTTTTATTATTTTAATATAACATATAGTTGTAATTTAATGTAACTTAATAAATTGCAACTTTAATTATGTTTTATGTAATTTAATTTTTAATTAAGTTATATTCAATATTAGCCTTACTTTAAATGTCTTGATGAGATCTTTCAAATGATATAATTTATTTTTAATAATATACCATTTATGTTTAAATATTTAACAAAATATGTAAATATAGAAAAAAAAAGATACAAAAGAAATTATAATAAAAAAAAAGAGGGAAAATGGGAAACAAATTGTTGCACCAGAAATGGCGTTTCATGAATCGTGCAACGCTATATATGCTGCTGCACTATTCATGAAACGGCAAATTTTTGCCACAATACTGTGTTTCTTGGAGAGATTTTGTGTCAAAAATCACACGATTTTAGTATTTTTTTTTCATGTTGATTGGAGATGATCTTAGTTATGAAGATTATTATTAGTATAAGTTTCAACCTACACTAAATGCCCTAGCCCATTAAATATTTCCCCCTACAATCTATCTAGCATCCGTCAGTCCGTCACTATTTATTTTTTCATTAATTTTAATATGAAATAATGTAGCTAGTGTTGATTTATTTTATGAATTCAAAAGGTATTATTTCTATTTTTAAGAGTATATATTTTTGCTATGTAGTCAATATTAGGAAAAGAAGAAGAAGAAGAAGAATTTCCTCAAAAAAAAAAAGAAGAAGAAGAAGAAGAAGAAGATATATAGGTCATTGTTAGAATCAAAGTCAAACACATAAGGGGTAAAATGGAGTGCGCATTATTCTGTCACAAAACATTGAAACTACAGAGCAGAATGATTCAAAAGAGCATTAACTTTTTTGAAAATGCTTTTGTGAAATTTGAACCAAAATACATGAAATACTCGAAAGCATGTCTAAAATAAAAATGTGTTAATTCGGGTTGGGTCTACTGAAGATGAAAAGTCATATAAGCACTTGTGACTTTTATTGTATAAAGTTTGGTTTATAAGTGTTTGACCAGACTATTTAAGATTTGAACCATTTGATAGTATGATATATCATATATAGTTATATGGCCCTGTAAGGTTAAAGTATTTGTCATTTCTTTAGTAGTTGATCGAGTTAATGTCTTTTTTCTCTGGCATCCTTTGCCAACAATCAATTTTAACGTTATGATATGATTTCAAGTATGTAGTTATTAAACTCTTTAATCTTAGATGGCGTTTCTTTAGTATCGCTTTAAACTAACATCTTTCATATGAAATAATGTATTTAGGGTTATTTAATGAATTTATAAAATATTCTTTATACTTTTGAGTATATATTTTCACTATGCCAGTCCATATTAATGTACTAGAAGAGGAAGAAAAAAAAAAGGGAAAAACATAAGTCGACCACTGTTAGAAGAAAGAATCTTAGTCAAAGAACCAAGGATTAGAATGGAGTGCGCATTACTCTGTCAGGAAATATTGAAACTACAGAGCAGAATGATTCAAAGAGCATTAACTTTTTGAAAACTGCCAAATCCCTACACACATACCATTGTAAGATTTTTCCGTATAATATATACTAGCTTTAAATTAAGTGGTGTAAGTTTTTTTTTTTTTTATACTACTGATTCTGTTATAATTGAAAATTGTTAGTCAATCAGCCTTTGCGCCTAATATAAAACCTATATTGATGGGATATAGCATATATGTGATACATTATATAGAACTTTCAATTTATGATAGTCATGTTGCTCATAAAATATTAATACATCATCTAAGGTTCTAAGTCAAGTATGAGCTAAAACGTGTTAACATTACTCTGCAGGTCTACTATTCAAAAGGCAATACAACACGAGAACATATCAACTATGGCCGGAAATGAGTCATTTCCATTTTTGGTCCTACTGTTATTAGAGCATTGCCAATTTTAGTCCACTTCATTAATTTTTGCCACATTGCGGCCAATCTTATTTAGTCGTTGCCACTTTTAGTCCACCGTTAAAATTTTTTGTCAAATAACCGTCCAAAATAGGGGTATTTTGGTCTTTTCATGCTTTGATCATCTCCTTAAACCCTTTGCAGTAGTTTTCCTTACACATTTGGCTTTGTAATGTGGCTCACATGGCTTTCGCTGAGCCTCTTCATTGGATGAAAATGTGTAAGGAAAACCACTACAAAGGGTCAAGGAGATGACCAAAGCATGAAAAGACCAAAAATACCCCTGTTTAGGACGGCCATTTGACGAAAATTTTAACGGTGGACTAAAAGTGGTAAAGACTAAATAAGACTAGCCTCAATGTGGCAAAAATTAATGAAGTGGACTAAAATTGGCAATGCCCCAATAACAATAGGACCAAAAATAGAAATGACTCGGCCGGAAATTATCATTGATTATGCTTCCGTGATTCCTCGTATTTAATTTATTCAGTATCATTACACTACATATACATATATATATATATATATATATATATATATATATATATATATATCTAACACTACTTTCTTTTTTTTTGGCGTATCTGTTGGTTATTCGAATTTTCTGTTCTTAATAAGGAGAAAAATTCGTAGTTACTCCGTATAATTTAAAACTTTGAACAAATTAAGTGCAAATGTGGGGATAATGATAGAACAAAGTGTTACTGCTCTGTAAATAGTAGGATGATAGCAACCTATCTGAAGTGACCAGTGACTGCTCGGATTAATGTGTTTAACCAATTTCAGGTTTAAGTACAATTTCCAATCCCATCAATGTAAATTGGTCTAGACTCTAGAGTAATATTACACTTGCTTTTAATTTTTTATTTCATTTTTTACTTCATATTTACTTGTATGTTTTGATTCATTTAAAATGATAATAGGTCACAATTTTTATTACCCTCTTTCTCTTTTATTAATAAGATTACAGCAAGTGGCGGATATTTTACTCTTTGAGATTTCATATACGGACTATTGTTTTTTTTTTTTTGTTCTAGTACTTTCGTGGGTACATACTTTTTCTTGGACAAAAGGAAATTAAAATCTCATTTTCAATTTTTAGAAATCTAGTTCTGCAATTTGTTCCCAAACTCATCAATCTAATCCCTCAGCTTATAAACCGTTAATATTTTGTATCAGTCTTTTTGGAAACTCACACTCCTCAATTCTCCAAGAATATTACTTGAGGGACTAAATTGATGACACCGTTGAAAACAATTGAAAGATTTAATTTCTAAAAATCAAAATTGAGAGACTAAGTTACGTAATAGGTAACAATTGAGGGATCAGGTCGTAATTTTTCTTTAAAGAAATATGGGTAACATTTATAAGGTCCAAAACAAAAATGATGGAAGTGGTGAATGAGACATCACTTTGGCTGGATGCTGTGTTTCTTGAGTTGCTTGGAGCTAGCTGAGTACTGCAAATTTGCACCAAAAGCATTATTATTGCACAAAGAGGACAGCAGAAGTCAGACTGGAACTCGTGATCCATCATTATTCACCTGCATCTACTACGTACCTTAGCTGCTTGTATCTTATGTAAATTCTATTTATTATGTTCCCATTTTCGCAGAAAGTTGCGTAACATTACCAGCATGTTTGGAATTAATGAAATAAAATTTGAAAGAATAAGAATAATTTATTTCTGGGTTTGTGTGGTTGAGGTGGTCTCAAACCAGCTAATTTGGGATAAATTAAAAGACCAACCACAAAGATCCCTCTATCGTCCATTAAGATTCTTTGATTCCATTAGTTGGACTTCTATTTTCAAATTCTTGATTTGATGGGCAGAAAGTGTGATGTGCTGCATACTTTCTGCTAATGTTAATGTTATTAAGTTTAGGATGCCTAACCGTCTCATGAATTGAGACCCGTGAGGCGGTCTTACACAAGTTTTTTACCTAAGTTTGGAATTTTAGCATAAATTCTCAAGTGGTTTGAGGTTGGATTATGATTTGAATTTCGGGGTTAGGTTGCAAGTGAATGATAGTTGTAAGACTTCTTAGTCACTCAGGATTGATATGAAAACCTATATGTATATGTATTAATCAATTGGAACATGTTTTTAGTACAAAGATAAAATATTTATACACAGAAAAAGAATTAAGAACTACTAATGAGCTAATGTTTTTAGACCATTCTCAATTGTAGATTTTAAGCGATTTTTTGTGGGGTCAAATGTGTTGTGGAAGAGAGAGTGTATGGAGAGCGAAAATAAAAGATTCTTGCAGGAGGAGTGGTTTCTTGTGGGGGTCGCGTAAAGAGAGAAGAAAAAGCCACTCTCCCAAACCTCTCAGTGCAAGCGTGTAAATTTTTTTTTTTTACCCTTCTGACAGTTTTTTTTTTTTTTGTTCCCTCTTTCCTCTTTCCTTATAATCTGACAAAAACTGCTCAAAATCTATGCATAATGAGCTTGCTCTTAGAACGGTAGGTTTGTTTTGTTTTTTCTTTTCTTTGCTTTGATGGAAGCAATGCTGACTTGGAGGGGAGAGAAGGAAGGTGAGAGAAAAATTAAATTTGCAATAATTTAAGTTTTTTGCATGGTCTCAGAAAAAGAGAAAATGTAAAAAGCGTGACAAAAAGTTGGAATCACTCACCCCAGACCTGACAGTTTGTGAGGGAGTAAATCATAGTGACTCAATTGACCAATAAAGACTAGATTTTTGTTCACTGCGCACAACGAACCCCCTCATTGACTCAATTGACCAATAGAGACTAGATTTTTATTCACTGCGCACAACGAACCTCCTCATTTTGAGAGACTGCTCCCACATTGATGCTGGTGAGACTCGATCATTGGTCTCTTATGACAAATTTTACCTCTACAACCAATTGAGCTGTCCATGTCGAGCATGTAAAAATCTTTCTGCCTAGTGCACTACACGCACCCAGACGTAAAAACATTTTTTTCTGACAACCTTGCTTCTTCTTTTTTTTTCATTTTTTTCCCCATTTCTCTCTCCCTCGCTTTGTCCTTATTGGCAAAATTTGTTTACAAAAACCTTATCTGATGGGCTTGCTCTTAGACAACTATTAAGTACTTTTGCTTTCGATGAAAAGTCTATGAAGTTGTTAACTTGTTATAGAGCACAATGTAAACATTGTTTTCTAATGAGCTTGATCGAGTGATTGTGTCTAGATAAGATTAATGTTACCAAATGACTATGGTTGTCTCAACTTGTCATAGGAAGAATGACTTTTATGCTATAAAGCTTGAGTAACTCATAGACCGTGATAGACTTGCATATCGTGGAGATACCACGTAATCATGTATTTCAGTCAATGATAAATTGATAAATGATCATTTCAAAGAGTACGTAAACAGAAAGTTGGTCATAATGATATAACATCTCAGTAATACCTAATCTTATCTCCAAATAAACCTAGAATAACCGAGCAAATGACAATAACCTATTACTCCAAACCTATTGGAATAGGTCAATCCAAATAAAGTAGGGATAATAAAACACTCCTAATTCATAATTGTGTAGTATATATGTATTATCTACTTCAAGATTTTATCTAATAACGCTTCTCAAATTAAGTAGTGCGAATCTCATAATCCATTCCCCAAACTAACAAGGACTTTTCAGAACAACCAAAAGGGAAAAAAAAAAAGTTTTATCTTTTGAACAAACAAGAGCTCCTTAAATCGGACCCTTTTACACCACACGACTCAATCATTTTCAAAAGAAGTTGAGGGGTGGAGCGTCACCAATGCGCAGACTGTACACAGTACAGAATTACATCATCTTCAAAGTAAAACATAAAATTTATAATAATAATAATAATAAAATAAAAAAAATGTGCAACAAATGTACTGCGCATGCATGCCGGCATGCCCACCACCATTCCACTGGCGTTAGTGCGCGCGAAACGGTCGGGACCAGCGGCACGGACGACTGCCGTTGGCGTAGGGAAAAAGCAACGGCGACTATAAGTGGTGCTAACGTGCAACATAGTCAAGTTTTTTTTTTTTTACAAAAACAAATTCTGCACACGGGTAACTCAGTAGGTTCTTCCTTGACTGATTGCTGATAAGGACGCGACCAAATATTGGTAGCTACAGTGTGAGAGTTTCTAATTACTCTGTATTATACATGGACTAGGATCTACATTGAATTGTGGAGCTTGATCCAAAAATGATGTGTTTATGTTAACATATTATCCCCTTCAGTTAATAAATTATATGTTTGTAAATAAATTAAAGGCACATAAATGCCAAAGGCCTTGTGGTCAAGCGGCGTGACCTTCCTTCGATCCCCAGTGGGGGGAAAAGTATGAGAAAGTATGTATGAACATGTATTACATTGTAACAGAGTCAATAGTATTCAAAAATATGGTAGAGTTAATTCCATTTTTGTATTCATAGGTGGCAGTCCATTTTAGTCCTTTTTTTATTAGAACATCCTATTTTTATTGTGACTTGACCATTTTTAGTCCTCCGTCAACAAAATCGTTGAAATGCCGTTAAATACATAAGACATTTCGATCTTTTTTATATAAAGTAGGTTGACCCACAATATTTTTTTTGTTTATTTTTTTTATAAAATTCATAATTGATGACAGAAATGTCCTTGTATTTAACAATATTTAAACAGTTTTGTCGATAGAGGACTAAAATGGTTATGTCACAATAATACTATAACCAAAAGTAGATGTTCTGATAATAAAAAAAAAAAAATTACTGTCACCCATAAATCTTGAATAAAAATGGAATTAACTCTATTATGGTAATTTCATATTATGTGTTTGTAGTTAACATATTATGTGCCTTCAGTTTATTTATAGACATAATTTATTAACTATAGACACATAATATGTTAACTGTAGACCAATCATCTGAATGTTATTTTGAATCAGGGTTAGGTAGACCCTGGTCTATAGTATTTGTCTTGAGTTTCACCTCTCTCCATAGGCACCTGGTCTTTTCACCTAACTAGTTAAGGTTACTATGATTTACTTCTCTACAATTTTGTCAAGTCAGAATATGAAGAGATTTGAGGTTAGAGATTTCATCTTCTGTAGACAGTTTTGAAAAAGAGGTGAGAAAACAAGTGCAGTCCCCGCGGGGCTCCTCTAAAGTGATCCCCTACCACCACCAGTGGAGTGCATAATACAAGAAACCGACGCACACAATTTAATGATGACAATCGACAAACAAACAAAGAGTCGCAACTGGAAACGGCAATTCTTTAATAAACCGCTCTTCAATTCATTGTCCTTGAACTACCCCTGCTTCTTTCGTAGTAAAAACAATAAAACCATAATTGAAACAAATGTGGTCCTTCGATGTTGATCTCTATTCTCTCCCCATGTTCTCATTCACTCTTGCTTTCATCCCTCTGGCAACCTTTCTAGTTTCCCCCATGGCAATGGAATTGAGATAGCTTATCGTAATTAACGAAAACCAGTCGAGCAGCTACAAGGTGATAGAGGGATAAGCGTATAGATTTTGAGATTGAAAATATAAATTTTTAGTTATGAAATTGAGGTAGGTTATAGTAATTAACGAAAACTTGTAGAGTTCGTTTAGATTAGGACTGAAATTACAAATTTTTGGTTATGAAATTGTAGCAGGTTATAGTAATTAATAAAAATTTATAGAGTTCATATTAAGGGACAAACTCATAGACTTTGGGATAAGATTAGGACGGAAACTACAAAGTTTTGGTTATGAAATTGAGGTAGGTTATAGTAATTAACGAAAACCAATCGAGCAGCTATAAGTACAAAGATCATTTATATAGAGGGACAAGCATATAGACTTTGGAGTAAGGTTAGGATAGAAAATGCACACTTTTGGTTATGAAATTGAGGTAGGTTATGGTAATTAATGAAAATTGTCACATGATCATTAAGGAGTACCTTAATAATCCATCAAGCAACTATAATGTGCAAAGTTCATTTATATAAAGGGACAAGCAACTAATAGATTCTGAGGTGAGATTAGGACTAAAAATGCAAGTTTTTATTATGAAATTGAGGTGCCTTATAGTGATTAATAAAAATTCGTCACTTGATAAAACTTGTCACCTGATAATTAATGAGTAGTTTATTATGAAATTGTTGGTTGCCAACTTGCCCCAAAGTGCAGAGTTTGTCTATATGGTAGGACAAGTGTATAGACTTTGTGATGAGATCAGGACTAAAAATGCAAACTTTTATTTATGAAACTGAGGTTGGTTATAGTAATTAACGAAAACTCGTCACCTAATAAATAAGAAGTGACCTAATTTTGGTTGAGTGTCTCAAAATGCAGAGTTCGTCTATGTGGCAGGACATGTGTATATACTTTGGGAAGATATTAGGACCGAAAATACAAACTTTTGCTTACGAAATTGAGGTAGATTATTGTAATTAACGAAACTCATCCCGTAATAATTAAAAAGTTTTTTTTTTAACTAATAGTTGCAAGGTGTAGAATTGACAGAACAACCATACATAGTTTGAGATGAGATTAGGACTGAAAATGCAACGACAGGAGATTCTCAAACTTTTGGTTTGTCCTCCTAATGCTTACAGCAATCTTTGTTGAAATCTATCCAAACCCCGAAAAGCACAATATCTGCCATCTCCTTTGAAATCTTTTGCATCATTTCATTCACTTGTCTTTTTCTTTTCCCTTTAACCTTTCCCCTCACTTTCCTACCATTCCAACAAAATTGAGACTCCATTGAGACTTAAGAACAAGAAGAAAAAGATGTTTAATTAGGACATAACCATAATTAGATACATCAAAAGTACAATTTACATTTGCAGACTTTCAATTGACCAAGATCAAGAATCCAAGATAATTGTAAAAATTCCCCCTTTCTTTCATGAAGAACACTGCTAAAAGCCTAAAATCAACATGTAAAAAGAGAAGATGAGCCCAGAAATTAAAGTTAGGCAACAAAAATAATCAAAGATTAGGGCAACCCAGCTAATTTGGCAGACTGTTGACCTGGTAACTACCTGGTAACTACACAGTTACGAGGTTACAGCCCAGGCAATCCTCTTAATTTGAGTCTGTCAGCTATGCCAGGCCTGAGACCCGAGAATCTGGATAGTGATGGCTGGTTTCTCTCGTCGTGGTAACAAAAAATTTCAAAGATTGAAAAGAAAATTGTATTTGTTATGTGCTTCTAGTGGCATAGATCAAGAATGAGAAGTCAACTTTGTCTTCATCTTTCTTGCTCTGCAACTTCTCCTCCAGCCACAATCTGCTGTCCATTCCGCTTCTTGTTCTGAACATGAAAACTGCAATTCCGGGGCCGGAGTTATTGTAGAACCAGTCATGAACGTCCCACATCAGATCAACCAGCAAACCGTCGACGAAAATCGTGTGATTTCCCCGGAAATTCCATTGAAGCCGCTTCACGCGAATCACCATTTTTTTGTCGATAGATACTGACAAAACAGGGTGCTTATTATTACTATTATTATTCGCGGCCGCCGCCGCATTGTCGCCGTAGCAGCTAACGACGACGTCGTGCGGCGTGCCGGTGTCGGAGAATTGCGCCTTGGTGGAGTACAGGGCGTTGCCGGCGAAATGTTCTTGCCGGGAAATGAGCGAGCATTTCGCCGGGTGAAATCCGGGCTTGATTTTCCGGCACGAGGCCTCCTCCGCCATGTCTCCGAGGAGGAGACTGAGCTCGGAATCTATGGCGGCCAAGACGTAAAACCCGTCGATCGGCTCCGGGCCGGCGCAGTACCGC
>CM008338.1:33649590-33660723 GCA_002525835.2 Ipomoea batatas | reverse complement strand
AATTTTTATTTTATTTACATAAAACAAATATTTGAACCATGATATTAAATTTGTTATTTAATATTGCTTCAATTCCACTTAACGCCTTTTAAAGAACATGGTCATCTTGTAAAAAATAAGAACTAATAATCCCAACCATCCATCAGAGTTCATCAATATTGATGGAGTGTTTTAGTAAAAAAAAATATGAGGTTAATTTTATAATTATTAAAAAATTTTAAGAGCCGGATTCATTTTATAATTATTGCAAACTTAAAAGTTTAGTAATGATAAGATTCTTCTTTCAAAAAAAAAAAAAAGTAATGATAAGATTCTAACATTTGATTTATCAAGATGTATGGCATGGATGTGTCCACACTTTTTATAAGGAGAGTTATTATTACCTAAACCCTCCCTAAGGGGCCCCCGCACTCCGGCCAACCAAGATGGTTGATGGGTGAATTACAGTGACTCATCAACGGCCTCTTAAGTGGGAGGACCAAGGTTTGGTGTCTACAAGAAGTCCACCATATTGAGTATAACTCTCACCTTGCGACTCTCAAGGCTTGACCTTGCTTCATTACCTATAATCTATTGTCTAAATACCAACTGAACTGGCCATGCGGTCAAGCCGGTCAGGGGCTTAATTCTTTAAGGATCACTTAGTCGAAGACTAGTCAAGAGAGTTTTTTTTTGTTTTTTTTTTTGTTTTTCAAATAAAATTTTAAAACTAAAATTCAAACTCTCAACTTCAAAAAGATCATTTAGCTCTGTTTAATTAACCAATAAATTAAAGTCTTTTGAACTATATATATGTTCTATATATTCATATTTTTATGTTATCTTAGCTTGGATCTATAAAATGATAGGTCGGACCTGCATGGAGTAAAATAATTGCTTTAGTAGTTATTAATTTGGGTCCTACATATACTCAGGCCCTCAAATGATTCTCAATGTGATGTGAAATGGCCTCTTCAATCTTCATAGAAGTGGTCCACTTGCTTGGGAGACCGGCCGGTGAGCTGAGATCAGTCCGGGTAGGTGGGGGTGGGGTGGGGGGGATTGGAGGGATTATGTTTCAACTTTTTTTTTCATTGTAGCAGCCAATGCCTGACATTCTTTAATTTATATATTGGTTGGAAATTAATAAACTAAAATATCAAAACTTCAACATCCATTTCAAACACGTGACCTTTTTAAGATCCCACCAACATAACTATATGATGCGTAACTCTCGAACGCGTGATCAGAAGTTGTAACCTTAAAATTTCAGTTGGTTGGATAAAGTCGTGAACTGGTTTGATGCATTTTTCTTTAGGGCGTTTGGTTGGGAGGAAGGAATTAGGGGGGAAAAGAATTGTAATTCGGTGGAATTGCAATTCAATGAATAAAGTAGGAATTGAAATTACAGTGTTTGGTATGTAGAAATAAGAGTACAAGGAATTGAAATGTAAGAAGTGACAAAATGACTAAAATGTCATTATGTTGTAGTAATAGTAGTAGTAATAATGATAATAATAATAATAATAATTCATTCAAATAATAATAATAATTCTTTCAAATTAAAAAAAAAGAAAAAAAGACAAAGGGTATGGGAGGAGAGGCAAAATTGTCTTTACACCAACAAATTGCCCTTCCTATCCACCGAATTGCAATTCATACCCCATGAATTGCAATTCATTACTTGGAGGGAATTGCAATTCTGCATAATTGTAATTCCCTCCAACCAAACACTATAGTTTGGGAATTCACTGAATTGCAATTCCCCCCAAACTACATCCAACCAAACAGGCCATTAATGCAGTTTTAGCCCTTCGATGCAATCTTTAGATTGTTTTAAAGCATTTTTCATTTGATGAATTTTAAGAATCAAATATAAATATATTATAACGGCTTATACTCCACCTTTTTCTTTTTTTTTTTTGCTATAATGTTTTCTCTTTTTTTTTACTAAATTTAGTCGAGGGAGTGACTACTTGATCTAGGTTCAAATCCAACACCAAATCTAAAAGAATGTTGGTAAAAATTAAAGAAAAAAACATTATCAATAAAAAGAAAATAATTATTAACATTATTGCACTACTACATACTCCATTTTGATATTTAGATTTGATAAGAACATATTCGACAAGATAATTATAGAACTCAAAAAAATTAACAATTGAATTGATTTAAACTAAATATCGGCTTATTACTTTTGAGCCCTTTAAGATGAAAGAGTCCATTTTTTTTTTTATTATCTTACAGTTATTTCAATGGTTTGCTTATTAGGTTTTTTAAATTAGTAGATTTGGTGAAAGCTTATGGCCTCGAGATTAGGGTCATTTAGACAAAGTCTTAAGATGGTTTTGATAATTTTTTACTTTTAACAAATATAAAGATTGATGTTTAGTTTAAGATTTTTTCTATTTGGTCTAGTTTCAAATAGAACAAATTTAAACATGCTTATAGTAAAAAAATTATAAATCACTAAAATTAAATGGTTATAATAAGAACAATCTAGATTAAATGCATTACCAAGTCCAAAAAGCAATCATAGTAATTTTATAAATCGTTAAAATCAGATTATGGAAAAAAGAATTAGGAATAAAATTCAATCTCTTCATTAAAATGCATGCATCATCTTCTTTGAATAATCGCGTTTCATTATCAGGTGCGGATAATCAATAACGGCTATCTTTTTGGAACTCTACAACCCACAAATCCTTCTCTATAAATTTATATACGAACATTCTAGAGGTTATCATTAACCCTCTGTTTCGATTTTCTCTGCTAAAAATAATCTGATCAGCCCACAATTATACAAAAAAGGTATTCGTTCAGATTAGTCGGTTCAGATAGAACAAATTTAAAAGTGCTTACACTAAAAATTTATAAATCATTAAAATTAGATGTTGATAAAAACAATCTAGAATTAAATGCATTACCAAGTCCAACAAGCAATAATAGTAATTTCATAAATTGCTAAAATAAGATTATGGAAAAAGGAAAACTAGGAATAAATTTTCATCTATTTAAATAAAAGTTAAAACTATAAAAAGTAAATCGGAAATAGAATAAAGAGTTATTTCTATTTTTGGTCCTACTGTTATTGAGGCATTGCCAATTTTAGTCCACGTCATTAATTTTTGTCACGTTGCGGCCAGTCTTATTTAGTCCTTGTCACTTCTAGTCCACCGTTAAAATTTTCGTCAAATTGTCATCCAAAATAGGGGTATATTTGGTTTTTTCATGCTTTGGTCATCTTCTTGACCCTTTACAATGGTTTTTCTTACAGGTCCGACGAAACCTATGTGAGCCACATTACAAAGCCATGGCTTTTACCGGACCTTTTCATTGGATGAAAATCTGTAAGGAAAACCACTACAAAGGGTAAAAGAGATGATCAAAGCATGAAAAGATCAAAATACTCCTAATTTGGACGGTTATTTGACAAAAAATTTAACGGTGGACTAAAAGTGACCAAGACTAAATAAGACTGGCCTGACAAAAATTAATGAAATGAATTAAAATTGACAATGCCCCAATAACAATATAACCAAAAATAGAAATGACTCTAGAATAAATATGAATTATCGTGTAGTAGAAAGGGTGGATGTGTGCATTTGAAATACTTGCCCTGAAAGAAAGAGGGAAAGGGGTAGGTATGAACTAAACCAAACCACCATTCATCTCCAACTATAAAACCCCACCTACCCCCCACTCTTCTATCTAAGCTTCAAGTTCCCTTCTCACAGTAGAGAACCTCAAGCTGAAGCTTCGCCATTTCTTTCTTTCACTTTCTATCCTTTTCATAGAACAATGCAATCCATCGCTCCATCTTCGAGTATCAGCCTCGGCTCCTTAACCCGCCCGGCTCGCGCCCATCGGATCTGCCCCAACCGGTTCGTCGTCGAGTGTGGCTTCAACGCCGCTAAAGCGAGTGGGGCGTCGGGTAACGTTAATTTCTCCGGCGTTGTCGGCGCTGCTAGGGCGGATTGGCAGAGCTCCTGCGCGATTTTAGCGAGTAAAGTCGAATCGCAGCAGCAGGAGATTGAGAATGGCGCCGCCGCAGGCGGCGGCGGCGATATTGCGGCAGTGAATGGGAATAAGGGATTGGATCTAGTTCCGATTGATACTAGCCTTCCGAATCCCCTGTCTATTACGGATTTCTCGCCGGCGCCGTTGCACGGCGCGAAGCTGCGCGTGGCGTATCAGGGCGTTCCCGGCGCTTACAGTGAAGCGGCGGCCGGAAAGGCGTATCCGAATTGCGAGGCCATTCCTTGCGATCAGTTTGAGGTTGCGTTTCAGTCTGTGGAGCTCTGGATTGCCGACCGAGCGGTTCTCCCGGTGGAGAACTCGCTCGGCGGCTCTATTCACCGGAACTACGACCTCCTCCTCCGCCACCGCCTCCACATCGTCGGCGAGGTCCAGCTCCCCGTCCACCACTGCCTACTCGCGCTCCCGGGCGTCCGGAAAAACTACCTCACGCGCGTCATAAGCCACCCGCAGGCACTCGCCCAGTGCGAGCTCACGCTCACCAATCTCGGCCTCACCGTCGCGCGTGAGGCCGTGGACGACACCGCCGGCGCCGCGGAGTACATCGCCGCCAACAACCTCCGCAACACCGCCGCCATCGCCTCCGCACGCGCCGCCGAACTCTACGGCCTCAACGTCCTGGAAGCGGGAATCCAGGACGATTCAAGCAACGTCACCCGGTTCGTTATGCTCGCCCGCGAACCGATCATCCCCCGAACCGACCGGCCGTTCAAAACCAGCATCGTCTTCGCGCACGACGAGGGCACCAGCGTCCTCTTCAAAGTCCTCTCCGCCTTCGCCTTCCGCAACATCAACCTCACCAAGATCGAGTCGCGGCCGCACCGTGACCGTCCGATCCGCCTCGTCGACGACGCCAGCGTCGGCACCGCCAAGCACTTCGAGTACATGTTCTACATCGACTTCGAGGCGTCAATGGCGGACGTGAGGGCTCAGAACGCGCTCGCCGAAGTTCAGGAATTCACGTCTTTCCTACGCGTTCTCGGCAGCTATCCTATGGACATGACGCCGTGGTGCCCCTCGCCGGAGACTGAAACAATTCACCATTCTATTTCTGAGTTTTGAACAATAATGCGGAGAGTACATTTTGTACAATCATATAACTCCCCACCAATTTATTTATTTGGAATCAATATTTAATGCATTAACGATGTTTTGTCAACATCATTATCTTTTGTATCAGATATCACTCGATACAACATGCATGATTGCATTGAGCTCAAAATGTTATGTAAAACACTTGATTACATTGAGTACAAGTATTGTGTAGATAGATAGTTGTACTTATACTGTGAACCATAGTCTGATACTGATACTATACTGTCCTTATGTTGAAAGGGATTGCAATTTTATTCCTCTGAAATTACAGTTGTGTCAGAACTGATGCTGCAGTTGTGTTGAACGGATCAACAATCTCTGTTCTGCGCAAATGTAGTTTCCATTCAACACAATTACAATACTACAGTATCAGTACTATGGTCCACAATTCTATAGTACTCAATGCATTGTGGACCATAATCCACAATATAATTTGAGGATAAACAGATAGTACTTAATATAAACATTTTCAAAGATTTATATGGATTGAATAGCACAAAAAAGTTGAACTAATTGATACAATTTGCAAGGTGATGGTTGGGGTACTAGAGACCAAAAGCCGAATGACACTGAAAGCCCGAAGTACATGTGTCGGTCCAGTTTGTAGGCGGCCTGGCCTCAAAGTTATTGGAGAATAATTATGGCAACAATCGAGAATTAAATAATGACAATTAATGGTAATCCTACATTATGGAATGACAATTATGTCAACCTAAATCAGGTCATCTATCCAGAATTTCATTCTCGTCCCTAAATCCCCTGTCGTCCAATTAATTATACCTCTAGAATAAATACTCAATTATTATAAAGAAACGCTATTACCATATACATTACCTACGTACTTTTCCACTATTAAAAAGCTATAATTGGTGACAAGAAAGGGGGAGCAAGAATGACATACGTTTACATCATCTTCTTGTAAGAGACCTCCCCCAAAATGTACATGTATTAAAATTCATTGCAAAACAGTGAATTTTGACTTAGCATAGTCGAAAAAGACTTGTAATTTTCATCTTATGATTTTTATGATAAAAAATATTTATATACAATAATTTCTCTCATAATTTATTTATTTATTTGTTACCTTCATTATTTAATCAGTAGTGTTGGTCAATCAAAGACCACCCAAACATTGTAAAATCAACCAATTATGGTTGTGAGTTATGACATTTTCCAAGAACAGTTACTTCTTGCTCATTATCCAAGTGTTCATTATTTAATAGTGTTTTGGTCAGTCAGAGACCACTCAAACGACCACCCAAAAAATCGTAAAATCAACCAATTATGGTTGTAAGTTCAATCAGAGACCACCCAAAGTTTTCGGGGCCCCGGCCCCTCCCTTTCACCAAAAAAAAAAGAGACCACCCAAACATCGTGGCCAAATGATTTGTTCCATTCACGTGAGTGGGGATTGAACCTCCAACCTCATGCTTAAGGGATAAGGTGCTAAACCACTACACCAACCATGTTGATTTTCAATAAGGTTATTATTCAAAGGTGGAAATGTATTGAATTGGTGTTATTATCTAAAAGATTAATTGAGCTTTGTATGATAAGGTTAGCGTGCAGGTTTGAAGAACAATGAAATTAGTTATGAATCATTAATCACCATATTGTCTCAATGTTCAGTTGATAAGGTTTTTTTTTTTTTTGGTAAATTTACAGGGTCTTTCTCTCCGTCCGTTTAACGGTCCGGGGTCCACCAACGTTCGCTCCGGGAGGCACGGGAGATTGATAAGGTATTTATAAAATGTCGAAATTCATAATCTTTTAATATATGAATTATATTTTATCATCACGATACTTTGACACATTTTTCATTTTTTCCTTATTTTTACTACTTCATATAATGAATATGATAATATAATTGCATTCTCTATAATACGGAGTATACTTTATGGCCCAATCAATTACCACCACAAAAATATTTTATCCCTTTAAAAGTTAGTATATAGTTATGAAATAAAAGAAAAATGGATGAATATCCAAGCAAGGATTCGAGCTCTTGATCTCTTATTTATATATTAGGAGTTCGTCCATTGAATCGCAGACACTCTTGTTGTTGGTGTTATGTCTATATGTATATAACTGCTTACTGGAAGTCTTGAGAAAAAGTCCAATCAGCAAAACAACAAAGTTAGGTGAAACCTACAGGAATCGAACACGGGAATTTAGGACAGGCTTAGCTTTTAGGCTTCAGACTTATCCAACTAGACTAGCACAATTATGTATTTATTACTGTACATTTAATATTTATTTATACAATTTCGGGCACTATAAATACCCCCATAACTCCTTGTAAAATCCATCCCAAAATCATTCTAGAATCACAATCATCAGCTTTTCCCTTCCTTTCATATTCTCTCTCGGCTTTGTTCTTCTTATTACCGTAAAATATTTATATTATTAGTATTAATATTATTATTTCATAATACGTTATCAACACGAGGAATCGGGTTCAACCATCACTTAGGTAATATCTCTTTACATATTTTATTTTATACTACGTAATATTTTACATAATATTACCAATATGTCAAATCTTACAAATCTTGAATTTGTGGGACTTGATATATCTGGAAAAAATTACTTGTCATGAGTATTAGATGTTGAAATGCATCTAAATGCAAAAGGTCTCGGTGAAACTATTAAAGAAAATAATGATGCCTCGATTCAAGATCGAGCAAAGGCAATGATTTTCATTCGCCATCACATTGACCAAGGGTTGAAAGATGAATATCTTACTGTGAAAGAACCCTATGAACTCTGGAAAATTTTGAAAGAAAGATATGACCACCAGAGGACAGTAATTCTCCCAATAGCCCGTTATGACTGGCTTCACTTGCGTTTGCAAGATTTTAAAACTGTGAGCGAATATAATGCTGCTATGTTTAAAATAAGCTCTCAGTTGTTGTTATGTGGGGAGAAAATCATTGATGATGATATGCTTGAAAAAACCTTCTCTACTTTTCATGCATCGAATATGGTGCTACACCAGCAATATAGAGAGAAGGTTTTACTAAATATTCCAAGTTGATTTCATGTCTTCTGGTGGCACAACAAAATAATGAGCTGTTGTTGAAAAACCACGAAGCACGTCCATAAAAACATTGTTGGACTCTATATTTGCTTTTCCTTTCAGGGATGCCTGATAGAGGTCCACAAAGTGCTTTGATGTATGACAACGTGGTTTTTCAACAACAGCTCATTATTTTGTTCAGCCACCAGAAGACATGAAATCAACTGGGAATATTTAGTAAAACCCTTCTCTCTATATTGCTGTTGTAGCACCATATTCGATGCATGGAAAGTAGAGAAGGTTTTTTCAAGCATATCATCATCAGTGATTTTCTCCCCACATAACAACAATTGAGAGCTTATTTTAAACATAGCAGAATTATATTCGCTCACAGTTTTAAAATCTTGCAAACGCAAGTGAAGCCAGTCATAACGGGCTTTTGGGAGAATTACTGTCCTCTGGTGGTCATATCTTTCTTTCCAATTTTTCAGAGTTCAGAGGGTTCTTTCACAGTAAGATATTCATCTTTCAACCCTTGGTCAAGGTGATGGCGAATGAAAATCATTGCCTTTGCTCGATCTTGAATCGAGGCATCATTATTTTCTATAATAGTTTCACCGAGACCTTTTGCATTTTGCATTTCAACATCTAATACCCATGACAGGTAATTTTTTCCAGACATATCAAGTCTCACAAATTCAAGATTTGTAAGATTTGACATATTTGTAATATTATATAAAATATTACGTAGTATAAAATAAAATATGTAAAGAGATATTACCTAAGTGATGGTTGAACCCGAGTTCTCGTGCTGATAACGTATTATGAAATAATAATATTAATACTAATAATATAAATATTTTATGGTAATAAGAAGAACAAAGCCAAGAGAGAATATGAAAGGAAGGGAAAAGCTGATGATTGTGATACTGGAATGATTTTGGGATGGATTTTACAAGGAGTTATGGGGGTATTTATAGTGCCCGAAATTGTATAAACAAATATTAAATGTACAGTAATAAACACGTAATTGTGTCAGTCTAGTTGGATAAGTTTGAAGCCTAAAAGCTAAGCCTGTACTGAATTCCCGTGTTCGATTCTCGTAGACTTCACCTAACTTTGTTGTTTTGCTGATTGGACTTTTGCTCAAGACTTCCAGTAATTAGTTATATACACATAGACATAACACCAACAACAAAAGAGTCTGCGGTTCAATGGACGAACTCCCAATATATAAATAAGAGATTAAGAGCTCGAATCCTTGCTTGGACATTCACTATTTTCCTTTTATTTCATAATAATATATGTTCTATAGTACTCTAACTTTTTGACTTTAACGTTAGATACCAACCATACCAACTCCGACCACTTGCTTCTAAAACCTCAAACAAGTACTAAATGACACAAGAAATTGACATCAGTAAGGTTTATATATATACTCTTATGTGTCATATTTATTATTCATTGATGAAACCAATTCTTTCTTCTTTATTTATTTTATTTGTATTTATTTATAATTTTTAAATTCGATTTTTTCTGTTCAATAGTACTTTTCATTATAGTTTCTAAATATATAAATTTTACATACTAATTTGAAACTTAATATTATGATAAATTAAATTGTAAATAACTTCAGTCAAACCTCGTATACTGAACTCAACAGATAAAATGGGATGGAGGGGGTATATTGTTGGTTCAAATGATGCACCTATTTACTTGCAACCGTGCGGATTGCACCGTCATGTACTAATGTATGTACATATGCATCACCATGTGTTCGAAAATGCACTACGTAAAATACGAAAATGCACTATAAAAATACACAAATGCACCATATAAATGTACCACACCTTGGTACATTTATGAATATGTGGTGTAAGACGGCACGATCACACGGGAAGCAGTGGTTGTACCAAATCTTGACCCTATGTATGTGTGTCTGTGTATGGTCAAGTTCTAGTGTGGTTTGACCTTAACGTGCGGCCGCACCATTAGGTATGCAGAAATGCACCAATAGTGTTAGAAAATGCACAACAATGAAATACACCAATGCACCACAAAATGTACCAGACAAAAAGAAAAAGCATTATACCTTACTACACCTAATGGTGTGTTTCCTCCGAACACTGTGTGGTGTATTTACTAATTATTCCTGCAGTCACCATGTTGAGTTTATTACGGACGGTCCACCATAAAAGCTCAAAAATAAGCATATAAATATAGAGTGGAAATAAATGAACATGATAATTATTATGTGAAAACCATAAAATGCGAACATCATTGGCATTTTTTGGCCGTGATAAGCCACATTTCACTATATATTTTAGTCTTTATATATATATAGATATATATATTGTATTGAGCCTTCGTTATGTATATAGGAGAGTATAGACATGTTTTGGTAAAGCATGAGGATGATGATCATGATGCTATTCTGGAAGGATTTGGCGGACTTTTATGATATTCATCTCTTTATGAAAATTGTGAGATAATGATGAAATTGATCATCATTTTCTGTAAGATAATGACTAATGATGTAACTGTAATCCTAGAACCTCGATCAATTTATGATAACAATCATTTAATTGTATTCAATTTGTAACTGTGGTAGTGTCCCGTATAAAATTCTTATTAAAAATTGGGATTAATGTAACATTCTCCTTTTATTATTAAAAGGAATAAAACCGTCTTGCTATATTTTTTCTTTTCCTTAAAAGAATTTTTGTATAGAATACTGAAGACCTACCGGTTAAATTTATTTATTTATTTTGAATACTACTAACTCTATTAGAATGCAGTATCTGTTCATAACTACTTTCTCAACCTATTGAAAGACAAGAGTCAGTATTGCCTCCACTGAAGCTCGAACCCACCACCTCCCGTATAAAGGAAAGGGTTTGATGCCACTAGACTACAAGGTCCTTGGCATAAATCAGTTAGATTCGTGGTTAAGAAAAGAAGTATCTCAAAGGTTATTTGTTGTTGTTGGTAGTGGTTATTAC
>CM008338.1:33581514-33591742 GCA_002525835.2 Ipomoea batatas | reverse complement strand
GAAAAAGTTCGATTAAAAATTTTTTAAACGAAAATTTACCGAAGTTTGCACACTTATGTTAGGGACAAAAAGTGCAACGTAATGATAACTTAGGGACGAAATTTGTACGCGGAAGAATAGCTGATCAAATGGTACACACAGCTGTGTGGACCATATTATCAAATAATGTACATTCAGTACAAAAGTAATGTACTTCTAGCATATTAAAAATACACATTGTATGAGTCATTTCTATTTTTGGTCCTACTGTTATTGGGGCAATGCCAATTTTAGTCCACTTCATTAATTTTTGCCACATTACGACCAGTCTTATTTAGTCCTTACCACTTTTAGTCCACCGTTAAAATTTTCGTCAAATGGCCATCCAAAACAGGGGTTTTTTTGGTCTTTTCATTCTTTGGTCATCTCCTTGACCCTTTGTAGTGGTTTTCCTTACACATTTTCATCCAGTGAAGAGGTCCGACGAAAGCCATGTGAGCCACATTACAAAGCCATGGCTTTCGCTGGACCTCTTCATTGGATGAAAAAGTGCAAGGAAAGCCACTACAAAGGGTAAATGAGATGATTAAAGCATAGAAAGACCAAAATACCCGTGGTTTGGACGATTATTTAACAAAAATTTTAACGGTGGACTAAAAGTGGCAAGGACTAAATAAGACCGGCCGCAATGTGGCAAAAATTAATGAAGTGGACTAAAATTAGCAATGCCCCAATAAGAGTAGGACCAAAAATGAAAATGACTCTATATATATATTACTCTATAATAAATTCACATGCAGTGTGTGAACCTACGAGTGTACGTAACTTATGAAAAATCGTATATGTTATACATGGTTCATGTAATTATATTTTTCTAGGACTAATATATCTTTTAAGATATATTTTGTGGAAGTTGAAGTTTTGAACTGCCGGTAACTTCCATGTAACTTTTCCTAACAGTCAAAATATTTCATATAAATGTTTTGGGGAGACATCTGAAAGACACAGGCAATTGACACATGCAATTAACTTGCTGGACACCAAGATATTTCACAGTCTTACAATTTTGCAGGAAATTCTTAAACAAAGCAACTTAAGAATTTCATTCATCTTTTTGTATCCCATAAGATTAAATCTTGAACCTTGTTGCTTTTTCTGAGGAGATTTAAAGCTTATAGAAAAGTAATTACATGCATGAAGATACTAATGATCTAGTTTTGTTCCCTTGTTCTTCTGTATTTTTGTTGTGTCTCAAATGTATTACAGAATAACAACATTTTTTCTAACAGTGTGATGCATCAGAAATTATTAAAAAGTGGTTGATTCTTTATGGGCATCAACTTCATAGTTCATATGGTTTGACATTGTTGGTTGAAAGTATGAAGATTGTGCTCAAGAAAATGTTCTTGCGTGATGGGTGAGTAATCAAGATCCTTATTTATTTATTTTAAATATTTGACTTAAAGTTTAATTATTATTATTATTATTATTATTATTATTATTATTATTATTAATTCAATGGAAATACTGCAGATGCACCCTATTTTCTATTTGGAAGAGAGAAGAAGGTGAAAGCCCCCATCCAAGATCAAGGTGCGGTGACTTTGCAGGAGATCAAGCTTAGGGAGCTTTGCTTGTTTCCTACATACGAAGAGCCTTCCTCAACAATGACAGGGGATCTCCAAGTGGTCACACTAACTTTACTATTGAAGTTGGTCGCATCATGAAGAATGCGTTGAAAATGTATCCAAATGCAACAATAAGTGAAGATGCAATTGCTGATGTGCAGGATACATAACAAATTTAATTGCTATAATCTCTAGTGAAGCTATTCATAAGGCGGAGTTGGCAAAGCACATGGAATTGGAAAAGCGTATGGATTTGGAAAGTGCTGTGGGCCCGGAGTTGGCCAAATATTTCATTACAGTGAATGAGAAATTTATCGTTAATGCAGATCATGTGGAATCTGCTTTGGACACTCTTGGCTTGGATGCTATGACTACAAGGAAGTCTTAAGCTTGGAAGAGTTGGGGCAAGATGGTTTTTACAAAGGTTTGGCGTGTTCCGAGAGAGCTGTAGAAGTGCTAGATCCTTTATCCCTTTTGTAGGATCTTAAACATTTGGCTTCACCTATGATTGTAAAACTGATTACTTACTATTAAAACTTTGGATGTATGGATTGGTATTACATGTTATTGCCTTATTGGGATTCGTAGAACCCTAAAAAAAAAAAAAAAAAAAAAAAAAGAAAAAAAAAGAAAGAGAGAAAAAAGATTTTCTATTAGACTTTGTATCAAAGCTTGACCTAATACGTATAACAATTCTAAGAGCCGAGTGTTGGATGGTCTTAATCTTCTCAATGATTCTACATATTATAAACGTAAAACATATTGGTATGATGACGAAAAAGCGAATTATTCATTACATAGCTAGTATGAATAGAACAATACGGAGGGGAACAAACATGTTTTTGACGCATGGCATTTGTTCCAATCTCTAAGAAATATGGCAGAGCATTTGAATGAGGTGTATTCTTGAGACAAAGATTTTAAATTTTTAGCTTTGATAAAAACAAAGAAATAAAATAAGTTGAACGGTTAATAGAATCACAACTAACTGCTCTGATATGCTCATAACTAACTGCTCTGATATGCTCTGATTTGATATGCTGTTAGTGATCAAGGTTATGATAATGATTTTAATATGAAAGGAAAACAAAAAAGGGTTAATAAATGATTACTTGAAATAGAGCTTTTTAAAAAAAAAAAAAAAAAAAATTCACCCCAAACCTATAAAATGTTTGGATCGGCCTGGTACCACCCTTACTGTTGTGCATAAAGGGATAGTTATGCAAAATAACTATCACCTAACACTTATGATAATCAAACCCGGATTCTCCTGAAATTCTTCCACACAAAGAGAACTCATTTGCCACTTGAGCTACCCCATTGGGTTAATAAATTCAAATTTTAAATGTTTATATATTATCAATAAATTAATTTAGCATTCCATAATTCAATCTTAATTAGATCATTATTATGTATAACCAATACACAAGAGTGACTAACATGGTAAGGAAATCACAACATAAATGCTAAATATAGGTGCGTTTAAGATGATTATAGTTGAACACTTACACAGATGTAAAAGAAAAAGAAAACAAAATAGACAAGCAATGCAAGTATGATGGCCATTCGTTTAGATTTTTTATTTTTTATTTTTAAACATAGAAAATCATTAATTAAAATCAGAGTACAACTGGTCAAAAAGTTTCCATAAGAAAAATTAAAAGGTGGACAAGATCCACAAGCACTAGAATCATTGAAGGGTTGCCTAAGCCCCGACAGTTCCAAGATAAAAGACTCATTAGTTTAGGCAAGCTTGGGAAATAGGACCTGCCTCTAACAAAGTTTTTTTAGCCCATAAACCAGGCCAGGTTAATCCAACAACATTTGATCTTCACTTATTAAGTTAGAGCCAGCTACAAACTGGGGAAGCTTGCATTAAATGAGCTTCTGCGTGCCGTTGTTTGCTTTTCATTAAATGTTCTGAACCCTCATGTTGGTATTTCCATGCAGAGACCTCATCGTATCCCCTAGATAATGCACATGTTCTGAACCCTCCTCTTTGCCATAATCCTCATTCTATGCTTGTTCTTGACTGCCACCTCCTCTTTGCCATAATCCTCATTCTATGCTTGTTCTTGACTGCCATGCATGAAAGTTGCGTCAATTGTTACCTCATTAGTCACAAGTCTTGTAAGTTCTTGCAACAGTTTGGAAGGTCTTGCTGTCAAGCTATATAGATTAGGTTTGTTTTTTTTTTCGTTTTATTTATAGTAATTATTTAAATATTTTTATTTTTTAACGAACTTAACATCAATTCTTTTATAATATAAGAACCTTTATTATGATTGAAATTTTATAATACCATTAAAATATTGGTTGGGATTATCGTTTTTCTTTCTATTTTTTTATTTTTTAATATATCAAAAGAATTTGAATAAGTTAATGATTTTGTGTCTAGCGAAAAGATTGTATTGACTCTGTGTGTTTCAGTAGGTTGAGAAAGTAGTATATACAAATACTAGATTGTAGCAGAGTCAGTAGTACAAAAAAAAAAGGGATTTGAATAATTTTTTGTATATCAAAAATTTTCCGTATATTAACATAAACATTTAAATAGTTAAGATTGTCTTCTATTTGGTATATTTTAATGTCAGTTGTCTCGATAGGAAGTAAAGAAAAAAAAAAACCAAAATTTGTCAGCAGTTCAGAAAAAAATGTTGTTATTTTATGCGCCGCTAGGCGCGCGGGAAGTGCGCGAAACGCACACCTGCCCATGTTATTAAATATTAACCTAAAAAAATCTAAAGTTTGTATAATTTAGGATTATTTTGCTCAAAACGATATTGTTTTGTGTGAAATAACCCATTAAAAAAAAAAGAACAATAGTTAATCGACCGACTAGAAGGTGTAGTCGGTCTAGTCGACGCCTAGGCGGTGCTTTGGCTGCCTAGGCGGAGCTTAGGCGGCCTAGGCGGTCGCCTAGCCGGCCAGCCACCTAGACCACCATTTAATGTGATATGCTAGCTAGGCGGTCGACTAGCGCCTAGCACCTAAGCGGGGATTAATTGGCGCCTAGGCGGGATTTTTGCAACACTGACGGAAGTTTAACATTAAATTCTTTAGGCAATTTGTTTATTTATTGCAGTTTTCATACAAATTGGCAATATTCTATAATACAATTCTGTATGAATTCTTAATTTAAAATTAGAATATTGAAGTCTTAATAGGATTCCATAATACAATTTTGTATAGATTCCTAACAAAATCATTATTCTACCCAAAACAACAGCATATAAACCCCTCCCCTCCTCACTGGTATTCACCTAAAACTAAACCTAACATATTCTGCAACACATCATCTACTTGGCATTCTATAGGTATGATTGTCAAAATATTATCATACTAATTCTATTATTTGTATTTGTACTCATAATGATTACATTTTTTTAAAAATCAATGATGGTATACTCATTAATTAGCATAACTTCAATATCGTTATGTAAATATATCTATTGTATAATTTGTTCATCTATACTTGTACCTTGTATGTAATGTTGTGGTTCTCATTATATTCCTCTATAATCTACACATTTTAGTTACTCCTAATTCCATAATCTATGGTTTTTGAATTTATGTTGTGGTTCCCATTATATTATTTCATAACATCCTTTATGAACATATTTTCCATGGCACAAGGATATTAGTCATGACAAATGTAGTAAAGTTAATTGATATTAACACACAAACTGTGGGCTGGAGTTGTACAGTTCATGTCATTAAGAAAAACGAACCAAAAAACGCTATTTGAATGCTTGAGAAAAAGTATATGCTCATCGTTCTTAAGGATGAAACTGTAAGTAATAGTAAAAAATTTCTCCCTTTATTTTATTATTATTATTATTATTATTATTATTATTATGGAGTATTATTATTTTATTTTTATAATTATTAGTATTATTATTATTATGAGGATGCTCTCATTCACCACCAACATCATTGTAAATGCTATATCTAAATGCAAGGAACTCGGGTAGTGTTTGATAATGACATTGGAATGTACGATATCACTTTACAAACCAACAAATGGTACATCATCTCAAATGTCATTGTCAAACATGTCCGGACGAACTATAAAGTATTGGATCACAAATACAATTACACATAGATTATAAATAGTCGGACCAGTGTCCAAACAAGTGATAATGAAGACACACCATTTGCTCCCATGTAAGTGATTTATTTGTTTCTACTCACTTTAGTTGTAATTTAACTATTTACAATTTCGTTATGTTTTATTAAAATATATAAGCATCGAGACTATTTCTTTGGTTTAATCGTGCAACGCGCGTGTGATAACTAGTAAAAACTAATAAGCGTGAATGTATGTTATACCCTTCATTTATGTCTATTTTTTCATTACATTTTTTATACATTATGTTATAAGAGTTGTATTATGGCTCTGTTTAGCAGAGCTTATACCTTATTTTAAGCTTCTAACAATCTATAAGCTTTGTTTGGTAATTTTCTTAAAATAAGCTAGTAGCTTCTTATCTTTTTTCATCTTTATCTTTATTATTTTAAATAAATGACATCTTTTACCCTCCCAATTTAAAGTCCTTTTGGCCTTTTATCATCAATATGCATGTTTGATTGTAATTTCAATTTGACATTGTGTTTAATTATAAACATTTTGTTTTACTTTATATATTTTCAAATATATGTTACGTTCTTACTTTATATTTTATTAAAATATATTGATTTTATTATTTTATATTTTAATATGTAAACAACCCTATTTAAATTTAAAAATATTTAGATTTTATAAAGATGCCTTTTTAGTCTTTTTACATTTATCAGCTCATCAAAAAGCTAGTTTTACCAAACACTTTTCAACATAACAGCTAGCTTACAGCTCTTTAGATTTCAGCTTCAAGCTTATAGCTTTTCAGCTTCCAGCTACCTTTTCAGCTAGGTTTGTCATGCATAGCCTATATATTATTTTGGACAAACTTACCCCTACCATTATGACTTTCGTTATCTTTTCCACTATTATTACCATGTACATACATTCACCATATTCAAGTTATATGTTAGTTATTTCATAAAATATAAGGGTAACACTTGTGTGAGACCGTCTCACGGATCTCATTCCGTGAGACGGGTTGAATTTTTGAGTAATGGATCAAATCTTTGATTAACAGGGCGGATCTTTGATCTCATTGATCAAAGATCCGACCCGTCTCACGGATTGAGACCCGTGAGACGGTCTCACACAAGTTTTTGCCAAAAATATAAATATCAAATTTATTAAAACATTACATTATTATTATTATTTAAATTTTTTAAAATAATATAAATAGATTTTAATATAAAGTACTAATATTGAACATTTATTTTTTGCGCATCTCTCATAGAAAATACTAGATTACGTTTTTTGTTTTTTTCTTTCGTTTTATTTATAGTGATACTTTAGAACTTTTTATTTTTTAAAGGAATTATTGTCAATTCTTTTATAAGAATCTTTATTATGATGATATTTTATAATATCATTAAATATTGTTTGGGATTACAATTTTTCTTTTTTTATTTTTATTTTTTAGTATATCAAAAGAATTTGAATATTTTTTAATATATCAAAAAAAATTCCATTTATTACCATAATCATTTAAATAGTTAAGATTTGACATCAAATTTGAAATCAAAATTAATATAACTCAGATATATGTTAATTTTTTATCTTATGTTTTGTATGGTATACTTTAATGTCAATTATGTTGTTAGGTAGAAACTTTAATTTTAAATTTATTTTTTGAGTCTAAAAAAATTCTGAAAAGATTAAATATTTTACACATTTCTTGTATCAAAATCCTTCCCTAGCTAGCTGCCTAGCTTAGCTTTTATGTGTTATGTTCTTTCAAAAAAAGCTTTTATTAGTTATCGCATGTGTGTCGTACGGAATTGATTTGTTATAATATTTTAAGAATATTTGGATCGATGTACAATTATATAAATTATAACATCGAATATTATATAGTGCAATTGATAAAATTGGTTGGATCGATTATGTTTTCTGATGTTTTCCTGCTTGAATTAGAGCAAATAATTGTTCAATTACCCGTGTGATGCACGGATAAATTTTTTTTTTTATTATTATTGATGGATATATTAGAAATGGAGCAAACCGACCCGAGAAAACAGAGCAAGGAGGACTCAAGCGAACCCGGGGCCCCGAGGTTGAGCCCCGTGCTTGACCTGGATTGCCTTAGGACAAGGCCTCGGCTATGGGGCCTCAGCCATGAGGGCTCGGCCATGAGGGATCGGGTACAAGGCCTCGACCGGTCAATCCATAGGTCTGGTTGTGAGGCCGGGGGCAGTCAAGGGCGGTTGTAGCCATTCCCTCCTATTTAGGGGGGTGGTTGTAACCGCTCCCTCCTATTTATGGGGAAGTTACAAGATCTTGGTAGTATAAAATTCATATTTTGTCTCATTAAGAGGGAGAGTTTCCTATCTTCTTAGTCTGAATCTACTCTTATAATAGTCATTACACAACATCTTAATACAAATATTGTCTCTGTGACACACATACTTTGTCTTTTCTATCGTATTACTATCCATTTATTATTTTCTTTTATCTATTGGGTTTATTAATTTGGACCCCCGAGTTAATTAAATCCATCATTGGTGCTTTCATTGAGAGTTCGACGTCAGGCTCGAGCGTGTTATTTTTCCACTAGCTATGACAAGATCGAGATCCAACTCTCGTAACTTGAACGGTTCCCATAACACTCGTGGCACCCCCAGTGGGGTGGCCTCAACGGGCCCGCTAGTCAGCAATGAACCCTCTCCGTGAGGTCGACGGGCGGCCTGAGGAACCACCTCACCAACAATGGTAACGGGGGGTTGGCCCCCTACCGCCCCCCATCCACCACACCGAGCCCACAGGGGTGGGCAACCATCCAGTAGGGAGCACTTGTGCTCACACGCCCCGTGGAGGGACTCCAAGGAGGTCTCCAAGCCCCCCAGCTCGGCCCCGAGACCTCCCCCGGAGCCCCTACCCCAGCACCGACCCACCTTGAGGGAGCATGGTGGGCCGAGCACCCGTCCACCCCGAGCACCCAAAACTCAAGCCGAGGAAGTGGTCAGCTAGCCCCGGCCGCCAGATAGGCAAGGAAGGGGTGGCACCATCCGAGATTGACATAGAGACGCTAGTAGAGGGAAGCAGACCTAAGCCAGGTCAGCCTTGGAGTAATTGGGCACGCGCATGATGGCCTATACAAACCAGGCCCAATTCTGACTACGAAAGAACCCCTAGTGGAGGAGTCATACTCACGAAGATTGTCGAGCCATGGCCCTAAGCCCAGCCGTGACGAGAGCATTCTTCCTAAGTCGAGCAGTTGGGAGAGACTAGTGACCGAGCCCCAAGCTCTCACCTTGATGAGGTCAAGTAGCTCTGGAAGAGAGTGGACAAGCTCTAAGAGGGGGTGGTCGCGCTCCAACAATTATTAGGCAATTATTATTAGTCAATTATTATTAGTCAATTGCATTAATATATGTGTTCTTATACTTTTATACCTTAAGTATATAACTTTTCATCATATCGCATTTTCTTCCTCTTCCATACTAATATTTGTGTAATTATTAAATTAATTAACATAATAATTATTAGTCAATTATACTAATACCTGTGTAATTAATTTCTTAATTATCATAATAATTATTAGGTAATTATATTAATATTGTGTAATTATACTTTTATACCATATTTAATTGTAATTATACTAATATTCATGTAATTAGTAGTTTAATTAACATAATAGTTATTATATTCTATATAGTAATAGTTTGGGCAGAAAATTGCAAAAGTAAGATTTTGTTTTTGTTAGTAGCTAGTAAGTCTAGATATTGATAGATTTATAATTAAAATAATTACATTTAGAAATTAAAAAATTAACATTTATATTTTGTATGATTAATTTAGTGCATAAGTATGTATGTATGTATGAATGTATGTATATATGTATTTTTAAAAAAAGTTCTAAATATTTGTGAACACATATTTTGTTAATTTTATTTTCTTAATTATATTTCTTATTTTAGTAATTATAAATTATGGAAACTGCATGAACAAATTAAAATAATTTAATTATTAAATTTGTCTGAATTAATATAGTTCGTAATTTATTGAGTATAAATTATTAAAACTACTAATCATTATCATTATTTTGAGTACAATTTATTCTTTAATATAATTTTAGTTATTTTATGATATTATGAGTATAAATCATTACTATATTATGAATATAAATCATTACAACTATAAATCATTATCTTTATTTTAAGCTTAAATCAATACAAAACAAATAAATTTAAAGATATCTACAATATGAAGATATTAAATTAAACAGAACACACCAATTCTATCTAATTAGAATAAATTTCACATATTAATTTCTTACTTGAAATTTTCATTTTATTTTATTAGAATATAAAACTACACATACATAAAATAGGTTTGTAATATGCATAATCCAAATATATTATATACATGTAATTTAATATAGATACATGTAGAAGATAATCATTACTATTACTTTATTCATCTAATTAAATAAATAAATAAAATACAATAAATAAATACAAAGCCCAATAATGAAATAAACCTATATATATATATATATATA
>CM008338.1:33547642-33559262 GCA_002525835.2 Ipomoea batatas | reverse complement strand
GGCGGTGGGATTCTCAGTTCGGCGATCAACCTGAAATCCGGAGCTGAGAGTGGGCACTAGGGTTTTGAGTAATGGAAGCGCATTCCTTATGTAATACTCCGTAGAAGACAACAGCCCTAGTGGGCTTATGTTGAGTTATGATGTTTGGGCCAACATTATAAATTATGGGCCCAATGATTCTATTATCAAGTAGAGGTGGGCGTTTCGGTCTTCGGTTCGGTTTTGGTTTCGGTTTCGGTTTCGATTTTGATTTTTCGGTTTTAAAAAATCAAACCATTCGGTTTAGCATTAAGATTCGGTTTCGGTTTCGGTTCGGATATACTTCGGCTCGGTGTTCGGTTCGGTTTACGACCCCCGAATTTCAACATTTCCTAGGCGACAAAGCGGTCGGGGGCGCTGCGACTTAACAGGACACTGTAATAACTATGCATGAAACATCACATAACCCAAATCCAAAATCTAATATCTAAATATTAAATACCAACATAACAAATTAACAATTCAAACAAATAAAAAAAAAACTAGAATTTTTGAGAAAAAAACTAGAATTAAAATTCCAAAACTGGAATTTTCATTCCAGTTTACTGGAACGAATTTCCAGAATTGGAAAATTATTCCAGTTAATTGAATTCATAAATTATATATTTATAATTTGGAATTCAATTCATTCCAGTTACTGGAATGGATTGAATTCCCAATTATATATATATATATTATTTATAAAATATATATAGATATAGTTATTTATTAATTATATATAATATATATTTATATTTAAGTAAAAATTCGTTCGGTTTTTCGGTTCGGTTCGATTTTTCGGTTCGGTTCGGTTCTTGTAAAACATGGACCGATCGGTTTTTCGGTTCGGTTCAGGTAACCCAAACCGTTTTGCCCAACCCTATTATCAAGCTCTGTTGGATCGCGGCCTGTAGGAAGTTAAGAGGTAAATTATTTTGTGGGCAATTTATTGTGTGGACCATGGTCCACATAGTGATGTATAAACCATAACAAAAGGTACATTTTTAATGTACTAAATGTACATTATTTGTGTGCTAAATGTACATTGTACAATACAGTGTACATTTTTAATATATTAAAAGTACATTATATTTATATTGAATGTACATAATTTGATAGTATAGTCCATACAGTTGTGTGGACCATGATTGATTTACATACTAAATGTTTACAATTTACATAGTGAATATTCACAATTTACATACTGAATATTCACAATTTAAATTAAATTGTGAACATTCAATATGTAAATTATGAACATTCAGTATATAAATTGTGTATTTTGACCTGGGTTCACCTTGCAAGATGAACCCGCAAGATGAATCCGGATCCATGACATAAATGTCGAAGTTATGATGTATGAAAATTCTCAATTGCATTCCATAATTATATTTTGGAAAAAGTGTCAAATATGCTATTAAACTTTTACACATTGTGCAATTGATTGAACAAAAAAAGTGTGCAATTGGACCACTAAAAATAAAAATTTGTGCAAATAACATTTTTTACAGGTTACTTAGCTTCCAAGTTTTCCTTAAATATTATGCCACAATGTGAAATTATATATTAAAAATTAAAAGAAATGGGAGGGTTTCTTCTTCTTTCATACAGTGTTAAAGTAGTTGCTATTTTTATACTTCCGTTTCATCTGTGAATCACTTGTACTATTAAATCAAACCTGAAGAGATAAAACCAGCTGATATTTCAGGAAATTAAAGTGCAATTGCCATTTTTAAGTATCAAAGCAAGGTAAAGTTCATATTAGCAGTAAACAATCTATACTAAAATCTTTCAAAGCACAAGAGTCAACAATTGACTCAACTCGAACCCACCCCATCATCCATGTGGGAGTGTTAATTGGTACACCAGGTGCCACTAGACCACAAGGTTTTTGGCACCAAGTGCCACTATATTCACGTGTCAATATACTATTAATAAAAGTAAAATGTTCCTTTCAACTTTCCCGCACAAACTAATATTATTAATTAATTGGTAAAAAAATAATAACGTTTAATTGGGAACAAAATTTTATTTATCAAATTTTGAAAATAATTAAGCCATTACAATTGTGAGAATAATAGAAACAAATTCTGTGTAATTTTATAACAAAAAATAATTTATTAATTATTATTTCCACCAATAATAATAATTCGAATACTTATCTATACTTCTATATCTATACTACTATTATTAAAAATAAAATCATCCTTTGTAAAATTTCCGCCAAAATAATAATAAAGATAAAATGGAAAAGGAAAATCGATATTACTAGAAAACCCTAATGCTGCCTCCTTTTTCTCTCTAAAACCAAACGCCTTTCTCTGCTGCTCAACTCCGACTTCCACCGCCGGCCTCCGGCCGGAGCTCTAATGGAGCTTTGAGCCGGCGGTTTGGGTCACCTTCTATGTTTGCTCTCGCTCTGCTTCCGCCCCGACCACCGTCGCAACTCCGTCCGCTTCTGACCACCGACACAGATCTTCTTCTTCCGTTTTCTCTCCCTTTGAATAAAATAATAGTAGGTAGGTATTGGGGTTTGTGTTGGTAGTCTTGAACTCCCAACCCTACTTTGACTTTACCACTTTTTATTTTCTCTATTATTGTGTTTTCCTCTCGTTAGTTTCACGAGCATTTTTACTCTCGTTACTTTCACGAGCTTTTCATTTTCATTAGCATAAATCGTTTAGTTTGGTTTCGACAAGTGTTGATCTTATCCTGGGCGAGCAAAAAAAAATGATGATGAAGACCCAGATCTTTGATGAAGCTTTAAGCTCTCTGAAGGAGCATAGCTTCATAGTTATGAAATAGTCTGCGATTCAAGTTTTCTATAGCATAGTTAGAAAAGTTGTTTCTATGTCTGACTGTAAGGAATGGTTTACCATTTCATTGATCATTGATGTAAACGTTTTATGTTATAAATTAATGGAATAACTACATTTACTTTCAAAAATCGATATTACTAATTGATTGAAAATATAAAAAGATCCGGAAAAGGAAACAGAAATTAGGCAAATTAAAAAAGGAAAAGGATATTACTAATTTACGGAATATTATTTAAAAACTAAAAAAAAATTACACTTTCTTTTGGAAACTTTAAATTATTTAAACTTTAAAAAATTAATTAAACATGAGTTGCTAGATTTGTCCTAAATTTATATGCGGCAATCCACTTCTAGTCATTCAAGTGCAAATCAAGGCATTCAAGTGCAAAGTTCAACCATAGTCCATAGTCCATAACATTAAGTCATAAGATTTACACAATAAACACCTCCCGAGAATAACAAAGGCTTCACTCGTCACTAAAAATTTTAATATTTAACAAAGTTTTATTATTCTTAATCTAAAATATTGTCAAAAAAAAAATCATCCATACATATTTAAATGGTTAACATTTACCAATTATCTTTTTTTTTTTTAAATAACATTTACCAATTATCTAGATATTATTTTAAAGTAATAAAAAGCAATCAGATAAACATAATAATTAGATATGATTTGATCATATCAATTATATTTATTTACAAATTGCTCGAAATGATGCAAAATTAATTTATATATTTAAATTAAAATATTTTGTAAAGCAAATTATTATAATTTTCAAATTATTTATACCTGTTGTCATTCCCAATCATGTCCATGTCAATTCCTTCAAACGTCTTACGTTTTTCTTTTAAGAATCTTTGCAAAATATGTAACATTTGCATTATAAACTTTTGATAAAATAAGAACGACATGGTGACAATTAACACACTCGATGCATTTCAATTTGATTTTCATTTTCTATAGTTTTTAGTTTGACAAAAATATTTATTTCTTAACTTTAATGAATTAATGGTAAGATGATTTTTTATTATTTTCAAACTTAATATGGAATTCTATTCAAAGTTGTACCGAAATAACGCCACTGTTAAATAAAACTAATGTTCGCTCAAATATGAGAGGACAAAAAAGATGTACTAATAATATTAAAGTAATAATACAGCCTCTTTAACATTGGGTTGCTGTGGTGTAGTTGTTATCATGTTAGTTTTACACACTAAAGGTCCTCAGTTCGAAAAGATTACTTTTTTGGCTGATGCAAAATCTTTTGATTTTCTTCGATTTGATGATTGTGTGCATCTTTTGATTTTCTTCGATTTGATGATTGTGATTTAATTAAGAGTTAAAATACTAACGTTTAGTTAAGAGTTAAAATACTAAATTACTAACGGTATCAAGGCTTGGCTCTCAGAAAAGATGGAGGCAAAAGTAAGGAGAAAGGTATCAATAAGGTGCCTATTTGGCATAAGGACTAAGGTGCGGGGTGCCTATTTCGCAATTACCAATTTTCAAAGTTATGTGGATGAATGTTTTTGCATCAAAAATGAAAATGCACAATGGCTTAGAGGTCATTAGAAATGATAACAATCAGCTTGTCTAGGGAACAAGACCACCCTATGAAGCCTATGAATGAAATTAGGAGGATTAAAACCATGATGCCCATCACCTCCTGCTTGTCCAACGCGGCGGCGTTTGACTGCCATATCCCACATAGTAACACCGGGATTGAAAACAACAATGTGGCTGCCATCATAGCTCTGAACACCCTTCTGCTGATCGCCTTTTGGTTTTCAATTTACCACTCCTATCTGATGGACTAGTAAATGAGGTAAATAATTTAATGCGTCTCAATTTGCCTATCACCCTTGAACACCATTATGCCCAACAAAGTTAAATTTATACCTTTTTTTTTATGTAAGATATTTTAAATAATAAAATTATAAATGTTGTTGTATTTATGCAATTTTTTTTAGACATTTCAATACCAGTAAGAAGCACAAATTTAGAGATTGTGGGTATTTGACTTGATAAATAAATTTCCAAATTAAAATTTAATGGTTTAAATTTAGTACTAGATATGTAACATTGATTTTAATTACATTCTAAAATTAGTTTAATAATTTCATAAATCTGGAAAAAAGGTAGGTGGTGCACGTGACAAGTGCAGGCATGCACCATTGACACGCAATGGATGGTATGGGGAACAAACAGTCCGGGCGAGTTTTGGGAGCTATGATTACAACGACATTGTACTGATGCTTACAATCCCGATGTTGGTGTGTGGGATATGGCAGTCCACAATGATACTTCATTTTTAAATCAAAATTTTTAAATTATAATTATGAAATAGAAATTAAAATTATTGTGAAGTTAATAAAGTAATAGATTATGTGAAGAAATTAAATAACGTCCGTGAACCCACAAAATGAGAGAACTTTGGAGAAAATAAAGGAAGAAATTAAATGGTTATGTAGAAGATTTAGGCCCACAACATAATCCCACCTGACCTGGGGTCGCTGTTAGAGAGTCGCACTAAGGGGAGTAAGGGGGCTTGTTAGGGTCATTCACTCACGAATGATGGGGCACAGCGAGAAGATATGCACGAATTGAGGTAGCTAAAAATCGGTTAGTTGGTGCTCGATTTCATATTCAATTCTGGTTGAGAGTTAAAAAAAACCTATAAAATCGGCTATCAAATGCGTCGTTTATGATACTTAATTTTCTTGTTTACTACCTCCTTCCCAAAATGGTTGTCTGATTCGTTTAACGAGGCTTGACTGGAGTTATTTTTAATCTAATTTTTAATAATATTAAGTTTAACATTAATATATAAAATTTATATATTTAGAAACTACATTAAAAGTACTATTAGTCACAAAAAGTTAAATTTAAAAATAATAAAAAATTACTAAAGAAAATAAGTAATGAAGAAAGAGTTGGTTTGACCAATGAATAGTAAATAGGACAGGTAAAATGGGACCGAAGGAGTAGTATTTAATTTTTAAATGGATGAATGTAGACATCTTTTGGTGTTCAATTAGCCTATGGTAGGTGTGTAGGCATGCACCATTGGCACACCATGGATGGTGAGGAACAACCACCATCATTTATGTAAATAATAATAATACTAAATTTTTGTAATTAATATTTTAATTTTAATTTTGAAAGCAATTACCTTAATAGTAATTAATTTTTTTTGTTTAATTAGTATTAAACTTGATTGTGTTCTCACTTGGCTGGCATGCACGCACGAGTTACGCACGCAGAATTAAGAGAAATTTTGGCAGAATTCCATCCAGCCGAATAGTAGAGATGGAAAGGGAGAAGGAAGAAGACAGTACCCGAGGCGATGAAGGCTTCAATTATAATGTTCCTCCATTTTTTGTTCATTTCGGCCTTGCAAGACTGGCTGTTGTAGCAAAAAAAGCTTTGGTGGTTAGTCCAATTTCTTCATACGGAGACATGATCCAGATTGTCTGTTTCTGGTAGATGAAGTAGATCGTAAAACGCCATCATAGCTCCGAACACCCTGTTAGGTTGCTCATCGTTGTTTTGCTTTAGGCCGGAATTGAAGCCCAGGTTTAATTTGTACGTCTGATCGGTTCGGGCGTTTTCTTGACAAGCAGGTGCATGATGGCCGGGTATCATGGTTTTAATCCTCCTGGTTTCAGCCATAGGGTCGTCATTATCAAACTAGAACGTCAATGAAAAGAAGAAGGGCGATGAGCGAGGATTATATTGTCTGTGCATAGGGCGTGCGTGCGGATTGAGAACATTATCAACTTAATTTCAATATTATAATTATAAATTATATTTTTAATTGCAAAGTAGAATCTGTGTGTGTGTTTTGTAGGCTCAAAAGAGCTGAGGTTGAGTGTATCCATGGAAACTGTATTTTATGCTGCGAATTACCTTGATCGCTTCATCTCATTGAACAAATGCCAGTATGGGTATTATCTGTTGTCTGTAGCTTTTATGTTTTTAATTAATTAATTAATTGTAATGTGTTTTAACAACTTTAGCAATCTGGTATATATATAGGGATGGACGTGTTGTACGTTTGACTTGCTCTCAGTTGCATGCTTGTACTATACGTGGCTTCAAAGTTCAATGAAATTAAACACACCCTCCTTCTCTGCCTGCATTAATATTGCAGCTCATTCAATTCATTTCATTTCACCATATATATTTTTGTTTGCATGCATTTTTTTTAGGAGAACCTGATTGAAAGTATTCGTTTTAGGTGACGAGGGAAACTCGCAATCATTATTGCCTTACACTAGGTAAATACCAAGGTTGTCTATAGTTGATCATGCCAAGAAAACCAATAAACTACTTACAGTAGGTTAAATATTGTTATTATCAAACTAATAATAACCAGACTAACTTGGCTAGAGTTGTCCCCGTTTTCATGCATTTTTGTTTCTGTAAAGTGATGAATATATGAATTGATATATAATAGATGGAGGGCCTAGGATAGGGCATCCCCCATTTGGATGTAACATGATCGGACTGATGGAGATGTCGCTTCTGCAAGTATGGGAAGTGCTGTCCACAACTACTTACTCTTACCTGCAACTCATGGAAACCCTACAAGATGAGTTGAAGACACGCGCTACCCAGATGCTCCTTCAAACACTTTTAGCTACTCTTTTGTCAAGCGCACGTATATACAATATATCACAGGAAATGAGCTCTCTTTGTGCCGAAGAATTCCGGGAGAACCCGGGTTCGATTCCCACAAGTGACGATTCCCCCTGGGCCAGCTCCTGTGCCTCTCGGAGCGAATGTGGGTGGACCTGGACCGTTAAACGGACAGAGAAAGACCCTGTGAATCTACCAAAAAAAATATATCACAGGAAAAAGTGTCAAACTACATTCAACTATTTATGTGTAATTAGGTCATTAAACTTTGTTTTCAAAAAAAAAAAAAAATAAGGTCATTAAATTTAAAAAGTGCTAATTAAACCATCAAACAAGAAAATGTATAATTGACACATTTTTTCAATTTTCCCTATAAAATTCAATCATATATATTATATATTGCTTACCTGGTATGTAATTAAAGTTGCCTAGCTGGTATGTATTGCTTAGGCGCCTATGTTGTGCACGTGCACACACAAAAGAGTTTTCATTTTCTCTACCATATTAAGTCAAATTGCATTTAAAAAAATTTAAAAAAAAATGCTTCAATTGTAAGTATTTTTCTTGTTTGATGGGTCGATTGCACCTTAGCTTTTAAGTCATATTCAATACTCACTCGATCTGTTTCATTTTATATGTCTGATTTGGTTAATGTAATTTTACTGAAATTATTAATATACAAAATTTATATATTTAGAAACTACATTATTCTGGATGAATACACTATAGATCCAAAACTTGTAGAGTTCTGGCCTAGTTTGGTGGCAGAATTCGTAGTCTGGTGCACCCTCAATCCCGGTGTTGCTACATGGGATATGGCAGTCAATTGCCGCCGCGTCGGGACATTTTCTTGACAAGCAGGTGATGGGCATCGTGGTTTTAATCCTCCTGGTTTAAACCATAGCCTTCATAGGGTCATGGTCGTCGTCAAACTACAACGTTAATGGGTGAGGACAGGGCCGGTCCAAACATTTTGGAGGCCCTGGGCGAAATTAAAAAAAATGGGCCCTATATAAAAAAAATTAAAATTAAAATTTAATAATACTAAAAAAAAATCTCAAATAACATGAAATACATTTATTTTCTTTAGATTGTTTCAAATTTTCATTAGATTATTCTGTTTTTTTGAAAAATTTATTTATATCTCCTCTGTGTGATTCTATTAGCTGGAAAAAAAAGAAAACACCTGCAATTTTGTGGGAGCCGGCCTAACAGAAATTGTCATTTGTGGGAATCGAACCCACATTCTCCCAAAATTCTTCCTTACAAAGAAAGTTCACTTACCACTTGAGCTATCACATTGAGTTGTTTTTTAATATAATTTTAACACTATAATATATATGTATACATATACATATATATGGATGGGCCCCTTCTAGCATGGGGCCCTGGGCGGTCGCCCAGCCCGCCCGTGCTCAGGACCGGCCCTGGGTGAGGATTATTATATTGTCTGTGCGTAGGGCGTGCATGCGGGCAGATTGAGAACACAATAAAATTAATTTCTTCACATAATCTATTAATTTATTCACTCCACTAATTTCAATTTAATAATTGTAATTTAAAATTTTTGATTTTAAATAAAAATAAAGTTAAATAAATAATATATTTTTTTGAATTGCAAAATAGAATTTCAAAAACTTAAATACTAAACAAAAAAAATTAAGTATCGTTATGGTAGTTGTTTTAAAATAATTTAAAAAAAAATAATGTTTTAAAGGAAATAGTAGAAAATAGCAAGGGCTCAACCATGGGTCAAAATCGAGTAGAAATAAAGAAAACAAGCTTAAATAGTAAACATATAGGGTAGCTACACGTGCATGTAGGTGCCCATGCTAAAAACATAAAGAAAATGACTTTGTAGAGCAGTGGTGCATGCATGTGCTAAGGCATGGGCATGTACATTAGTACAAAAAAGAAAATAAGAGACTGACTTTTCGCTACTATTTTTAAAAGAATGGTAGGTGATTGTTACCAAAAAAGTTCAAGATGGCAAAATTGTAAATATTTGAACAAGAATCCTGTTTCTAGGTAAAACAGTCGCTGTTTGAAAGAAAAATAAAAGCGAGTAGTTTTCGCGACCATTCCACGCACTTAGAATGGTCAGGGAAAGTCAGATCCAGATATGAAAATAACCGCGCGATCGCGATGCCATTTTCTTCTCTTCTCCAAAATTTTACTTCAGGGAAATGGCATCGTGGAGGTGAAGTAATACTTTGGTTTTGGAAGCTTGTATTGAAGCATTTACACTTGGAATTCAAAGATTTCATATCCATTTTCAATAGATAAGTTCTATTTCTCTTTATCTCCTTCTGTTGCAATATTTAATTTATTACTTAAGTTTTTGCTAAGTTTATGCTTAATATGCGTGAGTAATTAATTTTGGGGCCGGGCTTGGTTAGGGTTGTATTATCTATTTAGATACTTTAGTTGTGATTAATGATAGAAATGTCTAACTTATGGTTCTTTGAGATTATGAAGGAATTGTGATAGATTATTGTTAATGTTTGATTGGCCACATTCATTGTCATGTTTTTAGAGGATTCTTGGTGACAATGAGAGTTTGATCAAGATCGATTCCAAGTCACTCCTTGCATAAACTAAATTTCTTCGTATCAAAATAAGGACAATTGAAGATTTTTTATGTTTTGTGTGCTTAATATATATATATATATATATATATATATATATATACACACACACACACACACACACCAAGAGGGTGGGCAATTCCTAGCTAGTGGTTGAAGGGTTGTCAATTAATAGTATATTCTTGCAGCGGTATGTGGATGATTTTTGCTGATATGATGGTGCTGCAATTTACCTAATTATTTTGTGTGATATATCAGGTAAAGTGCTCATCAAGAAAGATATGGTTGAGGTATGATGATTGATATTGATAGAATAAATTGTACTTGCTTTCTTGAATCTAAAAGGAACGAAATAGCAATTGTTAATCATAGAGGGAAGATGAGAGAAATTGGCTCAAAGAAGCTTTGTTATTGAATGTTGTAGAGAAAGTAGAGAAGAGGAATCCCCTCCATTGTGTGTGCAGTGGAAGGTCCCTTATATAGGCGGGTTCTGACCCTTCAGAAATAAAATATATATTTCTCAAATAATATTTGATTCTGTTCCGAATATCAAACAAATGCACAGAACATATAGAGATGGTATACCCCAGGAATAATCCTATCAGATATGTAGGTATAGGAATGTAAGCTTAGGTTGCTGGTAATAGCTATGTAAATTAGTTTGTGTATGTTAAGGGAGAAGATCATATATATCTACAATATGTATGTACAGAAATAGCAAGATTTGAAATAATAGTTCTTCATTTAAAAAATATCTTCCCTAATTAGATATTGTAAGGACCCTAGTGGGGTCTTTCACCGGAAAGGATCAAAACAAGGGAAATGAAGTAAGTCGGGTTTTTTTTACAACTATCCAATACTTTTAATGAATATTTGAATCGAGATTTCAAACTGTAAATCTTATAAGATCTTACTAGTTTTTTTGTTTTTATAATTAGAATTTTTATTGGTAAATCATGAATTTTCTAGGATAGATATTGATATTATTAAGGATCTCATCGAAAACTTACAGCAGCTTGCCAAACAAAATCTAAGAGAAAAAAGAAATGTTAGTGGGCGCCGAAATGCTTGTGCTTGTGTTTGTATATATGCCAAATAAATTCAACAGATATATAGATCAGATTACTTAAATTTCCAGATTTCGATCTTTACCTTTAAAATATATTCCATTTTAAAAACAAACATTCAATTCCCATAATCAATACATTGTAAAAAGTTAGCCTAACCAAGCACTAGTAGTGCACTAGTGCGGTAGTGCCGGTACTTGACGGCGGCCCAGTAGCTGACACAGATAGCCAAGGCCATGAAACCTATGTAAAAGATGGTCACCTTCCTCCATTTTTTGTTCATTTCGGCCTTGCAAGACTCGCAGCTGTAGCAAATAAAGCTTTGCTGGTTAATCCAAATTTCTTCATACGGAGACATGATCCAAGTTGCCTGTCTCTGGTAGATGAAATAGCCGTCGTTGGGTGACCGTAAAACATCATCAGAAACAATAACAATTGGCTTGTCCAGAGAGCAAGACCACCCTATGAAGCCTATGAATGAAAGAA
>CM008338.1:33396562-33406954 GCA_002525835.2 Ipomoea batatas | reverse complement strand
TTGAAAACGTGACATGGACTTGTGAGTATCCTACATTAATTAATTAATTAATTTAGGAATCTTGATGTTTGGTACGTATTGTTGGAAGAGTGACCAGTCACCTTACCAAATTTTGGAGTTTGGTAGATTTCAAATATTTTTTTTTGGTACTATTGACTCTATTATAAGATAGTATTTATTCTATATTTTCTTTATCTATTAGAGACTTTACAGTCTAAAGAGTCAATATCCCACCACAGGAGTTCGATCTTGTGACCATCCCTCGAGTAGAGCCATAGAGCTGTTAACTGAGCACAAGGTAAATTTTGAATATGATTTATTTTTAGACATTTGAGGACAAAGTTCTTAATACAGTTATTTGTTAAAAAAATCTAAAGGTAATAATACAGTGGTAAGCATTACAAATAGGTAAATTATACATTAAGAAATAATGGTGTATGATCTTATCATTGTGCAACCTATGGCACATCCGTTGTGACATAAATAGTATTATACTACTAAATGATTATGTGTAATACGTTAAACGTGCTTTATTACACCGTCTTTTATGCATAAATGTTTTGCCCCTACCACGACCTAAATTGCTCCAATAAATTTTTAGATTGAGTACCCTTACCTCGACCTAAATTGGTCCAATAAATTTTTAGATTGGTATTCAGTTTATTTTTTAAACATTATAATATATCAAATTGATTTTAAAAATAAAATATATTACGTGCTACAGTTTTGCTCCACAAATTCTATGCATTCCTCCATTGTATTTATATTTAAAATTTTCACTTTACTATAAATGGTTTATTTCAAGTACCATCCATCATCAACAAAATGAACTATTACAATTATGGGAATCCACTGTGAGGATAATAATTAAGCATTGAACTTATCCACACCATTACAAGAAAACGTGAATATGCAAGGAATAACAAAACCCAATTAAATTCAATTCCCACAATTGATAACATCCAAACCAAACACGGTTTATCGATAACGACAGAGATTCCTAAATCCTATAGACAAATGAATCTGGCGGATCGGGTATTCTTGTCTGTGGTTTACTGCTGCAGCCAGCCGGTAATCGGTCACTCCAATTATGCACCCTTTTTTTTAATTTGTTTTTTTGTTTTGGTTTTTATTTCAGAGTTGAAAAGTATCCAGACGACTTGTTTGGTTGAGTGTAGTTTGGAAAGAATTACAATTCAGAAATTTAGTGAATCTCAAATTACATTGTTTGGTTGGAAAGAATTGCTAAATGATGAATTGCAATTCATGGAGTATCCCATGAATTGCAATTCGGTGGAAAGAATGACAATTTTGTAGGTGTAAAGACAATTTTACCATCTGCTCATATCCTTTGTCTTTTTCAAAAATAAAAATGAAATAATAATAATAATAATAATTATTATTATTATTGTTGCAGCAACATAAGAACATTTTAGTTTTTTTTGTCGCTTCTTACCTTTGAATTCTCTGTACTCCTATTCTTGCATACCAAATAGTGTAATTTTAATCCATACGGAGATAAAACGTGAGTCACGCAATCAGTCTACCAGTCAGATTTTAATATTCATGTGCTCACAAATTATTCAATCCAGATCTTCTAAGCATCTTGAGTCTTTTTCTCGAGTAAAAATTGAACTCCTACATTATTATAGTTATTATTGGAGTAAAATTTGAATCCTACATTATTATAATTATTATTGGAGTAAAATTTAAAGGTGGTACGTCGAAACAATTAAGTCAACATGTGGGACATTCTTCCTCTTATCTTTGCTGATTCAGAGTATATATATATATATATATATCTTTCGCCACCATATCGTTATTTCATTCGTTGAATCGTGAATGCTTCTTTAGCTTTTTGTCCTCGGGTTTCATATTTATTTACGTTTATACCACTCTTGTTATGTTCGTTGCCGTGTGCCGGGAGCTTCAGAGCCTCCGCCGCTCGCCGCCGGCTCCCTGCGCTTCCGGCCTCCGTTTCATCCGTTACCGCCGCCTCAGGTAACCGTCCACCTTTCCACATCCAATCTATACAAAAACTCTGTGTGTGTGTATATATATAGATATATAGATACATATTTGTTTGATCCGATGCCGAGCCCGAAGAGTCAACGGAGAGGGGGAACGGAGGAGAAGAATCGGAAGGGGAGATTGGCGGAGAAAGCGATGTCGTTTAGCGGACTGAGCGGAGGGAGTTCTGCGGCGGTGTTGCTGCAGAGGCCGAGGACGGTGCCGGATTTACTCGCCGGCCGGATAAATTCATCCGCCGGATCATCGGCGGCGGCGGCGGCGGCGGCGGTGCAGTTTCCGCCGAAGCTAACGAAGCTGCTGCTGAATGTGACGATACAGCGGAGCACCGGCGCGTTGCAGGTGCTGATCTCGCCGGATTCCACGGTGGAGGACCTCATCGCCGCCGCGCTCCGCCAGTACGTGAAGGAAGGGCGGCGGCCGGTGCTCGCCTCCACCAACGCGCGCGACTACGGCCTTCATTACTCGCAGTTTAGCTTAGAGAGTAAGCTCCGATTCAATTTTTCCGAAATCTGAACCGTTGAAATAAATTCTTTTTTAAGGGTTCTGATTGGATCGTTTTTTATTGGTGGAAAAAAGGTCTGGACAGGACAGAGAAGCTGGCGGCGTTGGGTTCACGTAACTTCTTCCTCTGTCCGAAAATGGCAGAAACCGTTCAAACGACGTCGTCTCCATCTTCCAGCTGTTCAAACGAAGTTGACAAACCAACCAAGAGTATTGGCTTGTCCTGGTTTAAGTTCACACTCTGAAAACTCTAAGCTTATAATTGGCTTTTCCTTATTAAGTAATATTCTTCGAAAAGTTGTCTGAGATGAAATCTGATCAAAACTCGATTGGATTAGTCTCGATATATGATATGTAATATACAGAATCTTATACCGTAATTATTATTGTTATTATGGAGTATTTTTTCTTAGCAACATAGTATTACAAGGTTTGTTAGGTCTTAATCTTATCATATTTAAGAGAGGTTGAAGCTTGTATATACCATATTTAATTACTGTCATTAAATAGATCAAATTTATTTTGTATTACTCTATTTAAATTAGTTAAGGTAAGAATTGAATCCATAGCTTTTAAATGGAGAATTAATAACCCTTTTGGGCTAAAATTGTTTCGTTTAATTTTGTATTACTCAATCTGGTCCTTCTTGTTGGTTTTTAGATATTCCTTCGTGCATTCGTCATTTGATTTAATGAAAGTTGGTATTTTGTTTTCAAAAAAAAAAAAGTATATCGTCTTTCAGCATGTAAACTGTAAATTTTCTCTATGATATAGATGGATTTGGTAATTCTTATGTGACGGTATAAGAAAATAAAGTTGCACCTTGATTACAAAGCATACCTTTTAGTGTAGCTGTAAGCGCTTGATCCGAACAAGACGTGAGGTTCATCTGATTATGCTTATGTGGCAGTATAAGGAAATAAAGTTACATATTGACTACTAACATGCCTTTTAGCATAACTGTAAGCATTTGATCCTAACAAGACGCGAGGATCATCTAATTATGCTTATGTGGCAGTATAAGGAAATAAAGTTACATATTGACTACTAACATGCCTTTTAGCATAACTGTAAGCGTTTGATCCTAACAAGACGCGAGGTTCATTTGATTATGCTTATGTAGCAGTATAAGGAAATAAAGTTGCACATTGACTACGTAGCATACCTTTTAGCATAGCTATAAGCGTTTGATCCTAACAAGACGTGGGATTTGTTAGGTTATACCTATGTGGCGGCATATGGAAATAAAATTAAGCTATTATCATGAACTACACATTTTGACGTAATGGTAAACACTTGATTCTAATTAGCCAGAGACACGGATTCATCTGATTATGCTTAATTCTCTATAGTAATATCCAACACTTGGGATGATGTTGGAGCCCAATTAAGTATATCAAAAGCTGAGGGGAAGTCATTGATCATAGGAATTGGCCTTGTATGGTTGTTAAACCTAAGCTATATCCGAACATGTATGTGGTGGAGTGTTGTCGTGCCAAACCTGTATGGACCGTGTTGCCTAATCCGCATCATCGAAGCAATGACAAAAACAATTTTCATGTTTTGTGAATTCCACTTGTTTGTATTCATCATGACATGGTCGGAGAGTTGTCGTTTTCAACATCTTCTCACCACTTTCTATGAAACAATATAATGGGGAACATAGTTCACACATCTTTACCTCAATTATTTCAGAAATTAAAGTGGAAAATACAGTCCTACCATCTCACAGCTATGCCACCATTTTCATATATACTAAAACTTTTTGTACTATATATATATATATATATATATATATATATATATATATATATATAGATATAGATAAGAGCATCTCATTTGTGGGTTTTAATGAGATTTTGGAATAATAAAAATTTAGGGGGAGATTTTTAACAAATGTGAGGGGAGAGATTTTAATGGTTTTTTTTTTTCTCCTGCAATGAGGAGATTTTAGCAGTCCTGTGGGGCCCACGGTAAAGAGAATAAGTTGCGCCTCACTCGCACGTGAGGCGCAGTTCTCGCACCCGCCTAGGCGCGTAAATACTCTTTTTTCTGTTTATATTTTGTTTTATTCTTTTTACACTCCTATTTTTTCTTTCTTAATCAAAACTACAAAAACTTTTCAAAATCACATCAAAATCTCCACTATCGGGGAAGACCTAATATTCCTGACAAACAATTAAAATTGGTAGTTGAAGTCTTAAATTTGTCAACATGGCACTGACATGTACATTGCTATTGTGTAACTTTATACTTTTTAGATTTTTTTTCATACTTCATGTGATATTTTTGGATTCTTTATTAACAATTTTTTTTCACCAAGAAGTTTTCTAAACCTCTTTGACCCACTAGTTTTTAGTATTATTCTCTCATGCAATTTACAGGTTCAACAAGCAAACGATCTTTCATGATTAGGAGAATAATAATCTTTGTTATAGCGATACTTATATATCATTTTTTTTTCAAGAAGACCCAAATCATTATATAGAATTATCAAAATCATTATAATATATATATATATATATATATATATATATATATATATATATATATATATATATAATGAAAGATAAAATTTAGATTTGATGAAATTTCTACGTATACAAATGAGTTAAACTTCTAATCTTACAACTACATTAATAAACTTAGTAACCGTCTCAACTTAGAGGTATGGAATGGACTCATCTATCCTTAAACAAATATCGAAGGTTCAATCCTTGAGTAACTCGGATAAAAAATAAAAAAAGAAATTTAAAAAAAAAATTAAAAAAAAAACCTTATTTACGGTCTCAAATTAAACTACTGAATTATAGTGGGAAGATTTTAAAAGATAAGGGATGAGGTTTCTTTGTTATGCTCGCTAGCCCATGACTGTTGAATTCTGGGTTCTAAGATGAGGCGCGAATTGAAGCAGGACCGCCAATGTTTTCTAGAAACAACGTTGGATTATTTTAATGAATAATTTAATTTAAATTTTACAAACAAAAAAAGGTGGTTGAAAGGGCAATTCATGACATGACAATACTAACACTACCGACATAACTGATTTATCAAAATTAATTTATGTATATAAAAGGACTAGAACTGAACAAAAGAGAATATAATAAAAATTTCTTTCGCTTGGATTTGTTCAATAACTCAAAACAAATAAAAAGGAATGATGAGGCTTTAATGGATAACATTAACAATATGCTCAAACTACAAATGATTCGTACACAATGTTCATTTGAGAGCTGAGAGAGAAGTATATATACATGACCACATATATGCATCCTAAATATTTTCAAGTGAATTAACTGAAGAAGCCCAGGCCCACTAACAACTTCACCAATCATTATTATATTGTAGCCCATGACCACATAACCATAATCCAAATTTCAATGTAAACAATTAATATATCAATTTTTTTTTTTGGAAACCAACACAACAAAGAACTATATATATAAAGCACTATACTAGGAGAACCAACCGTCATGACTAATTAATGCGCCACATCATTAGCTGACCTGCTAATAAAACAAACGAAACACGACTAGATGAAATCTAATAGGTTTAGATAATCCCTCAATACAAAGCAAAAATACGAGTAGGGAACAACCTTTTTAGCTAATGCATGAACCAAAACTTGACAATCCAACTCAATACGGACATCCCGAAGTCCCTTCTCCATAATCCATTTTAGCGCAATTTTGAAAGGGGCTTCCGCGAGGAGAGGATTGGTATCGCACCACAGCGGGGATGATGTTGGCAATCATAAACGTGTCTGAAAGGTCCCAAGTACAAAATCCGTACATCTCAAAGTTCTCAAATTAGAATGATGCGGCACGAAAGCATCTGGACCATACATAGTCGCCGCCGGAGACACTATGTTCTGCGGAGCTTCCTTGCTCCAATCCACTCTCATCGTCGGAGAAGATGGAATCGTCGTCGATCCCCAAGCTGAAAGTGCCACAAAAGCTCGTTGGAAGATGGCCATAGGCATGGGAATCACTTGGTCAAACATTGTTGATCATTCGGTTATACCTGTGATACAAACTTAATCCATGAATTAAATGTATGACTATCTTTAACCCTTAAGTTATACATGAAGTAGTGATTTTAGCTTCTTGAAAACTATTTTTGTCATCAATATGTCATTTAATAAAGTGACAAATTTAGCCATTCTGGTACTAAACTTGTCACTTTGTACATAATTTAGGATTAAAAATGGTCACACATATAACTCAAGGATTAAGTATGTACCACGAGTATAACTGAAATACCAAAAATGCAATTCTTTCTTTTTAATATACTATCTAATAATTTAATTCCAATACATTAAAAATGGACTTTCTATATATTAAAAATGAACATTTATTCGGGGTCCACTTTGCAATCTGGACCATAGTCCACTGTATAATTTTCCTAACTCCATTGACATAATTAAGTTCATACAAAAGGTGGTCAAGTAAGTGGAGTGCGACACTCATACAGTCATATGCTTAAACAGTTAAACGTCACAAGTTTAATTTTTGCCGACATCTCACTTAAGATTGTTGCACAAAATTTTTTAATATATTTTATCTGTCATGATTTGTAAGTTATTACATAAAAATCTGATTTACCAATTCACACCTTTGGGCTAGAAAGCAAAAGACATGAGAGAGAAGCAAACCATATTATTGTTTTATTGCACAAAGTTAAATCTCATGTGGTGGTTTGCCCGAGAGGTTAAGGGGGAAGACTTAAGATCTTCTGCACATAAGTGCGCGTGGGTTTCGAACCCCACAGCCACCAAAATTTTTCCAAAGCAAGATACAATACCTGTTCACCGTTTGAATATTTGTTGTGCAAGCCCACAATGATTGTGTTAAATGAGTGTTATTCTCAACAATTTTACACTTGAAGTTCCAATTTGTAAGCACCACGTATAAAATATGGCCAAAGGAATAATATACTGTATCTATTTTAAATCCATCCATTCTTTTATCATCATGAATTTTTGGTTGTGATTTTCTTTGTTCATTTCAATGGCAAGTTGTTATTCTAATAATTGTTTCACTACTTGTTTTAAAGATAATAATTGAACGTTTACTCAATGATAAATCTAATTTTTTGTCCCAATAATAAAAGGCATGAGGACAAAATTCAAGAAATGAATGCAAGAATCAGAATTTGTTTTCAATCTCTGTCAAGGTTCAAAGACTAGAAATAAAAGATAAAATAGAAATTTAAAAGGGAAATATACGACTCTCCTCACCTATTCTCATTCCTAATACATTTTTTCCTTTAACAACTAAACTCTGTTTTCAAATTAGTAATTACTACTCTTGAAATTTGCATTGAAATCACCATGAATCAAATTATAACTGTGGGACATTTTATAGGTAGGGTTGTTGAAGGAAACATAGGATACTAAATATTCGATAGCAAAATTCAAAACTATAAATTTAAAACATTATAGCTATATAAAATCTATACACGTATCACTCCTTAACACGATAAATAGTTGTCGATCTTAATTAGGGGACCAGTATAAGAAAATTCAATTAATTTTCAAGAGTGACAAATTTTTCTTTAAATTTAATACTATATATTATTCTCAAAGAGAAGTAAAAAAGCACTCCTAAGCTAGAATGACAATTGACAAGAAACCTTGATTACAAGCTTGGCCGTTTTGCCATCAGCTTATAAGTTATAACACTAAAGAAACATTACATTAAACTTCATATATATATATATATAAATATCACACAACTAAAAACACTCTCATCTCTAACAAAACCATAAGTCCATCTATCCAAAGTTTCCACTACAAATAAATCTCATCTTCTTCAATTCACCCAACTATAAACTCACATGAGAGAGAAGAGCAATTTTATCTTACACTTCTTTTGTATGTGTTGCTCCAAACCTTTGGATTTCTTGTTCATATCTGAGAAGAATGTAAAGAGCAAATTTTCCCATATACACGAAGAAACGAATCCCGAAAATCGCTCTGCCATTCCACGAAAAGCGAGGCGAGATGGGAGATCGTTACTCAAGACGGGACAATGGTGCCAATGTAGCCAAATCCAGCAATGGTGAAGGTGATGACTTGCAAGAAGAGGTAGATGAAGTACTGGTTCTTGCCATACATGAAGTCGTAGGATCCACAGAAGAAGAGAAACCCCGCGAATGCCAATTCTTGTGGCAAAATCCTGCAGAGCGATTGTTAGTTTAATTGCAAGAAGTTTGGAACGAAATCTGTTGAAATAATGCAAAATTCCTCACCTGTCTCCGAGTAGAGACTTTGTTGTCCTCTTGGCTGCAGGCTTCGCGTTTGCTTTGTTGTTCTTGAGGGCGTCGCCAAGTTTCTCGGTCACAACCCACTCGTTCGCCCTCTTTGCCTCGAGCAATCCAATGAAAGTCGCCTTGGTTCGGTGGAAGGACATCACATTCTCGAACAGGATCCAGTAGAACAGCAAATGGATTGACCTGCAACGAGTTTAACTTAGAACCTGATTCTGGTACCAAATTGAAGTACTGTATGTGTTTTTTCTTAACGAAAAGAGTAAACTGATAGCGAGACTGCACATTCAGATTGTACCTTGGGGTGCCAACCGAGTTGAGGGTTGTGATGATGCAAGGAATGTAGATGGCTCCCCACTTTGGGATTTCAACTTCGGGGACAATAATGGTTAGAGGAAGAACCACACAGTAGAAGAAAAATGTGACCATGTGAGCTATGATCTTCCTCACAAAGAAGAAGCTGTAGATTGTGTAGAACTTCTTCCATACATTCACTCTCTACAAACACAACAAACAAACAAATTCTATTTTTAGTGACGAGAAAAAATCCACAGCCACTAATCGAGAGAATGCACTTAATAAACCCTGCCTTATGATCCTAGTCGGGAAAGGATACAAGGAGTTTAACCACTCAACCAGCCAAGGTTGCCCCATAGCTGACCGGATCAAACTAAGAAAGCCAATAGGCCGGTCCAGTTGAAAACAGAACTTGTAATTTTGTGGTTATCAAGTTAAAAGCTTGACCAATTTAACTGGAATTGTGCCAACATATATAGTAATCAACCAACCTTGTTCCTGATGATTTCCATGACCATTTTTCTGAACAAGTTGGCAGGGCCACAAGACCAACGGTGCTGCTGGAAACGGAAGGCCTTGAATGTACTAGGAAGCTCACTTTTCACCTAGAATTAATCAAAGGGGAATCAAGAATCAATGTAAATACATTTGATTTGTTTGTTTTGTTTAAGGATACATAATACTAGGAGTAGCATAAGCCATGAATGAATACCTGGAGGTCACCAAGATACACAAATTTCCAGCCCTTAAGACTAGCCCGGACAGCCAAATCCATATCCTCCACCGTGGTTCTATCTTTCCACCCACCTGCCTCGTTTATGGCACCAATCCTCCATACACCACCCGTCCCTAATAACCGATATCAAATAGCAGATTGTGTTAACTGTTTCAATCCCAGAATTGTATTGTCTTTTTTAAAGAAATGTTTGATAAAATTAATTAACTTCACTTACCATTGAAGCCAAAGAAAGCATGAGTAGACGATCCCACTTCTTGCTCCACGGTGAAATGGTAATCCAATGACATCTCTTGCATTCGCGTTAATAAACACTCATCCGCATTCACTACAAAAATTATAAAAAGATAATGTAAACGAACAATGCTTCAGATGTATTTTGTGTTATATAAAATTATAATTTTTTTGATCTTTTGTATGTGAAAGAACATTAAGTTTCCTTACTTATAATATATTGTTTTGAACCAAACAAGAATTGATTATTAAAATAAAATAAAAAAAGTAACAAAAGTAAAATAATACATAGTAACAATTTTTAAAATGTTGGGGTTGAAAAG
>CM008338.1:33357194-33376512 GCA_002525835.2 Ipomoea batatas | reverse complement strand
ATGCACATGAATTCAAGCTTCTAACTCTATACTTGAAACAAAAGCATGGATATTGAGACGCAACTCTCTTAAGAGCGTCGTTGTTATTACATGCATATGAGTTAAAATTTCTGATTTTTGCTCAAAACAATAATGAAGTATTGAGACAAATAGTAGGACATGCAATAAATTAAATATTTTACATCCACAAAATTAAGTTGTTTTTTTTTTTCACTTTCCTATTGATCATTGGTTGGCTATTTTTGTATTATTGTGGACACATATTGAAGCTAAGGGAATAATGTATAGTTCCTTGTGCACGATGAAAAACAGACTTCCAAACATGGAAACATGAAGTACCCAATGGTGATACAATATAATTTATGGTATCACTTTCTTGTATGATCTTAGATCTGTGTACCCATCTCATGAATTATTGAACACAGCTTCTGAAATACTATTGATGTAGATATATTGGGAAATCATAACCACCCAAATTTTTAAATTTAACGCACCGACTAATTGTATAAGATAATATCATGCATGCCTCAATAATATTTCAATTAATCCAATGATTTCGCTGCTGATATTTAATAAGAATTTAAATGCTTAAATATTACTCACAATATGTATCATTTTTATATAGTTTGTTGTTGCTTAAAAAATTTAAAGGAATGCATTTTGATCTTGTTAATCGAATTAGATTAGATGTATGTAATGAAGGGGATGGAATAAAAGATTGCTTGCAAAAGGATTGAATATAATTCATTGACACAATAGCTCCAACAACAACTTATAATCGTCACTAGATTTCTTGAAATTGAACTTTAGGCTCGATATGATGGAGAGAGACGTTAGAGTTGTGGTTGTCACATTAGAGCATTGGTGGATAGATTAGTACACACACATGTGAGAAATGTATTTAATTATAAAAATGGGGTTGAAATTAGTATGTTAAATTAACATTTTAGACATTGTTCTCATCACTTGACTATTTTTCATATATCTAGTAATTTAAAATAAAAAATAAAAAATTAACGACATTGATTTAAAAAATTAAAAAAAAAAAAACCAACTTCGTTGCTTTATATTAAAAAAAAAAAACATACGGCGATGTTGGTTTTAAAAAATCGATGTCATATCATTTATTTACAACATCGTGCATAACTACGTTGCCAAATAACCGACATTATATGTCAAAGGATTAAATTCATTGACACAATATAATAGCTCCAACTACAACTAATGTACAATGGCTACTCTCTTGAGATTATTGAACTTTAGGCTCAATCTGGTGGGGAGAGACGTTAGAGCTGAGTTGTGGTTGTCAAATTAGAGCATCGATAGTTAGATTAGTAGAGTGGAAATTAGACATGTGAGGAATGTATTTATTTATAAAAAGGGGATTAATGAGATTAATTAGTATGATAAATTAACACTTTAGACATTGTTCTTACTTAAATATTTTTTTTTATATCCAATGAACTTTTGACTTTTGGCGATCAAGACGGTGAGTTTCATGCGTTTCACCGGCTCAATTGCTAGACATCCAAATTGTCTTCTTCTTTTCTTTCTTTTTTTTTTTTTAATTAATAATAATAACTCAGGTTTCTCAACTTGGCTGGACTATAGTTTAGATCTTATGAATCTATATATCCTCCAAACTCATGAAGAAATAAATCAAGCATGCATGTCAATTTTCGAGCCCAATATCAAATTGTATCATTCTACGTACAAAAAGTCTTAACTCTAACTTCAAATCAAATTGGTAGAACTCATCTCTAACTTATTTATGGTGGGGTTCGTTCTAATTAGTTTTTTTTTTTTTTCAAATATAACTATTCATCTACTAAACCCCTGTTACGAGGTAAATTATACTGTATTTTTTTTAGGTGTTTTGGAACGGGCAAACCGAGGATGAATTGTAGTGATTGAGTTTAGTTGATATAGTAATTAGCATTTGAACATTATTGTTTTCAAAAAAAAAAGCATTTGAACATTATTCCTTGGTTATGGATAGTCGGCAGGGCGTGGTTTGGTTTAGGTATAGCACAGTGAAATTTAGGCCAAGTACTATTATGGCGGCGCACTAACATGGAATGCATGAGATGTCGCTATACTAGCTTCTTTTTAAAAAATACAAAATAAAATATTTACATATGGTCAAAAAGTTAGTTTTAGATGTCCCTATATGGCTCTATTAATCCTAGTGAATGAGAAAATCTTGGTGACCTAATTGATCAACAGATGTTAGACTTTTGATCATTGCGCATAAGAAGTTCCATCATTTGAGATGTTACTTTAATCTTTAATCTCTTGTGATAAATTTCACATCTGTAACCAGTTGAGCTACCTAAAACACACATTATTTAACATTTGCATAGCGCCTGTGAACTTTCTTGAAAATCAAAAAGTCCTTCAAATTACATTTATTCCATACCAAATTAGTGAAACTTATCTTCCGACTTGATCATCTACCTCACCAATGCCAATGTAATTCAAATTCCTAATTGGATTCCGGCATGGCATCAGTACGAGAAACAATATATAACGATGATATTATATACAACTTTTTTAAAGTTAATTTGATTAATTATATTGTTTAGTGGTAATTAAAGAAGATGGGATATGTTTTAATTTTAATTTTGGTATTGAAATCATCACAAAAGACTCAGAAGTTGGGGCACGTTTTAAGCTTTGAGCTTCGTGTTGTCTGCTCATTGACTGCGGCGTCAAAAAATGAGCAATCGCACAATGCAAACAAAATAAAAGCAAAAGCCAAAAAGAATAAAAGAATTAGGCATGCATTACCGATTGTGTCGGCACTCTTCCCTCCTAATTATACTTTTCTTTCATCATTTCTTATCATCTATAGTCTCAATTTAAAGCCAAGCACCTTGTGCTCAAATGGCATGTAGTGGCCTCCCTCAAATGAAAGGTCATGAGTTCAAGCCTCAGTGTAGGAAATATCGAAATTGACTCTTTGCTTTTCAACAGGTTGAGAAAAGTATAAATGATTGATCCTGATTCGAATACTCTAAATTACTCTTTTTTATAATCTTGTAAAAGGGGTTAATAACAAGATATGTCGCAATCAACACAGAAATAAGAAGTTTGTTATACCTCACCAGAGATCTAACTACAAATTGTGTTACTAACAGGAATCAAAACCCCACCTCGCGATTACCAGCATAGTTGAGACTAATTCGCATTACTCTGACTTTTGCACTATTGAAGTTATATATAACCCACCGTGTCATTACCACATAACTGATCAAAATTAGCTCACCTTACTTTAACTTTTGCACTATGACTATCGGCACGGTTGAAACTGGCTCGCCTTACTCTGACTTTTGCACTTTGAGCTAACTCACCCTACGACTAACAACACGATTGAAACTAATTTGTCTTAGTTTAACTTTTGCGCTATTAAGTTATGCACTGATCAACTATCTATAGTGCCAGTACACCATATACTAAAACCATTCTTTTCACTACATGACTAAAGTTCAATTCAGCACGATAAGAAGTTTTTTTTAACGAGTAAGTACATACTTAACTTTAATTAAAACTCATTCAATGACCTCTATAAAAAAAGAGAAATATACTTCAGTTTCAAATTAAAAAAGTCTTTTCACCTAAATTTCCATGCAAAACACATATATTAGTAAAATTATAACGCGCACGCTCACATTACACATCACATCACAAAATTATATTATACATATATATAGGAAAAAATAGGGTCAAAAGCACGTAGGAAAAGGTTGAGTGTGAAGAAGCAGAAGCACAAGATATTGCGCGATTTGCTGTGGGTTATGGAAGTTGAAGTCGCCGTCAGAGTTCAGTTGGTAGTTGCCCATTCCAATTTATTTCCTTAATTGCTGCTCTAATTTACGCAAACTGCTCATGTTTTTTGACCTCTAATGTCATACGTTATATGCACTGTATTAGTCTTATGTAGAAGCATACTTTAATTTGTCGTGTTAGACTCACTGAGATTCATTGGTACGTACCCCAAATTGGGGGGTTTGGATTATTAGATTGATTCAATGACTTGGCACGCTACTAATTCATGCTCTTATTACTTGCTTTTTTCTCCGTTTAAGAATTCAATTCAGATACTGATCTAATAGAAGAGAAGTCTCACCCAAGACTTACTTTCAAGGGTAGGAAGGGTTCAGTTGCTGCCACTAACATTAGGAGTTTGAGTTTAGATTGGTTGTTATATGCACTTGACTCAATTTACCTCCTCATTGACCTGGAGACAAGGTTATAGATTAAGGATAACGTTGAGCAAAATCGAAAATTTTAAGTTATTTGAAAAAAAAAATTAGTTTTTCAAATCGCAAGTACATTTACCTTATCAAAAGGTCAAAAGATGAATTCTTACATTTTACAGTAAAACATCGTAATTTAAGAATAGTAAAAACGTCAAACAATAAATTCAAAAATGTAGTCAATCTTTTAATGATAATTTTTTTTGAAATCAATCTTTTAATGATAATTATTCACTAGTTATATTGCATTGTTTTATTTTTTTTAATAGGATGGGTCAATCTTAACAGGCAAGTATATATAAATTTTCTCTTAATTTCTATTATTATTATTATTATTATTATTATTATTATAAAAAGTTAATTTCATGAATGATCCATTGACTATTGACATTTTTAAATTTTTACTTTCAATTTGTAATTTGACCATAATTGATATATTGACGATTGACTTTGTCTAAATACATTGACCAATTAGAATGTAATTAAACCTGAACTTTTCGTTTATATTCATACTTAAAAGGCGAAAAAATTTAAATTTTACATTTTTGCCTCAATAATTGATGTCTCCCAAACAGATTTCTTAACAATAACCAAATACTCTGTATCAAACAAAATCAATAATCAAGAGAATCATTACGGTCAAATTGAAAATTAAAGATAAGAATTAGAAAACATGGATAGTGAAAAAACCCATTTCTAGAACTAACCCTATTATAAACTACTCCTATTTGTTTGTAATGCTTTTTGTTCTTTGGAAGATTGAGGATTTAGTTTTCACATTAATGGGTATGTTGGAAGTTTGGCACACTAACTAAAGCATCTTTAATTTGAACGTTCTTGAAAAGAAGTATTTCAAAATTGTCATTTTGTATGAAGTAACAACGAACGCAATCAATGGGTTATGAGTTACCAACTAAAAGTTTTTGTCTCCCTCTAACCACTTCAAATCTACTAATACACCAATCCTTTAATTTGCAAGTGATTTTGTTGATAGCCGTTTATGTCACCAATATCTTGCTGCTTCAACGTGCCATTTGCCAAATCCAAAAACACCAATCTTGCACTTAAATATCCTATCATTATAGCGACATTTACTCTTTTTTTTTTTATCGGGTCACAGATTTTCTCAGCCAAGGACTCATGGTATACTAGGACTCACACACCTAGATTGATTATGTTCGTGCTGGATAGAATTTCAGAGGGTGACAAAATACTCTTTCATAAGTTTTAAAGTAACTGCATTCTAGGGGCAACCTCAACTAAGTTAGTCAAGCTTTACTAACTTTGTAACCATAGGTTACAAGTTTGATTGACTCTCAATTAGAGCAGTTTATTGACCTTCTTGATTTAAGTCAGTCAACAGTGGACAACCTAAGCTAGTTTTTTTCCTTGCTATCCTTTGCCGACTATGGTCACACCCTTGAGTAGTGGTTGCGAATTTTTCTCGTCACCCAAAAAAGGTAACTGCATCCCCAGGGCTTAAACGGGAGACCTCTAGTTAAATTGAAAGAGGTCGACGTCATCTCATCCATACCCCATGGGTTATATTTGTATAATTTATAAGTTAAAATTTGGACTTAAAAATCATGTTCAAATATATTAAACTTAAATGCTAATTGTACTTGTAAAAATAGTGCAATTTGCATCCTTTGCAAGTTACCAAAAAGTTAAAACTGATAAAAGCTAGCATGGCATCACGTATGCTATACCATTACCTAACTATGTGATGATGTAACACAAGATATTTCATCCTTTTGAGTTTGTAATTTTTTTTTACGGAGACAATAAAAGAAATAGTGATGTCTCCCCGCCTTTCGAAGATTATGATCATCTTTATTTAGAGTTGACAAAGAAGTCATGGCGGATTTCTTCATTCAAGTGCCCAACACCATGACCATCTTCATCCAAAGCTGGACTAAGTTGCATCAACCCTAATCTTCATATTTTGATACCACATCATAAATGTCAATTGAAGGATTTTTACGAAATTAAGTATTTAATTGTAATTTTTTATAATTCAATAATTTAATTGTTTTATGAATAATACAAGAATCTTATTTGATCCTTGTCCCAATGAAACTGATTTTTAAAAGGCAAAATTTAATTATTGTACAGCAGTACAGAGCTACATTTCAAGGCATATTAATGGTGACAACGAGTATGGTTCAGAGAAGTATATTCTTTTCACATATTCTTATCTTCTCCTGGAAAAATATGGTCAGACCAACCATGCTTTCTTACCAAAAATAATATTCCATAACACAACAATATAATAAAAAAATCTAGGAAAAATAATAAATCAATTATGAATAATTGAATATGGTTGCAGAGAACATCGACAGAGAGAAGAGTCAGAATTATTATGAATTAAAAAAAAAATTGCCTAGACTTTTTAATTGTCCATTTTTAGTACTCTATATCTTTTTTTGTGATGAAGAGAATTTGTAACCACTAAACCTCACTCTTATATAATAGCTTGCAAACCACACAACAAAAATACTACGTTAAGTCATATTAAAAAATCCTATATAACGGACTCGATTGAAAATGTTGATAAAAATCAAACTCGTAACCTTTTAATATGAATAAGCATGATCCATTCACTAGAGCTATGTTTTGAGTACTTTGAGATATGTGACAAATGTCTTTAATTAGTGGCAGTTGAAAACTAATAAAAATGTCAGTTTTCTTGCATTTGCGGCAAGACTTTTTGTTGGCGAAAAATGCGGGAGATTAATTTCGTCACCAGAATAATTATAATTAAGTATAGAGTTTAATAATCACACGTCAAATATCAAAATCTCAGAATGAGGGTGCAACTACTACAACATGTGAATATTTAACTCGTTAAATATAAATATTTTATTATTTTTGAAGTATTAAAAGAACAATTACTAAAAGTAAACATTTTTACCTAGGCACCTTAATGAACCATTGTTTGTATTATCACATACTAGTTTTTTTTTTTTTAACACAGTAAAAATTTAGATATTTCTTTACCACATTAAATTTCAGGATTTTTTTTTGGCTTGACTACAGTTTTCTTCAACTAGTCAATTAGGATCAGTTGACTAGACACCAAAACTAATCTTATTCTATGTTGGGTAAAATTTTAAAGGACCAAAACTCCAAAAGGCCTCTAATTGACTAATTAAATTGGAAGAAACCCCCATCATCTCATGCACCATTGTATCATTTGTATGTATTATCACAGAGACACAGAGTATGTTTTTTTTTTTTTAATTTAGGATTTTTTTTATGTTTGACTACAATTTTCTTCAACTAATCAATTAGGACCAATTGACCAAACACCAACACCAAGACTAATCTTGTTCTATGCCGTGTAAGACTTTGAAGGACCCAAAAACCTTTGGTTAAACTAGAAAAAACCCTCATAATCTCATCCAGAACCCCATGAGTTAAATTTCGACTAATTTAGATTAGCTACGGGGTTTCTCCAACTAGTCAATTAGGACCAATTGACCAAGTCACCAGACACCAAGAGTCCAAGACTAATCTTGTTCTATGTCGGGTAAGACTTCAAAGGATCCAAAGGCCTCTAATTAAATGAGAAGAAACCCGCATCATCTCATCCACAACCCCATGGGTTAAATTTCAACTAATTTATAATAGCTGCCTACCCAACTCCACATAAGACAACTTTCTCATTGCTAATTTCTCTATAAACAAAGCTAAAAAAACATTTGAGTGAAAATCCTAATATAATTAATGTAGACAAGAAACCTAACACATTTTGAATGGATTCCGGCAAAGATTTCAACTTTTATTTATTTTCTTTCTTTTTGTTTAATTTTAAATTCACGTGATGGCATATCTTGCATGTTGTTTTGAGATGGAGCATATGGTATCACGTGATTTTGGAAATCAGGCGAAAATCACTGCATTATGCAATCTCATCACAAGAAAATGATGCTGCCTGGAATATCAACAGGAACTGCAAAAAGTGATAGTATCCTATTGCAGAACTGCAGAAGCATAAATCATACCTTCAAGATGGAATATCACAAGATCTACAGTAAAGAATTCCTCCATAACGAAATCAACCACCAATCAATGGAAGTAAGAAAACTGAAATTATTTTCAGTCTAGAATTCACGAAAAATGTTATTGCAGAATCTGCAAACAAAAATAACGCCAACCTTAACCAATTAGAAGCAATGAAATGTCATCATCCACCTGTGTGATTTGTATTTCGGGTTTCTATCACTTCTTTTTATTAATAATTTGCCCAAAGAGCTTATTCCAGTAAACTGTTGCTTCTTCTGGTGTTCGAAAAGTCCAGATGTGAGGCTTAGCTTGGCCCTGCTTCTTCAAAGCTTCCTGGTTCAAGAAAATGCTATAATCAATTGTGTAGCCACTAGCCAGATTATAAAATAGTGCTTTAAGAGCAGATGTTCTACAAGGGCACATTTTTCCTCTTGGGTTAATAGTATAACAGCCCCTGGCAATCATAATTAAATCATAACTTCACATATGGACAATGTATGAATGGATAAATAGTGATATTCTTTCAAGTACTTTGAGGTCAGAGTATTGAGACAGGATCTGGTTTAATGTCATGTGACAGTAAAGATCAATTGAGGTTATGTTTCCTGTTCTGAGTCAATAAGCTGAGGGGAAAGTTGTAGAACTTGCCGGAGGATACCATTTTGGTATTCCTTGGTTTATTTCCTGTTATTTTGCACAATTTAATTTTCCATTTTCTATTCACCAAATTCCCTGCCTCTTTACTCCATCAATTGGTCCAACCTCATTCCGGACATGACAAGAATGGAATCTCGAGTAGAAGCCGTGGAGAAGAGTCAGGAAGAATTTTGTACAGACATGGACGAACGATTGACTAGCATGGAAGAGACCATATCCAAACTCTCCAACCTGGTCACCCTTGCAATCAAAGGGAAAGTGTTGGCTGAATCTAGCACAGCCACAATCACCAACATGGCAGTTAACTCTCAAGTATCAAGTAGATCAGACCAATTGATGGAGTAAAGAGGCAGGAAACCAACTCATAACCAAACATGGAAAATTAAATTGCAGAATACAGAAAACAACCCAAGGAATATCAGAATGATATCCTCCTGCAAGTGATAGAACTCGCCCCTCAGCTACTAGCTGATTATCACAATGATTTTTTTCTCTGCCCTTCCCTCAGGAAAAACAGTAATTTATAATCTATTATAAGGCACTAAATAAGGAAAAATATCATTCAAGGATTACAGATTAATTCAATCATCCCTATCCACTGAATTAATGGCTTAATGCTAATCAATCATGCAGCTTAATTATTTCTTTTGATTCCCATTTACTTCTAGTGTATCAGCTAGTTACATATTCTAGCATTTTCAGGCATAACCAGTGTAGTGAAACTCAGCCTAGGTGGCCGCCTAGGCGCCCCTATGCTGAGTTGATTTTGATGTTAATCACCTTTCTAGTTTGACAAACAGCTAACTCGGAGCAAACCAAACAAGGACACAAGGAGTAAATAAAACAACCCTTCAAACCAGTTTCGCCAATCCCCGCACAACTTACAGTGAAGCCATCTCCAGTAGCAACCCAAATCTCCCTTTGCCTTTTACTGCCTAGATGCCATTGCCAGCCAACCGTCGCAACTAATCAATGGAATGAGACAAGTCACGAGTGAGTAAGAGTCAAAGCCCATTGTCGCAGCCCACAGCTCGCCATCACCCATTGCCCAGTAGCCACTCCATTGTCACTTAGAAGTTATCACTCAACATCACTGGAGTTGTAGAGATTTTACCATTTCCAACATTACCTTTTGGTTTTAATGCTTAATTGTTGGAGACGCAAAAACTTTGAGGCTGAGTTACGGTTAGACTTTTAGGCTTTGGGCTAGGGTTAGGTTTTGGGTCAGGCTATAATACTTTATGAAGGCACCTAGGTGCTCCCTTAGACGGCACCTAGGTGCTAGGCACCCATACTGCCTGATGGGCACCTAGTGCCTTTTAGAATTTTGAGCATAACATACTTCAGATAGTGGAGATTGATTTTTTTTAACTCTATTTTGTTCCAAGAAAACTTTTGTCATAACAACTCTCTTACCGCAAAACGCCTCCACAATATGCCTCTCACCAGTATTACAGTCTTCCAGAATTAGAGATATAGAGCACAATTAAAAAGGGTGAACAAGTGAATCTCAAAATATAGACCCATAAATCCACAATAATGAGCTTTCACCGGAAGGGGTTAATTTATGGTATTCAAGAATTTCTTGAGCTCCTAAGACTAAACTTCTATCCCACCAAGCTCAAATAGAAAATTGCTCCCCTTTTTGTCTACCCTCCCCCAGAATGTTTAGTGCATGAGTGTAAGACATGGGATTGTGTCAGTTTGGTCTTTTCTGCTGCTGAAAGACAGCAATTATTTCACCTTGTCAAAATATCTCTAACCTACACCTGGTTTAAGCAAAGACTAAAGCCAAGAAAGGATAAAGTTCTACCCATTCACACAAGCTGTTAAGCATAAATTAAATGCAGTCACCATCTAAACTTCAGGTATATATAATCCAAGGATCCAGACAATTGTCATTTGTCAATGTAATATTCTTGTGCAAAATACATTGATGGTTGCAAAGTGTTCCAATGAGAACTCCCAGGAAAAGAACGTATGGATAGGGTCATAAGATGTTTTATTCTTTATTTCTTTTTTAAGGTAAAATGCAGTACTATATCTGTTTTACAGGACGATTCAATGGTGCAAAGAGTTGGACAAAATAATTTAAGAACAATGCCAAGTCTGACAGCATACCTCCACTTCTGCTGGTTGTTTAGTTTTTAGTCTCAAACAATCAAAAAGAGCACTCCATTTATCATAGCAATTGTCAAGGGCACCCAGCCTATAATACTGCTGCATCTGATGAACTGGAGCTGCCAAATCATAATTCCCCATGTGTGTAGTCACATAAGCATTCAAGAGAGTCATTAAAATGAGAAAAACAAAGATTAGAAACATAATGTAGTAAGCCACATCAAAGACTAAAGTGGTTCGCAGAGTTAGAAGCATATGTGATAAAGAACATAATCAGTGGATAGTTGTTGGAAAACAACATGTCTCTTATATAAAGAGTCATGTCTTCTCAAATAGTTTCCTTAGATTGTGTGCGTGTGTGTCTGTGTGTCTGTGTGTGTGTGTGTATATTCTTCTGTACAGTACTGATAATCAATCAAAAAATATATATTTCTCAAGTATATTTATTCTTCTGTACACACGTAAGAAGAAGGGAAAATCAGAACAAGAATGGTAACAATTAATCAATCAACCCATGCAGCAGTCTTGGTGCCACCAAATTTTTCATAGCCTTTTATAATCGAGTGTGATGCTTCCAGAACAGGTGTAGTAGTGGTTCTAATGCAAGAATCTCGTACAATTGCATATTTTAGTAAGGCTTTAACTGGACGAAGCGTGGCTAAATCTGCATATGAAAAAGAGCTGATGGCACTTGTTTTAGCAATACAATATTGGTGGCTGTACCTAATGGGCAGAAAGTTCATTGTTCGCACTGACCATCAAAGTCTTCGATACCTACTACAGCAACGTATCACCACCCCATCGCAACAGAATTGGATGGCCAAGTTAATAGGATATGATTTTGAAGTCACTTATAAGCCTGGCAAGCCCAATAAGGCCGCTAATGCACTGTCAAGGAAAGGTGAAGACGTGGAACTATCAGCTATAACCCTACCATTTTGGATGGATTGGGCTGAGTTAGACACTGCAGTATCCCGTGACATCAGCTTGCAAGCTATTTGTGAACGCCTTCGGAAAGACCCGACTAGTAAATGGACATCTTGTTTACAAAGGACGCATTGTTATTCCTACCATGGATCCCAAAACTATTGGAAGAATTCCATTCCACACCACGAGAGGTCACTCTATTGCGTATCGCACTTACCGGCCCCAGCAGGAGTTCTCCATCCATTGCCCATTCCAAAAGTTGTTTGGGAAGATATTGCCATGGATTTCATCATTGGACTTCCTGGTTCCAGCGGATTTGATTGCATATGGGTGGTGGTCATAGACCGCTTCACTAAATATGCACGCCCATTTTGTGGGACTCTGACACCCATTCACCACAAAATCTCTTGCTATGATATTTGCAAGGGAGGTCGTCCATCTACATGGGGTTCCAAGATCAATTGTGTTTGATCGTGACCCGATCAGGCCGATATTTTTGAGCAATTTTTGGAAAGAATTTTTTGCAAAGTTGGATGCCAAGCTTCGAATGAGCAGATTGTACCAACCTCAAACAGACAAGCAAAGCGAAGTGCTCAACAGTTGTCTCGAGCAGTATTTATGATGTTTTGCATCAGAACAACCCAAACAATGGAGTTGGTACCTACATTTGGTTGAATATTGGTATAACACCTCCTTTCATGGAGCTGCCAAATTTCACCCCTTTTCCGTGTGTGTATGGTCAACCCCCTCCCACCTTAGCTCAATATTTAACAGGGGAATTCAAAGTGGCGGCAGTGGCCGAGGAACACAGTGACAGAAATGAAATACTTCGACAACTCAACTACAATTTAGACCAAGCACAACAACAAATTACTAGGATGGCCACTGCCAAACGGAGGGATTTTGAGTTCGATGAAGGTGATAATGTCTTACTTAAGTTCCGTCCACGGTCCACATCGCCAATCAACAGTCCAGCAGCACATCAGCCAAGAATTAGCCCCAAGATACATTGGTCCCTTCACTATTGTGCGAAAGTTAAGCACAGTATCATACAAGCTTGCACTACCTGCTACAGCTAAGGTACACCCTTTTTTTTTTTTTTTGAGAAAAGGTACACCCTATTTTTCATGTGTCTCAACTTCGACGTGTGGCAGGCAAACATCCAGCTATTGCTAAGCTTCCCGGGGATATGTCAATAGATGAACAAGGGTATATTCTCCAAGACGTTCTGGCAACCCACGAGCAGAGTGGGAACACCCAAGTTTTAGTGCAATGGGAGGGCCAACCAAAGGATGACACTACTTGGGTTGATATTGCTGATTTTCGTGGCCAATTTCCAAACTCCAACCTTGTGGACAAGGTTGTTTCGTTGGCAGGCAGCATTGATAAAGAGCGTAATCAGTGGATAGTGTACACACGTAAATGGTTGAGTAAGCCATAATTGATTCACTAGATGGACAGCCGACTAGAAAGACAATTAACACCAAAATCGACTAAGCCTAGGGGCACTTAGTGCTTAGGCCGAGTTTTACAACATTGAAAAAAAAAATCAAATTTTATCATTTCTTTTTGTTGAAATTATACCAGTAGAAAACATAGACTAACAATATTACGGGCCTATTCAGTATCATGAAATTTCTTGAGTTTTATAGAAAACTACAAAAGAAAATGGAAAATGAAGTTGTATGTTCAAAATGAACTGTTTCTGGAATTAGAAAACATTGTTTCACAGCTGAACAACGAATTTTAAAACGAACCAAAAAAAGGTGTTATCCAGATTTCAGTAAATGGAAGACACTTCTACATCTATTGTCTAAACATAAAAACAAATTAATCTTCATCCATAACTACCATCAATTACCTACCCACCACCACCAATACTACTATCACCACTGCCATTCATGACATGCTTTCCTGTCATAATTATCCATCCACCATTCCACCTCCCATTACTGCCACTACCACTAGCTAATGAATATCTTCATCCACTACCACTTCTAATCTTCACTCAATACATCCCCCACCATTGACGCCGATCACTGTAAGCCATTGCATACTATCAACTAAAAAAAGGGTCAAAATATCGAATTTGAAATCCAGTCCAAACTTAATCTAACCTAAACTCGATTTCATACAACCTAACCAAGCCCATAGCTATCCGGCAACAACAGAGATGCTAAAATGTGAACAATATCGAGCAATGGTGAAATTTGAACAATAACTTCAAAACCAATCTATACAACAAAATAGTTTGTGTATAGAAATTTCTAGGTTTCAACTTTCAAGTGATACACCATATTTTCACAAAATACACCGACGATTCACGATTGGCAAGCCAGTTTGATCATTTTGACTGTTACTCCGCAGATTAAAAAATATATATTATATTATGAAGATAACTTCTAGGGAGAAAGGAAAGTAGCGTACTGTAGTAAGAGCAAAGCGCAGTGAAACAGGCGGCGCATGACCTCCGCCGTGTTTGCTCTCCGGAGCTCATTGTCTTCGCTCTGTAAAATTTGTAGGGAACACAAAAATTACTCCATAATATTGTTGTTTCTTTGTGCCTTGAAATGAGAGCTGGGTAACTTTTGGTCTACAAAAGTAACTTTTTGACATTATTGTAAAAACCTTAGTGGTAAATTTATAATTAAAAAAGATAATTGGAAAAAAAAAAAAAATCCATGACCACGGTGCCTAAGATGGGCACAATAGTGTGCTATGTTTGGTTACGTTTGGCACGACAGTATGCTATGCTTGCCTACATTGGGCAAATAAATTCAAAAATTCCACTTCAAACTATTAAATACGAATGCGCCCAACTCTCTATTTAATAATTACTTCAATCGCCAAGGACACGTGTCGTTGACCCAGCCATCATCATATGCTTGTCTCAAAGATTAAGTCATGCATGTGTAAGTATGAACTAATTCAGCGTAGTTGGGCACCGTAACCCGACTTCTGGTTCATTCCTAATTATTCGTCACCCGTCACCACCATGGTAACCCACTATCCTACCATTGAAAGTTAATAGAGTAGAAATTTGAATGATGCATCACCGGCATTATAGTCGCGAACCCCCAGCGTGGAACGCGCCCCAAGGAATACCGTATTGAGATAGCCATCCGCTCGTGCCCTGTTATTACGAACTGCTCGGGAGGCAAACTAACGATAAGTGGTGTCTATAGTGTGCTATGACTTGGCGTAACTGGGTGATGACGTTGCCTATGTTGGGCATGACAGTGTGCTTGACATGGAGAGGTAGTGCCAATAAATAACAATATCATGCTCGATTGAGTCTAGTAATTAGAACAAGTACAATCTAAATCCCTTAACAATGATCTATTGAGGTCTCATTTGTTAACAAAATTAACCAGACAAATCGCTCCACCAACTAAGAACGGCCATGCACCACCACCCATAGAATCTATAAAGAGTTGTCGTGCCCAACTTAGCACACTGTCTTGTCCAACGTAGATAAAACCTTTCACCCGTTTGGATTGATGGAATTATAATTTTACCTATCTAATTATAAATGCAAATAAATTCCTTTGGTTTTTTTTAACACTTATGATTCTTTAATAAATTCCTTTGTTTGACTGAAAATAATTGCAATTGAAAATAATTGCAATTTCCTTATTATCATAGAATTAAAATATCATGTCTCTCCCTAATATTTTCAACTCTATGGTTTTTGGGAGTAAAAAGAGATACCTTGAGATGAAACTACCATTCTATTTTCTAACCTAAAATTAATGTGTCAAGCACATTGTACTCAGATGGCAGAGTAGTGGTTCTCCCATATGAAAAGTTATTATGAGTTCGAGCCTTAGTTGAGGACAACGTAATAGAGTTAGTTGTATTAAAAAAAAAACCTAAAATTAATGTTTCATTTATCTACTATAATAAGTATGTGGATTTTGATATTTATACTACATATTCTCTTTCAATTCTTATGGATACCAAACACTAAAATTAAAATGTTCAATAATTATATTCATGCAAACCAATTAACCAAACACTATAATTTAAATTATCATTTTATTCCCACAGTACTCAACATCTTTGATTTGCATAATATGTCGATAATAGAATAACATTCTCATTAATAAACACATTGTGTTGTTTGATGACTGTTTTTATTTTGAGTTCATTACAATACATGGTGACAAATTATTTATTTAAAAAACAAAAAAAAAAAAAAACAATAACAACAATGTTGGTGCATGTTGCACGCGCCCAGTGGGAACTTACACTACATGCTCTTGCTAAGACGATTGGGTGAGAGGCAACTTGTGATCCTTTTTTAATTTCCAACCAAGTTGGTCGGATTATTGACTTGATAATTATAAGATCAAAAGTTTGACTCCCAACGAAAGTGAATTTTTAATTTGGTGGGGTAGCTATGGATAACCTAGGCCAACTTCATCTGAGTTGGTCAAATTGTTGACTTAGTAACCACAATGTTACAACATCAACTCATAATGAAACAAGTCTAATGGCTTTATTGGTTGAGTCAGTCACTTGTGAATAACCAAACTAGTTTATCTTCTTATGATCATTTCCCATGGGAGATTTACCCAATGTGTATTTTTAGATAGTGTTATTGTGAGTTTCCCTCGTTCTTCAATAATTCCTCCAAAAAAAAAAAATCAACTAACATGGCCTCTTATATTATTGTTGGGGTTAGTACCATCAATCCATTTCAAAACCCAAGTGATCTACATTTTTTACACTATAAGCACCCATGAGTATTTTAAGGGGTGTTCGGTTCACAAAATATTAGATTATTTTAGGGAATGTTAAATTGATGGGAATGTTAGATGCTTGTGTTTGGTTTAAAACTGAAGTATGTAAATAAGACAATGAAAAATAAGACAAATTGATTAAAATGCCAAAAAAAATCCAAAATTAGTAATAAGATAAGGGAATGTGATATTACCTAAGAAATTGGGGTGTATCTCACATTCTATTCCAATAGCTAAAAACTTTATGTGGAAGTTAACTTATATTCCTTGAGAAAATGATATAACTTTAACCAAACATAAGAATCTTATATTCCCAAACAAATATAAGTATATAACCTTAATCATCTTATATGACTTGAACCAAACACCCGCTGAAGGTTATGTTGGCTCAGTCATTAACACCAACACTAATAATTATAGTTTTAATGATATATTTCTTTATTATTATAATCTATATTAAAATATTAGATTTATATAAATTTTAAATATTTATATTATTGTATAATAATACTTCATAATAATGTAAACTATTTTTATAAATTGAATATTTATATTTTAGGAAATATCTTATATAGTACTTCAATATATAATGTTTATATATTATTACCATTGAAGAAGATAATGCAATATAAGGTGGATACATGTGCATAATAACAATAGTTAGAAAAGATAACAAAAGTTATAACGGTCGTGATATTTTTTATCAAAATATTGTATAGTACAACTTTATAACCCAATATATAAAAAAAAGTTAAATAAAAAAATATTACATACGAACTAATTACTTTTAATAAAAATTAAGAAATATATTTAATAATCAAATAAGTAATGTTGCATCATGAGACGAACAATTTAAGGTCAATTTAGAATGAAAACTGTAGTATGAGATTATAATTTTTTTTTTAATCCATAAATACAGGTATACCCTTGTACTAGTTTTTTTTTTTTTTTTGGTTGGTAACCAATGAGGTTATTGAAGCTATGACTCAATATTTTGTACTTATTTGTAGTTTGAAACTTTGAACGTCAGGAGAGGGGTTGACATTGGTGGGTAATACTGGAAACTATAAAGCTCTTCCCGCCAATTCTCTATCGGATATTAGGATTACTGTTGCGTTTGTATATGAAAGAAATACAATGTCATAAAAGAGTGCTTAATTTTCTCTCAAATTCTGTAATGTCATATTAACCGAGTCCCGAGTCAACTCGGCTTCCCCACCCACTGCTCTCCCGTGTTTCAATTTATTTACGTTTTAATCGTGGGTTTATTTTATAATTATGATGATGATGTGATTATTATTATTATTATTATTATTATTATTATTATTACTATTATTATTATTAACTAGTATTTTTACCCGTACGTTGCACATAATAGATTTGTTATAATATTTTAAAAATAATTGGATCGATATACAATTAAATAAATTATAACAGTGAAAATTATATAGTGCAATTGATGAAATTGGTTGGATCGATTATGTTTTCTGGTGTTTTTCTTTATTGAATTAGAGCAAATAATTGTCCAATTATCCGTGTGATGCACGAATAAATTTTTTTAATTATATATTTAGATAATAAAATTAAAGATGAAATTATTAAAAAAAAATCTAATATTGAACGTGTGCATTTATTTGATTATAAGATTAATGCAAAAGTATCACTCAATTAATTAAATAATATATGACTTGTTTGTCTACAATTATCTTAAAAAGATCGATATGTAATATGACTTATTTAATTATATTATTACTAAAATAAATATGGAAAAAATAAAAAATATTTAATTTTAATTATTATAAAAATAAATCCAACAATCAATGTTTAGATTATTACCATAATAATTATTAGGCAATTACACAAATATATGTGTAATTATTCTTATATACCTTAAGTATATTTATTTTTACTATATCGCATTTAGTTTTTTGAACATTCTCCATATCTGAATGAATTAATTGTAATTATTATACAAAATCCAACCACTAATATTTAATTGTAATTATACTAATATCTGTGTAATTATTATTTTAATTAACATAATAATTATTATTCAATTATACTAATATCTATGTAATTAATTTATTAATTACCATAATAATTATTAGATAATTATACTGGCTGAAAATATTGTAATATCTGTGTATTTAATAATTGTTGAAAATATAATAAACATCCAAATGCTCTTGATTTCTAATATTGTTTTCTACCATATATACGGAAAGAAAAAATGTAAATAAAATATGTATCCTCTATTTGGAAATTGGTCAAAATAGAAAACTAATTATACCATACATAATATTACCAATTATGTTATTATGTTATTACCTAATTAATCTATCTTTTCTACACGGTATTATGCAATTACGTTAATACGTGAATATAAAAACAATATTACCATTAATAGATATTAGTTAATTTCCATTTTACATTTTCTTACCAAATAAGTTTTATTAGTTATTTTACCAATAAAATATTTATATAACACCCAATTATTATATGTCATCATTGTCATGCCAAGAAGGGAAATTATGAGAGATAGAAAGTATTTTCATTTATTGTTTTATTTATTTAATTATCATTAAATCTTCTAAAAAATAG
>CM008338.1:33294992-33310480 GCA_002525835.2 Ipomoea batatas | reverse complement strand
GATTCTCTGTTAGTTGTGCAAGCCTTAAATGCTATTGAAGGAGACTCTTACTTCCATCTAGTTATTAGGGATATCAAAAACATGTTGTGTGAATTTACACATGTGTCTTTAAATTTCGCTAAACGATCAGCGAATCGGGCAGCTCATGAGTTAGCTAGGCAGTCCGTTTCTTTGCCTGATTGTACGGAGTGGTTTGTTAACCCTCCCCCTATCATCTGTAATGCTTTGTCTTTGGATGTCGTTTAATATATATGTTCTTTCTTTCAAAAAAAAAAACTTAATATATTGAATTCATCATTAGTGAGAATGTGAAAACTAAAAAATTTGCATTAGTATCTTTAAATTTAATGTTATTTTAACAAGAATTTAATGTTTATTATTTTTTGGGTAAAAGGTAAATATGTATTCCCAAAGGAACGGGGCAAAAACCCGGCAAATTATACTGTGCACCACGGTGCACATAGCAATGTGCACCACGTACCTAAACGACGTCGTTTTGAGAATTGTAAACTAATCGTCCGTTTTTTTTAGAAATCACGTTTCCCGTTTCGGCCGGTCTCTGTATTTATGTTAATATTCTGTGTATTCCAGACAATCATTCTGTGTATTCTAGGCAACCGTTATGTGTATTATAGGCAACCGTTATGTGTATTCATGTTAGTAACACATGTTGTGATTTAATGTTAGTAACATATGTCGTGATGTGTTTGTGCATTCGAATGTTTAGGAGGATGAGTTCTGTGTATTTTGTGTAAATATTATGTGTATTCATGTTATTAACACAAGCTGTGATGTGTTTGTGCTTTCGAATGTTAGGAGGATGAGTTCTGTGTATTATGGGCATCAATATTCTGTGTATTATGGGCAAACATTCTGTGTATTCTAGGCAAACGTTCTGTGTATTATAGATAATGATTATGTGTATTATAGATATGAATTCCCTAAGTCATTCGGGTCCGCGTCTACTAACACCAAAACGACGTCGTTTTACGTACGTGGTGCACATTGCTATGTGCACCGGGGTGCAGGGTATAATGACCACCTTATGATGTAATTACAAATACGCGGGCGGGGTATACCCCGACCCAAACTTGGGAGATCAAACGCATTGCACCAAGGCAATTAAAAATACGAGAGATATTTAGGGCTTACTCGGCCCAAATGGAGGATGACCATTTTAACACAAAGTGTAAAATGGCAGACCATCCACTGGGTTGAACTCCAAGCAAGCCCCAAACGGCCTAAAGCAAATCTGCCAAAATAAAGTCCATGCAAGGACTGTTGGCCCAAAAGCTACAAAGCAAAGTCAACAATTTGACTTGAAAATCATTTAAAGCCTTGTCTGCCACACAAGGAAAAAGCTAATGTATCTACATTCTACTCCATATTGAGCCTGATTTGACTTTATTGACCATGACTCAAGCATCCCTTCCTTCCGATGACCAACTCGCATCGGCGGAGAAGAATAGAGACCACCAAAACTGATGACTGCCGGTGAAGATGGATGTCGCCGGAGAAAAAATTTCTGTCTTACAGCCCGCAAACCATAATGAAATCTTAAGATGAGACAAATTAAAGCAAAACTAAGAATCTCCCGTCAAACCATTACAGTATAGTATCTCGGAAAATTCAACAAAATCGCCTGAAAATCAGCCGGTGAACATCTGTCGGAACGTAAAACTGCCTTCTTGTAAATAGCAAGAGACCCATACCAGAGATAGGGAAGCAACGTACGTAGAAACACACTGGCACCAAAAAACGCCATGAAAGTCGCCGGAAATATAACAAATCAGCCTTAGACCTCTAAAAGAGATCACGCCGGAGATACTTACCCAATCCAAACTCCGGCATTTTTCCTATTCTCTCAGCTTTAATTTAATTTGCTGTAAAACTGCAAAACGGCGGAAGGCCCCTCATCCTTAGCTTCCTAAAACACCACTCTAGCTAGCTAGCTAGCTAGGATGAACCCTTCTTGGTCCACTCATGGGAGCATCTCATCTGAATCCATTCCAAACTCGATCGATCTGAATGTCCATGTCATCACACAAGAAACAGAATTAATAATATTCCCGGCCTCTCTAAAACATACATGAGCACTAAATTAATTAGCTTAGGTTTGCAGGCAGCATTTTAATCTATGCTTTCCTTGCTTTAATCTAAATCATCATGATAACTGATAACAGATTAGGCATAATTTGTACAACCATGCTTCAATTCATAAATATGTCAAAGTCAAAGGCACATTCCCAGCGTTACAAATATTACAACGGTCCAAATTAAGGCTCCAATTTTTATTGGGACGGCCTTGTTCTTGATGGCTCGAAGGTTAGCATAATACTTGGTTATCCAACCTTGTATTATTTTAACCTCCTTCTTTCGTTGGTTGGTTAACCATGCTGGATCCGTAGCTCTTTCCCCAAGTATGTCCAAACAATGAGAGCCTACAAAAATTGTCAAATTATATATATTTTGATAGTATTTATTAGTACAAGAATACATATATACATATATATATTCAGTACGAAAGCGATAAATGCTGATCCACAATATGTATATACATATTGATGAACATACCATTTTGGGTATAAACTGCAAGGATAGTATCCGATATGTCTTCCAAAACTCTGTCAATCCATAAAGACAAGGAAGCTAAGCAAATAGAATAACATAAAATAGGGAGGCTATAATTTTTTTTTAAAGAGTTAATTCCACTAGATGTCCATTGCCTTTTGTGACAATTCCAAATTTAGTACAAGACTATCTTTTTTGCCCTTCAACATCTCGGATTATTATTTTTTGTACTAAAAAGACTAAAGGAGTTAATAGGAAAAGTCATGATAAGACTAAAAGTGTCTAAAAATAATAGTCTAGAATATTAAATGACAAAAACTATAGTGTAGGAATAAATTTGAAATTGTCACCAAATACAAAATACTCCGGTAGAATGAACTCTTGTTTATAAATTAAAAAGATTAGTGTGAGACTTTAGATTACCCAGCACGGCTGTAGGGGTCTCTCCCGCCGTTCGAAAATATGATGTTACTCCCAAAATTACGGAGAACTAATTTAATATCCTGCAATTTTAAGTTGTCATATAATAATATAAATTAACGCTAGCTTATATGCATACATGAAGAAATTTAGATGCTGCATATATTCCAATGCAAGTATGCAACCATGCCAAAAAAAAAAAAAGAAAAAAATCGAAGAACATACTTGTCCTCCGAAATATGTCGTGACCCAGTGGGGTCGAGGGGGAACACCGAAAGCACTAATGCAAGATTGGGAATATTGCTCCAGATTGAAAGGAGCTGGATCGAACATGGAGTCATTTCCTTTCGCTATGGGAAACACCAGTTCACTACAAGTCTACACACCAAAATTGTAAATTGTATAAAGAACATATTGATGTATCACACAATTTATGGAATAACCCATTTAAAAAGATGGAACAATAGCTAATCAACTGACTATGTGGTTTAGTTTGGCACCTAAGCCATGTAGAATTTTGATTATAGTAATAATTTAGGTTGTCCCTCAACACCTATGCGAAATTTTTAGAACCATAATATTTAATTACAAATTAATTGAAAGTATATATAATATTTTAGAAACAAATATATAATATATTAAGGTGTATGAGAGGCAGGCAGCTTACTTGCCAACTCCACCCATCATTCCTTCCGGCGGAAACAGTATAGAAAGATTGATTCCCTTCTATGGCCGAAATAGTATAGCAGGGTTTATTCCCTTGTATGGCGACAACAACAGCATGTATTCGGTCAAGAAGATCAGCCCCTTCAGGCGCGCCATCTATGGCGCCGCACACCACCCTCACTGGTTGTTGGGCCGGCGTGTCATATTGAGCGGCCACACAATACTTACTATCCAAGTAATCCTTTAGCTCCGACGGCGAGTTTAAATCCCTAAACATCAACGCCCACATGGTAAAAACTTTAAACAAATTGAAGGGTATTAAAAGCTAGATGGAGAAATTTGCACAAACTCACTGTACTAATTGCAACACACACATATATATAGATAGATAGATAGATGCATACTTTGTATATATAATTCAAAACATATACATCATATTCTCAGTTAGATTTCTGTCAACACTCTTTTAATCGCACTCTTTTAATCGAGTTTCTCATAACTTACTGACAAAGATTGAACTTGCGACTAAGAATGGAGAGGCCGTTTGACTGGGAAGCAATCGTGTCAATAATTGACCACGATTGTTTTATGGTCTGATAGCAGGTGTCACTAACTTCCTGCAATCAACATTCATAAAATTTAAGCTTGCAAAAATCAACATATTATAGGATAGGACGGAAAGTTTGAGTGCATTACCCTAAAGTCTTTGCACACTATAGAATAATATGCATCTTCTGCTGTGATATTATCGAAATATAAAATTGGTGCTGATGAAGCTAAAGCACCAAGAGCAATGTGTGGATACTTCAACCGAAACCACGAAGCAAGCACTTCATGAAATAATACAAAACTCAAACTTTAATTTAATTGTTGCCAAAACCACCAAATTAACTCTAGCTAGAACCAAAAAAAAAAAAATATATATATATATATATATTATAATCTCATACTTACTTCCTCCATATGATCCTCCAATAACAATTATCGGAGAATCGTGCGCTGATAAATTGTTCTTTATATATAAAAGCACTTGTGCATAATCCGCCAGTGCTTGCGCAGAGTTGAAATACCCCCGAATTGTATCGCTTATTAGCCCTTCTCCAAACGGTATCGATTCTCCGTAAAACCTATGCTGCACGATTACCAGATAAAATGTAGATAATAGTGAGCTCAAAATTTTAATTGAAACTAAACATATTCATTCTTCAATTATTACCTCTATGTAGACGAGAAGGGCCTTAAAATGAGGGGTAATATTGGGAAGAAATCCGACGCTCACAGGATCAGTGTCAATGGGAGATTCAGCGCTGAGCCATGCAAAGATAGGGGAGTTGGATTGGGCGCCACCCCAGTACTTGGAGTTCACTATATATCTCTGTTGGAAGGTGGCATAGCTTTTAGGTGCGTAATTGAAGTGGTCCAAGGTTTGTGTGTAGTAATAGGTTTTGAAGTCGGGGGGAAGAGGTTTGGAGGATGAGTGTTGTAGGATGGGCTCGTAGAATGGGGTGAGCCTAGGAATTTCGTGCGGCAGGCTGCCGCAGGTTGTCGAGCAGAGGAAGATAAGTTGAAGAAGGAGCAGCCATTGCCATTGAATTGCAGAGGTAAAGAGCTTCATGGCGTGGAATTGACGGCTTAAAGATCGATAACACCTATATATATATATATGTATGTATTAGAATGTACACAGCAGTAAGCAAGGAAGGTGGAAATGGTGAACTACTGGAAATGGTGAACTAATGTATTGATTAGAATGAAGGAATACAAAATGCAGAATATATGATTACAGTGTATATATAGGATGACGGTAGGGAAGAAAGCCAACAGAATTAATGTGTATGTACATAAAAAGCCTTGGCTCTTTCACGATTGGAGTACGTACCGTTTTCTCTCTTCTCAGCTATCGTTGGTTTCCAGGTGGGAGAGGGTGGCACGACTGATGAGTTTGGAGGCAGAGAGCTTTAGGTGAAGGAAAAGGAAATCAGTTATGCATTGAAGAAGAAGCAGAAAACTTGTTATTGATATGAGGAAGATACAAGCTATATAAAGGAGGTTCGGGAGGTTTGCATGGCGGCAAATTAAAGTTGTTACAACTGATTGGTTCTTGAAGTTACAAATCTACCCTTTTAGTATATGCTAATGACGACAGATCGAGCTTGGCTATGGTGAAAGAAGAAGGAAACAGAGCATATTGTAGTGGAAGCGAGAAAGAGGAAAATTATCTCATTGAGGAGTTACAAAGATGCCCTTAACCATTTACTCTCTTACTCCATTTCTGGTGCCATCTCTGTTAGGTCTAGAGATGATTTTGTTGCAGACACAAAGTTCAAACTTTGCATGGATTTAGAGAGGTGAGATGGCGGGATCCCTTTTCTCTTATCTGCATAATTAAGCACCATGCAATGGTTAGTTTTTGTTGAAAATTAGTTTGAAACGATATGTACTTACTGATTGCATGCATGGGGAGATGAAAATGAAAAAAGAAGAGAGATGAAGAAAGCTTTCGTTGCATCTGGCTCCAACATGTGGCGTTTTGTGGCAAAGTCAAATGCCATATATATATGCATCAAAATTTTTGTCTGTGTGTACTCCACTCCGTAAAAGTTAATAAAGTCTGGCTGAGTGTATTTGTTGGATGGGACTAGTGGTTAATATAATTGAAGTCGAAACCCACATGTACTTCTCCATCAACTTTTTTCTTCCTCCCTATCTTTAGAAGATGAATTGCCAAATGTAGTTCTCCATTAAAATTTTCCTCCTTACCTTTAGAATCTAATTGTATTTTTTGAGTTGTAATTTTGTGATATTTTTTACCTTCTTATAATTATAGTGATATTTATAATATAAATTGATTTCTGATTCATATCAAATTTTGAATATATTTCAATTAAAGTAATTTATTATTTATATTTAGAACATGTTATTTTGTGAATTTTATAATAATGTGTTATGTATATATAATATATTTTGTGTGTAATCGTATTCAAATTAATCTTTTTTAAAAAAAAAGCCTGAAATTGATCTAACTAAAAAAAAAAAAGTATTTATAAATATGATATCAATAGAGAAATGTGATTTATAATGTGGTTTCTATTTGAACTATATATTTGATCCAATTAATTATTTTTCATATTTAGTTATGAATATAATCACATTTTAATGTGTTTTATTTATTTCCCCCAATAATTAAGATGTTATGTTCTGTTCTTATTTGTAAGTTTTATTTTGTATATTTTTAAAATATAATCACATGTTATGTGCCCGTAAACATTGTCACAAAAGTTTGAGTAATTGTGACAACTTTCTAAAAATCGTCACTATTGTTGTTATTATATAATATAAAAATATTATACATAATAAAATATTGATTAATTCGACCAATTAATTGAAACAATTAAAGTATTAATTTAGTTGATTATGTAACAATTTCTTTCATACGGTAATTCAATTTTAAATTGATCAAATTATTAAACAAGTTTAGTCTTTTTGTTATTTATGTACCTTACTAAAAATTAATTATTTAAAATATTAACTATAGTCAAATATTTCTTATTATAGTTAATAATTAATAATAATAATAATAATAATTATTATTATTATTATTTAAAAAAAAAAAAGAAGAAGAGAAAAGTGATGTGGGATCAAAAGTGATCCCGCATCGAAAATTAAAGCAATTAAGAAGGGGCGTTGAGCTCCCTCATTAAGCCTCAGGCTTTTGTATGGGGAGATGAAACTGATTGCATGCATGGGGAGATGAAAATGAAAAAAGAAGAGAGATGAAGAAAGCTCTCGTTGCATCTGGCTCCAACATGTGGCGTTTTATGGCAAAGTCAAATGCCATATATGCATAAAAAATTTGGTCTGTGTGTACTCCACTCCGTATATTGCCGAGAAGTGGACTCAAATGGACGCAAATAAGTTAAAAGTTAATAAAGTTAATAAAATTGTCTAAAAGAATTTGCATTGCTTTTGTATTTTACTTAGTATGGAATGCATTGCCAACAAAGCATTATTCTTTTATTATGCTATCACGGTTAACACTTTAATTACAACCACAAAAAAATTTATCATAAAACATTATTTGCATTTGGAAAAAAAAAATGAAATAATTTCTAAGCACAATACCTATTAAGTACAATATAGCTTTTAAAAATTTATACAAGATAATAATAATCTTTCTTATCGTACTTAATTCCTCCGTACGATCCTCCAAGAACAATGATAGGAGAATCTTGGGTTGAGTAACTATTCTTTATATATAACAACACTTGTGCATAATCGGCCAATCCTTGAGCGGAATTGAAATAGCCGTGAATGGTGTCGTTTCTTAGAGTTTCTTCTATGTTCCCGAATGGTATTGATTTTTCGTAGTACCTATGCTGCACGATTACCAGATAAGATGTAGATAATTGTAAGCTCAAACTTTTAATTGAAACTGAACATATTCATTCTTCAATTATTACCTCTATGTTATGAGTGGGATTGACTATTTATATCATGATATGGACGAGGGTTCACACTACATTATATATGCACCCTAGATCATTTTCGACGAGGTACAGAATTCACACACGTAATTAATACAAAATTTCATAATACAAGACAGAAAAAATCAAAACACAAGACGCATACACATGTTATATATTTACTTATTTTTCAAATCTGATTTAGGCGCATAATTTCACAACATAAGAGATAAATTCATAACCTAAAACACAGTTATTAATTTGTTTTAGGTACAAAATTCATACTTTTGCGAGGCAATTGGTTGGAGTGAGGGAATTAAGTGGGAAAATAATTGCAATTCAAAAAGAGATTAATAATGTATGAATAAAGTTGTAATTTAAATTCCAGTGTTTGATTTGCAGGCATAAAATTACTGAAAATTTCAATTCCAATGTTGGTATACATGAATAAAATTACTGAAAATTCCAGTTATTATTATCATTATTATTATTATTATTATTGTTATTATTATTATAAGCAACCATGAAGAAGAAAAATGATTATAAGCAAGCATTGGAATGGTCCTCCACCTTAGCTTTCTCTTAATAATAATGGCGCCATTGCAATCTCTATTATTTTTTACACACTAGACAAAGAAATTTGGTAGTAGTTAGTAGTTGAAATGTCATGTTTTTATTAATTTCTTTTATATATTAATTTGTGGTAAAAATTCATTACATATTAGTTAATTATTTGTGCTCTAAAAATTCAGGAGATAGGAATCCAATTATTTGTGCTCTAAATAGAAGAGGCGTGAAGGTATTTGATATAGTGGATTATTTGTCATCTTCAATTCGAAAGATTGAAGGTGGATAACAGAATGAATTGGTCCCAAAAGTTGTAATAATCCTTACAGGATTTATTGCTCCATCATTTCATAATTATAGATTTATTCGAAAAGCATACAAAGGTTGAGTCGGATGACACTATGATTATTGAAGCCCAACTCGTGAAGCTTGAAGTCAAAGATGTTGGCTGCTATAATTATCCCTTATGGAATCCCATCCATACTCATCATCCACTGACGCTCAAAACATTCTTAATAATTAAGTATGAGTTTAGACATATTTTAAAATAATTTTTAATAAGTAACCATTATACAAATTAACGTGTATAATTATGTCAGTAATCATAGTTTTATAAAAAAAATGTGTATATATTTTCATAGAGTCACACTTGTGTGAGACCGTCCCACGGATCCTTATTCGTGAGACGGGTCGGGTCGGGTCAAAACATCATGCAAATGTCATACTTATATGCTCAAATATAATACTAGTCAATAATACAATTTTTGTTACTTATAAGAGAAAAAGTAATACATTTTTCATAATAAGTAATATTGACAAGTATCTCTTACTTATAAGGGCAATATATAATACTTTTGAGGAAAAATGTAATACTTTTAAATCAAAATGTAAAGGTATTGTATTTTTGCTTAAAAGTACTACATTTACCCTTATAAGTAACAAAAATTTTATTCGTAATTAGTATTACATTTGAGCATATAAATATGACATTTGTGCATATAAGTATTACATTTGCATATTGACCCGACCCGTCTCATGGTGAGACGGTCTCACACAAGTTTTTGACATTTCATATTGTACAAAGTACTATTAATATAATATATGCCTATATAAATGGATAAAAAGAGAAATTGATAATATTTTGTATTATATAGATATTGATAAATATTATATATAATTTTTCCTTGTATGAAAAAACATTCTTATTTTAAAATTTTATACTGATATCTGAGTTTTGTTTCAAAATCTACTTTGGTAATATTTTAGAATGGAATGGAAAGTGAATGAGGTACCAATTATCGGTGTCATATCCCGGTTGTGATGAGTCACAGCCTCATCTCATCATCAAGCAAGGAAAGAATGTAAATGCCGTGGGTGGGTCCCGGAAGGTGACAACCTCATAGCCTAATTTGACTAGGTGGTTGGGGGCAGTTCTTATATCGTGGACCCCGGTCCACAATGCATTGTGGACCGCGGATCACCAAAACGACGTCGTTTTGATTAATGAAACATATAGATGAATTCGCGCCACTCACTTTATTTTCGTATATACTGCAGTTTCTTTTCATATATATTGCAGTTTCTTTTCTATATATACCACTCACTTTCTTTTCAAATATACTGCAGTTTCTTTTCAAATATACTGCAGTTTCTTTTCATATATACTGCAGTTTCTTTTCATATATACTGCACTTTCTTTTCAACATAACTGCAGTTTCCTTTTAACACAACTGCAGTTACTTTTGGATATAACTATAGTTTTATTCGATAATATACAACTGTAGTTTTATATGAAAAGAAACTGCAGTATATATGAAAAGAAACTGCAGTATATATGAAAAGAAAGTGAGTAGCGCGAATTCATCCGTCTATTTCATTAATCAAAACGACGTCGTTTTGATACCGCGGTCCACAATGCATTGTCGACCACGGTCCATGATATAATTTGCGGGTTGGGGGTGAGGGTGAAAAGCTGTTGAAGCCTTGCCGGCTCGATCTAATTGTGGCACAAAGTCGTGGACCTACTGCAAAGTGCAAATCACACCTGTTGAAACCTCATAATTGCACGCCTATCACACTTTGTTTACATATTTCTTTTATAGTATATATCTCTTAGTTTAATGCCTTAAAAAAGTTTCTTAATCTTTAAGGCTGTAGTTGAAAGGGAATGCCATGGCGTGGTCTAATAATTGAAGCTATGCAGAGAGAGACAGCATTAGCAACACCACTAGTTGTCGTGAGAACATGGGCTTCATGATTTTGTATTTGACTTTGCTTTTTTTTTTTGTAACTTATACCCTTCTTCACGCTCTTTTTAAAAAAAAAAAAAAAAAATCTTTAAGGCTGTAGTTAATTTTTTTTTGTTAGACTACGAAGCCGCAGCTATATATATTGTATGAATTGTCATTTAATGTTCTTGTTTGTAATTGTTATAATTAAAAATCTTATAATAATAATAATAATAATAATAATAATAATAATAATAATCAACTAAATTAATACTTTGATTGTTTCAATTATTTGGTCGAATTAATCAATATTTTATTATGTATAATATTTTTATATTATATAATAACAACAACAGTGACGACTTTTAGAAAGTTGTCACAATTACTCAAACTTTTGTGACAATATTTACGGGCACTAAAGTAGTATTTGAGTGATAACAATAGTGGTCACAACAAATGTACATTTTGTGACCAAATATGTTGTTACAAAAAATTGATTTAATAACAACTAAAATCGTTGTAAGTAATTATTTTATTGTGACAACACTTTCGTCACAATAGTTGTACTTATTTGTGAGAATTGTTTTTGAAGCAAAAAGAATTATTTGTGACCTAAAAAAATTATAAATAATTACTTTATTATGACAACAAATATAATAACAAATATTGTATTTAGCATCTTTTCTCCTTAATGTTTTAGACAAATACCCAAAAATCATTAATAATTTAATTTTTAAATATTAGTTTTTTAAAAAATCATTATTTCCAAAGAAGCCTCAGGCTTCATTATTAAGGAAGCCCGAAGCTTCTATATTTTCTCTTGCTAGTTCAACGCCCCCTTCTTAATTGCTTTTCGATGTGGGATCACTTTTGATCCCACACCACTTTTCTCTTCTTTTTTTTTTTTAATTATTATTATTATTATTAATTATTATTAATTAATTTTTAACTATAATAAGAAATATTTGACTATATTTAATATTTTAAATAATTAATTTTTAGTAATGTACATAAATAATAAAAAAATTAAATTTGTTTAATAATTTGATCAATTTAAAATTGAATTACCGTATGAGAGAAATTGTTACATAATCAACTAAATTAATACTTTGATTGTTTCAATCAATTGGTCGAATTAATCAATATTTTATTATGTATAATATTTTTAAATTATATATTTGATACAACTATCTTGTACAAAAATTGTACTAAGAGGACGACTCTTGATATATAAATAATAGGCTAATGTGGTTATTTCAATTAATTTGATTAATTTTAAATCAAACTAATTGAATTTTATTTTGAGAAATTGTTATTTTATCAACCAAACTAAATTATACTTTAATTAATTCGATTAATTGATTCATAACCAAATTTTTATATATTATATATAATTTATTTTATATTATATATTTGATATAACCCTATTGTAAAAATTGTGCTACAATAGATGACTCTTAACTCTTAATGTATAAATAATTGGCTTAGAGTAGTCATCTGATTCATTTGATTCATTGCCAATTATTTGTACATTTGTTCATCATATACAAAACAAAAGAATGAAATATACATATTACAATTTAAAAAAAAAAAAAAAAACAGAACAGATACAAAATATGGAGCAAATCTGGTTGAAGAGAAAAAGAAAGAAAAATAGCTGAGAAGATGACGGTGGGAAGGGATATGATCTGATGGCAATGGAAAGATTGAAACTCACCCTCGCAGATCCGCTGCTCGTAGCCCTATTCACGCTAATGGCCTCTGCTTGGCTGGTAATGGAAGGAAGATGAAGAGAGATCTATTCACTACATTTATGTGGGGAAATTGAAATGAAATGGCCTGTGAGGAATAAAGTGAAAGAAATAAAAATGGTGGTGTTTATCTCACAAGAAAGAAGGAAAGAAGGAAAGAAAGAAATTAAAGAAGGAAAGAAAGAAAGGTGGAAAGTAAGTGGAGGATGGAAAGTGGAGAATTTGTGGTGTTTGAGTGTGTATCACACTCATCTCACAAGAAAGGAACAAGTGTGGACCAGACTTGGACAATCACACTCAGAAATGTGTTCAAAATTCTGCACAAGTCCATCCATTATTCTCACGAAACAAGTTGAAACTTTAAACTTTAAAGGTAAATTTTATTAAAATCAACGCTAAATTGAAACTTGGTTGAGTAAGCAAAAGGAGGGTCAATTCTTAGGTTGCCCAGGAATGGAATGCAATAGACTAAAATATCGATGTTTTGAAAGTTAGACTAAAATATCGATGTTTTGAAAGTTAGACTAAAATATGGATATTTTAATAAAAAAAGGTTAAACATTCCATGCAATCTCTCTCCTCTGTCGTATACAACTATACATACAACATCTCCAACCTAAAAAAGTATAGATATACATCCAAATACAACCCATCTCTCAATGACTCCCATGTGCTTCAAAAAAGATGATTCCTCAGCCACGTTAGGAATCCTGTTGTGTACTTATTATTGTTGTTGTTCCTTTTCTTTTCTTTCCTTTTCTTTCCTTTCCTTTTCTTTTCTTTTCTTTCCTTTCCTTTTTTTTTTTTTCCTTTTTTTTTTTGAAGATAGCATCATAACGCAAAGGAATAGTACCATGGAGACTTCTAGGCTAAGAATGGAGAATTCGAGTGTGAAGACCACTAGGGTTTTGGGGAGTCGTTCATTTCCCTTTTATTCTCCAATTCTTTCCTTTCCTTTTCTTTTCTTTTCTTTTCTTTTCTTTCCAAAAAAGATTCCACCTCACGATCACATTTGCGCATGAATCAGATTCCACCTCACAACCCCATGCAAAATTGTTTTAAAACTCAAGTAGGGCCAGCTAAGTTTGGCGCATGAATCAGATTCGATTTTAAAACTCCAATATTGTGTTTTTAATACTATTGACCCTGTTACATGTAGTATCTGTCCATAGCCCAACAAAGTCAATATTGCCCCACTGAGGCTCGAACCCATGACCTCCCACTTGAGAGAATCACTTCATACCGCTTGACCACAAAGCCTTTGGCACATATTTGAGTGTATAATGTCGAATGAAACTGTAGTTATTTCGAAAAAGAATTGCATTTGTATTGAAAAAAAACTGCAATTATATTGAAAAGGAACTCAGTTGCGCAGAACGTAGGCAGTTTCTATCGTTTGTTGTCATTAATCAAAACAACATCCTTTTGATTCGCATTACCAGCAAAATTTGCATTAGGGAATTTTATTGGCCATAATTAAAGGATGGACATGGAAAATATATCGCAACCCAAAATTTTACGTAACTTTGAGATAAGATGGATTTGTGGGTTTGGTTTACGTCAATGCTCTCCATTGTAATTTATTATTATAATTATTATATATTATATATTTATATTATTCAATACACAAACATTCATCATATGGAGCTATGCTGCATGTGATGAAAGAAAAAAGTTCACATGCTGACTTAGATCTTTACTTTGGTGGTATCATATTTATGAAAGTAGTTGATTCCTGTTCTGGTGGAGTCTTTTCGAAAGGTGGGATTTTGGGAGTGTTGGCCTCGTTCCGAGAGGCACAGGAGCTGGTCCAATGGAAATCGTCACTTGAGATAATCGAACTTCAGTTCTCTCGAAATTCTTTCCCATAAAGAGAGCTCATTTGCCACTTGAGCTACCTCATTGGATTAAGAAAAAGACAAATTAAAGAAATAAAAAGAAATAAAAAGAAAAGAAAGTGGTGATGTTTTGAGAGGGTTCACGGGAAAGAGAAAGAAAAAGCAATAAAATTAAAAATAGAATGTGTCAGCAGCCTACATAACTTCCAAGATAAATCTCTATCTATCCAGCTGTATTCACACTTGGGCGGAAAATTCCTTTGCCAACTTCATACAGAAAAAAGAACATAAAAGACAAAATAATCAGAATTGTTTGAGTGGGAATTTTGGCTCCATCACGTTTCCATAGGCTTTTGATTATTTTATATAGTAGTGCGATGCACGAACTAATATTAGATAAGTAAAATACCTACGGTTAAATAAAATAATAGAATAAGTAAAAATAAGATGAATTATTGTTTAAAAGCAAAAGAGAAGATAATATTGTTAATTATCCTCAAAATTACAAATTATTGAAAACCTGTTTGTAAACTACATTAGTAGTAGAATTTTAAGTCCGTCTTGTTGACTTATTCTTGAGCTCTGATGGTGGGCTGGGCTGCCACCTAAACTACTCCATCAATTCCAATAGCATTCCCACTTTAATCTACATTGCTTTTGTCGGCAAATTATTGCATGGACCATGGTCCACACAGCTGTGTGGACCAAAAATAAAAAGTACATTATTTTTATACTGAAGGTACATTATTTTTGTACTGTAGGTACATTACTTGACAGTATATATCAAATAATGTACCTTCAGTACAAAAATAATGTACCCTAAAATAATGTACCTACAGTATAAAAATAATGTACCTTCAGTACAAAAATAATATACTTTTTATTTTTGGTTCACACAGCCGTGTGGACCATGGTCCATGCAATAATGATTCGGTTTAATTTCATGGAAAAAGTGAGGACACGCCCCACCACTATCAAACGATA
>CM008338.1:33111598-33126360 GCA_002525835.2 Ipomoea batatas | reverse complement strand
GAGTTGTAATCAATGCAAGAGGCACCATGCATGTGAATAGACACCATGACTTTTCCTTTTTTCCTGTGAGATTTTTCGGGACCTATTTTGAAAAAAAAATTGTGTTTTTAAAAATTGTTTAATTTATTTTTCTTTTTCTGACTGACAACATGAGTTATGAGGCAACAAAGTCCTTTTCAAGAGATTTTTTTTTTGAAAGAGCATACTTGTCTTCCATAATAAGTTGTGATCCAGTGTCGTCTAGGTGAGACACCGGAACGATTATGGCAGTCCTCGGAGAATTGTTGCATGTTGAGCAGAGTTGAACAAAACATGGTGTCGCCATCGCCATGCCCAATTTGCATCGCCATCTCACTACATCTCTACACACCAAAATCTCTGAATCATTATATCATTACGTGTTAATCTTCCTCAGAAATGAGGCTAACCCCATCGATGTGATATGATTGTGAAAGTGGAAACAGTTTTAAAGACAAATTAAAGAGAGTAATGTAGAAATGTAGATAAAATATTAATTTAATTGTAAATTTGATGATATGAAAGTCAAACCAGAGAATATTGTAGGGATAATGATAGTGTGAAGCACTTTTTACTTGCCAACTCCATCCCCAAATGCCAAGCATTTCTTCTTTATGTATAACAATACCTCCGCATAATCTGTCAAAACTTGAGCGGAGTTGAAATAGCCATGAGTGAGAGTACTGGTCTTGTTTTTCAAAGCTTCTTCTATGGTTCCAAGTGGAATTGATTCCCCGTAGTCCTTATGTTGCATGATTACCAGATAATACACGAAGTATCAAGATTCTGGTCAGCATATAATGAAAAAGACTTGCATGGAGCATATAGTAAACTTTTAATTGAAAATTAACACATTCTTCAATTATCATGGTATTACCTTTATGTAGACAAGAAGAGAACGAGCTGAGGGGCATTATCGGTGAAAAATCCAATGTCTAGAGGATCATAGTCGATAGGAGATTCAGCGCCGAGCCAGGCGAAGATAGGGAAGTTGGATTTGGCGCCCCATCAGTACTTAGAGTTGAGTATGTATCTGTATTTGTGTGCTGTTTCAGAAAGGGAAGTTGTTGATGAGAAGAGAATTAGAAGAGAGGCACTGAATTATTACCGAGTGTTAAGCACTCCATGGCAAGAGATACAATAATTGAAAACCGATAAGAGATTTCCTTTACATATCTATCTACAAAATCTACAAACCTATTCATCCATCTCCCAACTTAACAAGAACCAATAAAATTAGAACCCTAATGGATATTAAAAATTATTTTTAATTATTTTTCTATTTTACACTATATTATATCATTTATTTTTTCTAAATACAATTGTATTGTGTAAACTTTAATAACTGAATATTTCATTAACTATTTATTATTCTTAACGTACTCATTGGTTTTCATAGGTCTTAGGTTTGAATCCCATCACAATCAAAATTGAAATAATTGTTAAATATACACTATGAATATGTTAGAATGTAATAAAAAAAATACTATATAAAATTTAACATAACTTTGGTCAATTAATTAGAACCACACATTGGGCACTGATGAAACAGTACACCTAATTTACAGTATATATTCAACGGTATACCTAATTTACAGTATATATTCAATACAAATGAGAAACTATGCCTATTATTCTTTTGGGGGAGGAGGATTTAATTATGTTTTTGAAGGTGCACTACGCCAATGCACTAAAATTGCTGTGAATAAAGCACACCAGGGTACTAGATCAAATAAAGAATTCATTTCTGGCAAAAGTGGCAACAAGATGAAGCTTCAATCACACCAATTAATAGGGTTTTGTGTTGTAAAAACTATGCTTAGGGTACTATCTAGTGAGGGTACTTCCACCTGAAATTGCTATCGCACCAGTTAATCCAACATTTCAGTCACAGGTCATAATTATGCATTCTTGAAATATTTATTTTTATAAAAAAGTTGATAATCTTGCATTGATATACACTGAAATACTGAATGATACATTGATAAATTCTGAAACACTAATTTATAAATACACATTGAGCATCAGCCTATTTGCGCAATGGGCACGTGGTAACTAGTATATATATATACACGATGAGGTTCTTATACCCTCCCCATAAGTCCATGAGAACCGATCACATCTATTAAAAACTAAATTTGTTAAAGACCTTGTGGTCGAGTGGCATAGCTGTGGCCCTCCCAAGTTAGAAGTCACAGGTTTGATCCCTAGTGGGGGCCTTGTATCAGAGTCAACGGTATATTTTAATGATATTATGCATTATGATGTGCAATCAATCGTAGACGATTTTATTAAGGGAAAAAAATATTGTAGGAGATTTTTATAGAGATAAAATATTTTAGATCACATTGAGCTCTTTTAAAACATTTTGTAAAATCAAATCTTATGTATTGTATTAGAAAATCTAACACATTCATCGGTAAGGTTAAGACCATTGTAATTTTTTTTTTGAATACTATAATATGCATCATATAGTAATTTGATTGTTGGAATTTTATTTTGAATATTATCATGAGAAAAATTTAATTACGTACATTAACATAATATAGTAATTTTTTTTTTGAATACTATAATATACATTATAGAGTAATTTGATTGTTTACGAATATAAAATTAAAAAAATGCGCAAGATTAAAATATTTAGAACGATTATTGAATTGCATGATATATTATCATGAGAGGAATTTAATTACGGTACATTAACATAATATTGTAATATTTTTTTAATACTACAATATACATCATATAGTAATTTGATTGTTGAATTTTTATTTTCTTTGAATATTATCATGAGATGAATTTAATTACGTACATTAACATAATATAGTAATATTTTTTTTTGAATACTATAATATACATCATATAGTAATTTGATTGTTAGAATTTTTTTTGGATATTATTATGAGATGAATTTAATTACGTATATTAACATAATAATCTTTCATTAATTTCCGTGTAATAATCTTGTAGGCAGTTTAGTGCTATAAATAGGGAAAAAGTGTGCTATAATCTCATTCCATCTGATCTCTAATTAAAAGCAATTTAGTCATCCCGTCCAAAAAAAAAAAAATCATTTCTTCGAAATGGCATTCAAAATCTTGTGGTGTGCTCTTCTTCTTTCCCTAATTGCATTTTGTAAGTCCAATCCTTTTATTTCTTTAGAATACTATCCTCTGCGTTGGAGTTTAATTTCAATTTTTTTAGGGAGTTTACGTAGTGTAAATGTAATATATGAGTGAACATGCACTCTTGTCCCTAAAGAGAGGTTGAGAGTTTGAATCCTCTCTTGTATGGAAAAACCAATATGTCCAGCACGTTGCCCCTTAATTGGGTTGGCTCAGTGCGAATGAGAATTAGTGTAAGTATAGTATGGGTTTAAAGGTGTCTTCTACAATTAAAGCATGCTCAGAATACCTCAGGACCAATAGTTATATCGTGGACTGCGGTCCACAGTAAAATTTGCTCCTCGGGACATCTCGTGGTCTAACCAAAATAAAATTACAAACTGTGATTGTATGTAAGTCATTGTTCAGAGATGAAAAACTAATGATTAAAGTTTTGGCAGGCACATCATCCACGATGGTTGATGATGAGTGCGATTGCAATCACAATTGGTGCTTGGACGATGGCAATTGTGACCATTCACAACATTGCATTTGTAACAAAAATATGCACATTTGCGCCTGTCCTTTTCAACCACACGCAAATAATCTCGGCTGTAGTAGCGATAATGATTGTAATCATCCTCATCATCTTGGACTTACAAATTAAACCTACAACATCCAAAATAATTTTACATTAGCTACAATAGTGATCTATGTAATTCATGGTTGTTGAATAAATATAATATTGGATGTTACTGGTGAACAAGATGTCTTGGGGTTCAAACTCCCGATCTCTCTTAAGGAACAAGAGTGCATGACCACTCACGCCAACCAAACTGGTTACTGGATGTTAATGATTTGATTATCAATATTTCATATAACAAATATTTCTCTCCCTTATCAATCGATGTTACTATATTCTATGAAAATTTTTTTTAATAGGAAATTAATTATCTCAATTATGTTCTGTAGAAATGGCATAAGATTTGGATCGGAAAAAAAATGATATAAATAGGTATTAAAAGTTAAAATTAATTATTTTTCAATGAAATCATTTAAATGCCTTGCAAAGTTGGATTGACGTAATTTAAAACCATAGTTCCGCTGGAAAAATTTAACGATAGGATCAAATGTGATACAAATTGAATAGTCATGCATATACTTTGAAGATGTTAATAGCCAAGGACCAAATGTAATATAAATTGAATAGTCATGCACCTAATTTAAAAATCTTGATAGTCAATGACCAAAATTGATACATGATTATAATCGAAGGACTAAAAATGATATTTTCTCTTTTTGAATCTATTCACTTGGGCCAAACATGCCCTTTGGACTAAAATAAAATAATACAAAATTATAATTTTGCAATGTATAGAATTTTAATTTTAATTTTTTCAATCAACCCACACTCCATCAATGCACTTACATGTCCAACATATAACTATCAACATACCCACACTACTCCAAACGCCATCAATACACATATAACAGTACATGCACAATTAACCTTTAAAACATATATAACCTTTTAACGCACTGATAATCCAACACACTTAACCAATCAACACTAGTACAAACTCATCAACACATATCAAAACACAATTAACATTTAACACATATTTGATATATATCATCAGCACAGTTACATATATCCAATACTATTAACCTACAAGCAACATTACTTAGCTTTCATTCCTTCAACAAATTGCCACCAACACCTTACTGCATTTTCTGGACTCAAACTAATATGGACCACATTCAATTCTTACCCTTTCTGTTATTAACCACAACTTTCCACTTTCTCCATCATACATAAAAGTTCAGAATTTTGCTGTGTAAGAAAAAGGAAAACATGCATGCACTATTAATGAATAAAAGATTCAAAAAAAGTTTCTGAAGTTCTGTCCATACTTCCTTTTCTTTTGTTCCTATATAAGTAAATAGGAATTCTTGAACAGATCAAGTGAGTTCGTAATTTTCGTAGGGTTGAGGGTGTGTTTGGCTGTGAGAAATTAAAAATGGCCTTTTCTTTTGTTCCTTTATAAGTAAATAGGAATTCTTGAACAGATCAAGTGAGTTCGTAATTTTCGTTGGGTTGAGGGTGTGTTTGGCTGTGAGAAATTAAAAATCGCCCATGCAAGTCTCGAACCTGCGACCTTCGCGTTATTAGCAATCAATCGTAGACGATTTTATTAAGGGAAAAAAAAATTATAGGAGATTTTTATAGAGATAAAACATTTTAGATCACATTGAGCTCTTTTAAAACATTTTGTAAAATCAAATCTTATACATTGTATTAGAAAATCTAACACATTCATCGGTAAGGTTAAGACCATTGTAATATATATATATATATATATATTTGAATACTATAATATACATCATATAGTAATTTGATTGTAATTTTTTTTCAATATTATTATGAGAGAAATTTAATTACGTACATTAACATAATATAGTAATTTTGTAATTTGATTGTTTACGAATATAAAATAAAAAAAAATACGCAAGATTAAAATATTTAGAACCATTATTGAATTGCATGATATATTATCATGAGAGGAATTTAATTACGTACATTAACATACTATTGTAATATTTTTTTAATACTATAATATACATCATATAGTAATTTGATTGTTAGAATTTTTATATTTTTTGAATATTATCATGAGATGAATTTAATTACGTACATTAACATAATATAGTAATATTTTTTTTGAATTCTATAATATACATCATATAGTAATTTGATTGTTGAAATTTTTTTTTGAATATTATCATGAGAGGAATTTAATTACGTACATTAATATTATAATCTTTCATTAATTTCTGTGTAATAATCTTGTACGCAGTTTAGTGCTATAAATAGGGAAGAAGTGTCCTATAATCTCATTCCATTTGATATCTAATTAAAAGCAATTCAGTCATCCCGTCCAAACAAAAAAAAATCATTTCTTCGAAATGGCATTCAAAATCTTTGTGGTGTGCTCTCCTTCTTTCCCTAATTGCATTTTGTAAGTCTAATCTTTTTTATTTCTTTATAATACTATCCTCCGCGTTTGGGTTTCAATTTTTTAGGGAGTTTACGTAGTGTAAATGACTAAATGTAATGTATGAGTGAACGTGCACTCTTGTTCCTAAAGAGAGGTCGGGAGTTTGAATCCTCTCTTGTATGGAAAAACCAATATGTCCAGCACGTTGCCCCTTAATTGGGTTGGCTCAGTGCGAATGAGAATTAGTGTGAGTACAGTACAGGTTTAAAGGTGTCTTCTGCAACTAAAGCATGCTCAGAACACCTCAGGACCAATAGTTATATTGTGGACTGCGGTCCATAGTAAAATTTGCTCCTAAGGACATCTCGTGGTCTAACCAATATAAAATTACAAACTGTGATTGTATGTAACTCATTGTTCAGAGATAAAAAAACTAATGATTAAAGTTTTGGCAGGCACATGACCCACGATGGTTGATGGGTGCAATTGCAAGCACAATTGGTGCTTGGACGATCACCAATGTGACCATTCACAACCTTGCGGTTGTGACAAAATTGTACACATTTGCGGCTGTCCTGTTCAACCACACGCGAATAATCTCGGCTGTAGTAGCGATAAGGATTGTAATCATCCTTATCATCTTGGACTTACAAAGTAAACCTACAACATCCAAAATAATTTTACATTAGCTACAATAGTAATCACAAAAAATATCTAAGTTAGTTTCATATATATTGGGGATTTTCATTTTCTATGTAATTCATGGTTGTTGAATAAATATAATATTGAATGTTACTGGTTAACGAGATGTCTTGGGGTTTGAACTCCCAATCTCTCTTAAGGAAGAAGAGTGCATGACCACTCACGCCAACCAAATTGGTTACTGGATGTTAATGATTTGATGATCAATATTATTTCATATAACAAATATTTCTCTCCCTTATCAATCGATGTTACTATATTCTATGAAAAATTATTTTAATAGGAAATTAATTATCTCAATTATGTTCTGTAGAAATGGCATAAGATTTGGAAAAAAAATGATATAAATAGGTATTAAATTTTTTGACTGAAATCATTTAAATGCTTTGCAAAGTTGGATTGACGTAATTCAAAACCAGTTCTGCCGAAAAAATTTTAACGATAGGACCAAATGTGATACATACAAATTGAATAGTCATGCATCTACATTGAAGCTGTTAATAGCCAAGGACCAAATGTGATATAAATTGAATAATCATGCACCTATTAAAAATCTTGATAGTCAATAACCAAAATTGATGCATTAACAACCAAAATTCTAAATCAACTAAATCATAAATATGAATCCATGACCGCTTTGATGCATTAACAACCAATCCAATTATACAAAGTTTCAACTCAAAATTTTAAAATCATTTTACCATTATTGTTAGTTGATAGTTTCCCGATGGATAACCCAAATTAAGAGATAAATGTATCGAAATCAAATTCTAAATTACAGTGGAAATTAGCGGCAAAATTGGGTTGTTCTGGGACAAAATGTTATTAATCAATATTAAAATTTGATTGTTTTGTTAATATCCGTTGCTTTAATTTTATTTAAGGAGACAAACACCCCTTTGTCATAGGCCATCAAGGCATGGAATATTGTCTCTTCTCTCTCCTGGCATACTGGGCAAACAGGAATGACTCCACACCCCTCTTTCAGATACTACATGCTACCCGTAGTCCTTATCTGCATGATTACCAGATAATACACAAAGTATCAAGATTCAGGTCAGCATATAATGAAAAAGACTTGCATGGAGCATATAGTAAACTTTTAATTGAAAATTAACACATTCTTCAATTATCATGCACTACTACACAGACGGCTTTTAACGTCGGCTAAAATCCGACTTTGATCTGGCCGACGTTGTGAGGTTACACATACAACGTCGGCTAAATGTTAGCCGACGTTGTAAGGTACACATACAATAACGTCGGCTAAATGTTAACCGACGTTGTAAGGTACACATACAACGTCGGCTATTTACAAATAGCCGACGTTGTAGGTAACTTAAAAACAAATAAAATACCCTACAACGTCGGCTATTTACAAATAGCTGATAACGTCGGCTATTTACAAATAGCCGACGTTGTAGGTAACTTAAAAACAAATAAAATATCCTACAACGTCGGCTATTTACAAATGCTACAGGTGTAACTGCTTGTTTAACCTTACCCAATATCTTGGCAAATTTCAGTTGATTAGCTAATGTCCTCTTAGTCATGATCCACTTAAATCGAACGGTCAGATCATAACAATGTCATGTCGGCTAGTGTGACAGAATGCCGACCAAGTAAGTGTTAGAGGCAAGATGGTGTTTAAAGCAATAAGCGATCTTTTGAGTGAAGCAGTTGCAGCACCCTCATCGGAGGCAAATATATCATAAATCCAAGCCGTGGGTACAACCATTTTCCGGTATTAGCATCAATCTCTGTAGCAGCCAAGTCAGTCCATTGTTCAATGTGGCCATATTCAATCAATGAAGAGATTGTCAGGCTTCAGCTTAGCAACATAGCATGCTCTCAAATATAGGACCATCAGGTGTTTCAATCAAGCACATGAACCTTTCCAATTGGGTTCATCTTAAGAAACTCTGGAGTCTTGTTTGACACACCATGTGAAAGTTCTTCGTAAGCTCAACTTTCACACCACAGTATTCCACAACCATGAGTGCCTTAATGCGTTTTTGTTGCCAGAACCAGAGCCATGGCTACAGAACAGAAACTTCAATAGTCTGATTAGAAGTCAGACACCTTATCCATTAGGCCACAAGGACTTTCAATTATAAAATTATATATTAAAATAAAAATTTCAGTTTTTCACCATCTTAAAACAAAAAAAATTCAATTTTGGATTTAAAAACAACCAAATTAAGTTTTATTATTATTATTATTATTATTATTATTATTATAATATATATTACAACACTTACTAAATAAATTTATTCCAGAATCTCAAATCTTTATTCTTATAATAATATATATTAAAATGCATACCAAATAAATTATATACAAAATCGTTAAATACTTTAGATTTGTTAAGCATACCATAATTAAAATGCATACCAATTTTTTTTTTTTTTTTTTTTTTTATATATTTGACGGTTGAAATATAGACTATTAGATAATAGAAAAATTATTATATTTATTATTATTTATGCCATAAAATACAATGATTAATTTTTATTTTTAATTTGTTTTTACGTATGAAAGAAAAATCATTAACCAAAATTATAGTTATTTATTTTATGCAATTTCAATTACGGTTGAAACATAAAATCATATGCTATTTTAAAATATTTAAATAAAAATATCAATATAGGTGTCATTTTAAAATCTTAATTAGAAATTTATGATATATTTATTTGTATAAAAAAAACTTAAATTGAAAAAAAAAATCAATTTAGTCTAACATAAAAATGAACCATGGTCCATAGCATAATAATCTAGTATTTTTAGCATTCATTACTATAAATGAAATTAACATATATAACATTATGTTATTATTTAATTATTTAAAGAATGATTGTATTTTAAATTTCAAAACAAAGTATTTTCCTACGATGTCAGGAAAGAAAAAACACTTAGGAGTAAGTTTAAGTTTGTAATATTTGTTTATAATATTATATTTGCATATTACATTTGGTTGAAGGAAATCAAAATTTTCTTGACTTAAAAGTAATGCATTTTTTTTTAAATTTATTACTAGTCTTTTCTTAGCTTTGCTTAATCATTTGGAAAACATTTAGCTATAGCATTATTTGTATTCGTTAAGGAGCATTTAAATGAATTTACAAGAGAAAACAAAATTATTACCTGATGTTTTTAACTTCAAATATGTTTTTCACTTATTTGATGTTTGCTTTCACTTAACTGATGAACCTATTGTATGTATAAAATGAAGCTCGTACATACATACATTGTCAAATGAACCTATAATGAAATTAAAATGATACTTACCTATAGTGAAATTAAAATGATATTTTAGTGTTATTATAATAAAACTAATGTGTGTATAAAATTAAGAGTTTTTTTTCCAAAGTGGTCCATCGACTATTGCTCATTCTCAATTTTGCATTTCAACTTTCAATTGCACCAAGTGTGGTCCCTTGACTTTCAAAAACTCACCAAATTCGGTCTTCCGTTACATATTCCGTCTAATTAGTGTTAAAATAAAGGACATTTTTGTCCATTTACCTATTGTTAGCCTAATAAACCATTTTGAGAATAGTCACTAAAGGGGATTAAGGGCTCAAGGTCAAGGGAGTTAAGTCACTAAAGCTAGTCAACTAGTCGGCCAAATCTGAAGTTTGATGAAGAGCTTTGTTCTCTACACCAACGCGAGAAACTATAGAGGGGAAAGGAGATGCTCGCCGAGAATCTGAACCAGATCTAAAGTCTGAAGTCCAAATCAACGCCCGCCGAACGGAGGGGAAGGAAAGGAGCCTCGCAGGATGAGCATATCTGATTTGCGATTTGTTTTGTTTTTTGGGTTATACAGCTTAGCGATTATCTATGTTCTAGTTAGTGATTTTTTTTTTGGGTTATACGGCTTGTCGCGGTGGAGGCCGATTCTGGCCTTCCTCAATGCGGCCGGATGCCACCTAGCGCGATTTTTGCAACCCTGATTATAAATGTTACAATAATACTTTGTATTTAATAATATATGTTTAGACCGTGCATCGCATGAGCCCATAAGAACCAATCTGATCTATTATGAAAATAGATCTATAGATGAGATTAATTGGAGAGATTAAAAATGCGCATATTAGGCATTATGATGTGTGCATATTAAGCATGTCCTTGTTGCGAGATTTAATATGTCCTTTCATATTTTAGAAAGGTAGATTCAAACCCAAGTCCAATAAAACCATCAATGCGGTATCAATCATAGAGGATTTTATTAAGAGAAAAAAAATATTGTAGGAGATTTTTATAGAGATAAAACATTTTAGATCACATTGAGTTCTTTTAAAATATTTTGTAAAATCAAATCCTATACATTGTGTTAGAAAATCTAACACATTCACCAGTAAGGTTAAAACCATGTATATGTGTGAATGATGCCTATAAATGCTCAATAAAAACTTGAGGCAGCAGGTTCATAACTTTATGTGTGGTGTGAAAGTAAGTTAGGTTGTGTTTTCAAATTTAAATTTTGATCCAAATTATTTTATATATCAAGTATAATAAAATTAATTTTATTATATAGAATTTAATATTAATTAGATAAAATAATAACTATTTTGTTAACGAATAAACTTTTAATGTATAATAATTAATGTTAATAAAAAATAAAAATACTTCTAAAAAAATATTACTTGATTATTCATGGAATTATAGTTTAATCTCTTACACCTCCTAACATGGTCTGGCTTTTTTTTTTTTAAAGCAATTTGAATTTTCTCTTTACATTATGCATGATTCCTTTATTGCTTTTCTTCCAATTACACGCCCATTTTACCCCAGCAACATCAAGAACAGACCAAGTTTGATGCAGAAACATGATAATATCTTGTACCGCGGACAGCAAGAAGCAATAAAGACCTTTCATTCAATTTCTCTAGCATCTTATGATAATATGGAAATAATAAACCGAACATCACTTGCAGCAGCACCGACCATCAGGTCAGATTCCAAAATTTAAGATCCTGCCTCAGAAGAACTCGCACTTCTTGTTTTTCATCGTAAGAAAATCCACAATAACATGGGCAGACCAACAAATGATATGTAGTCATCTAGAACCCTTGGATGTCCTTGATCAACCCATATGCAATCTGTGTATCTACAACATTTAATTTTGCAACTTGATAACAAATTGGAAATACAATGCCTCACTATCTCATCATTTACAATCATGAATAACTTTAGTGACGTAAACATTAGCTATAGGATTATTTTTATTGGTTAAGGAGTATTTAAATGAATTTACAGAGAAAAAAAAGTTACTACCGGATGCTTTTGACTTCAAATCTGTGTTCCACTTATTTGATGTGTGCTTTGAGAGCAAACTGATGAATTTACATATTTAGTCTTCAATCACAGTTAATTTGAACAGCTTTTGAGGTGATGGGCTAAAATGGTTACCAAGCAAACAATTTAGAGACTAAACGATGACGTCAGATGAATAAATAAGGGACTGAGTTGGTTATTCTAGTATATTTGATGGACTAAAATGATCATTTTTCCTATATATTATGATCTAAGGTTTCACCTAATGTAAAATATTTGTATTTTTTTTGTTGGATAACGAGTGAAACCGCAATCACTATTAAAATGTACATTGGATAAATATTGGTATTTGATGGTTTTATTTATAGTTCCAGACCGATAACTGTATTGATAGTTTTATACTATGTTTTTTACTGTATGTCTAGAGTCTAGACACATTTCGAGTGATAAATGATTTAATTTTGTAATAAGCGTGCCTTAATTAATTCAATTGTTTACATATTTAGCTACATTATATGTGATTTGTAGAGAAGAATTGAATGTTTTTGTTCAATTTTAATTAAATTTCAAGCCATAGGGAATATTGGAACACGAATGGGAAAGCTAAGAATGAATCGGAGTTGACCCAAGCAAGCACTGACCATGATGATGTACCATAGTCTAATACAACATCGTTATATGATGGGTGATCTAATACAACACCATTTCTTTAATTTTAATTTAAAAAAAAAATGACTGTCATCACTGTGAACCAATGGCGTATCATAGTACAAATATGTAAATTATCATCGGTGTAAACAAACTGATAGGCGATGTAATAGTCGTTTAGTTGATCAATTGTCACAAATTCTTTTGTGGTCAATGAAGAGACCATCCACAAACTTGTCATATATGATTATGTTTTTAACAATACTCTTGTCTGAGTGTAAAGACATCAGTGACGTGCCAAATTAATGACGCTATAGTATAAGGTAAACTCAACACATATCTTTATATATAGTATCTACTTCAATCAAACACACTAAAAGAAATTTATTTATAATATAAAAAACTATAATGTTAACTGTTTTTTTTTTTTTTTTTGAAAAGGTTAACTGTTAGTTGTATATAGTTGTTTAAAAAAATGTTGTGTTCTACTTCTTGAGGGCTTGAAGATCAGCATAGTACTTGGTTATCCAACCTTGTATTATCTCTATCTCCTTGTTCCGTTGCTCGGTTAACCAATTCGGATCCGTAGCTCTTTCCCCATCTAAGTCCAGACAATGAGAGCCTACAACACTCCAAACAAATTTATACTTTCATCAGTTTTTTTATATCTATGATCAACATCGGGCCATTTGCACCGAGTACTATGAAGACAACAATTTGACCGTATTTAGTACAATTAACAAAATAAATATATGCATAGTTCTATTTAGCATGAAAGGGATAAATGTTGACTAACAACATGTATATACATATTGATGAACATACCATTTTGGGTATAAACCGCAAGTATAGTATCCGATATGTTTTCCAAAACTCTGTCAATCCACAAAGACAAGAAAGCAAATAGAATAACATAAGTTATGGAGGGTGGAATTTTTTTATTAACTAAAAAGAATGAGATTTTAGATTACCCAGCAATGCTATATGGGTCTCTCAGTCCGTTAGAGAAAATGATGTTGCTACCAAAATTCCGAAGAACAAATTTAATGTCCTGCAATTTTAAGTTATCATATAATAATATAAGTTAAACCTAGCTCATATGCATACGAAGAAATTTCGATGCTGCATATATATATTCCAATGCAACCATACTAAAAAGAAAAAAAAAAGTTGAAGAACATACGTGTCCTCCGTAATAGGTTGTAACCCAGTGTGGTCGAGGTGGAACGCCGAAGTTATCAATGCAAAACTGGGAATATCGCTGCAGATTGAAAGGAGCTGGATCGAACATGGAGTCATTGCCTTTCGCAATCGGAATCACCAGTTCACTACAAGTCTACACACCAGAATTGTAAATTGTATAAAGAACATATGTTAGAAAAGTATTTGGTAAATTAGATGTTAAGTTGTTTGGTACAATTTTTTTTTTTCAAAAAAAAGCTAACTGAAAAAGTTGCTTCGATCAAATAGTTAATAATGGTCAAATAAGTCAAAATTGACTAATAGGCTAATTATTTTACCAAACAAGACCAATATATTAACACAAACATATATTAACAGCGGATTCAAATTAAAGGAGTAAGATCCACCAATTCTGGACCCTGGTGGTATTACTATTGATAATAGTCTTCCCCATAAATTAGAGGCAGAACAGTATGTAGTAGTGTTTACTTACTTGCCAATTCCATCCCCAAATTTCATCATCCTCTCCGGGCGATGCCCGCGGCGTCTCTCCGGCGGAAACATCGTAGCAAGGTTGATTCCCTTCGCTGGCTACGACACCAGCATGTATCCGGTCAAGAATATGAGCCTCTTTGGGCGCGCCATCTATGGCGCCGCACACCATCGTCACTGGATATTCCGGTGGCGAGTTATATTGAGCGGCCTCACAATAGATCTCATCCAAGTAATCCTTTAGCTCCCATGACGAGTTTAAATCCCTAAACATCAACACCCACGCAGTAAAAGCTTTAAACAAATTGAAGGGTAAAAGCTAGACGGGAAAATTTGC
>CM008338.1:33032560-33047670 GCA_002525835.2 Ipomoea batatas | reverse complement strand
AAAAAATCTAATAAACACACACACATAATGGGGTAAAGTGGGGGCAGGGCGCGACTGCCCCCATCGCCCCCACACCATCTATCCTTTTACACTCTCATTCTTACTAATTTTGATACTTAGGTACGATAATCTTTAATTTCTTATTTAATCAACATCTCGTACCTCGAGCACAACACATACTTTCCAAATCCTCAGCAAATATTTTTAATCACTTAAGAGTAGCACATTGTGTTCATATTTAGTAAAATTTTAATAATAATAATATTTTTTTGTTTCGTTCTTTATTCTTAAGAATACTAAAGAATATGACAATCATATGACCACCTCAACTAAGTTGGTCAGACTATTGACTTGATTACCCCAAAGTTACAAATTTGACTCCTAACAAAAATGTTTTATTTGAGATAATCAAGTTACCTTGAAATATTACCGCTACATCAATTTTATTAATATAAAATTAGAGCAAAATCCACTTTTAGTCCTCGACTATTGTGGCATTCTCATATTTAGTCATATTCTTTTAATTTTGTCATATTACATTATACCTGATTTCTAACAACTTCCACTTTTAGTTCTCGACTATTGTGGCATTGCCACATTTAATCATATTCTTTTAATTTTGTCATATTACATCCATGACTTTAAGCAACTTCCACTTTTAGTCCTTGACTATTATGGTATTGCCACATTTAGTCCTATTCTTTTAATTTTTCCATGTTACATCCATGTCTTTCTGTTAAAAATTTCATTATTTAGAATTGACAAATAACAAAGAAAAAAATTCTTACACATATCGTAACTCATATTTCAAACACATTAGAAATATCGTAAATATCAAAGGATGTAATATCGTAACTCATAGAAATATGAGTTACGATATGTATAATGATTTTTTTTTCCTTTGTTATATGTCAATTTAAGGATATCATTGTGTTTCAATGTCGTAACTCATATTTTTAACAGTAAAATAATGGTATTTTTAATGGAAGATTAATGGTGGCAATCAAATGAAAAATCATGGATGTAATATGGCAAAATTAAAATAATAGGACTAAATGTGGCATTGCCACAATAGTCAAGGTTAAAAGTGGAGGTTGTTCAAAGTCAAGGCTATAATATGGCAAAATTAAAAGAATATGACTAAATGTGACAATGACACAATATTCGAAGACTAAAAGTGAAATTTACTCTATAAAATTACTAAATTAATGTTTTTTTTTTAAGGTAAACATAGCTATTCCATTAATTCATAACATAAAACGTTTACATCAACGATCAATGAAATGGTAAACCATTCCTTACAGTCAGACATAGAAACAACTTTTCTAACTATGCTATAGAAAACTTGAATCACAGACTGTTTCATAACTAGGAAGCTATGTTCCTTCAAGGAGCTTAAAGCTTCATCAAAGATCTGGGTCTTCTTCATCATTCTTTTTTGCTCGCCCAGGATAAGATCAACACTTGCCGAAACCAAACTAAACGATTTATGCTAATGATAATGAAAAGCTCGTGAAAGTAATGAGAAGAAAAAGCCCGTGAAAGTAACGAGAGGAAAACACAATAATAGAGCAAATAAAAAGTGGTAAAGCCAAAGTAGGGTTGGGAGTTCAAGACTACCAACACAAACCCAAATACCTACCTACTATTATTTTATTCAAAGGGAAAGAAAACGGAAGAAGAAGATCTGTGGCGGTCGTCAGAGGCGGACGAAGCTGCGACGGTGGTCGGGGCGGAAGAAGAGCGAGAGTAAACGTAGAAGGTGAACAAAACCGCTGGCTCAAAGCTCCATTAGAGCTCCGGCCGAAGGCCGGCGGTGGAAGCCGAAGTTGAGCAGCAGAGAAAAGCTTTTTGTTTTAGAGAGAAAATGGAGGCAGCATTAGGGTTTGGTATACTGCATCGCCAGTTACTAAATTAATGTTATTTGAACCAAACAACAAGGTAATATCATTTAATATTAATTACTTAAGTAATGTGATCAAGTTATAATGTTAAATAAGCATAATGCATATATATGCCATTATGGATGAAATATCTTATATTCTAAATACAGTAAGATATTAAAATTGAAAAGAAGAAAGGGAAAATAAGATATGAGATATTTGCCCAGAATTTAAATTCCTATCGGGCACATGTCCACATAGTTGTTTGTCACATTGATGCATAAGTTTTAACTAATTTATTAACTTCACATGTCTCATTTGCTGTTTATATTGATCAATTCAATGCTTGCATTTGAGAACTACAAACCAACTAGAGTTGTCTATCTAAAAAGATTTAATGGCTTTAAAACATAGAGATGCGAAAAAAAATGAACTTTAAGTGCAAGTAATAACACTATGGAATACACTTAGCAACACCATGGAGTGCATCCCGTGATATGCGTAGGTGCAATATATTGTCTACATTTTATAATTTATGGTTTAGTTTTTTTTTTTTGGGTTTAATTTTTTAAAATTTGATTTAAAAGTTCATTTTAGAGTTTAGTAGTGATGGTTTTATAGAATCGAGTATGGATATAAAAAAAAAAATAGGGGTAGAAAATAATAATTATAATAATTATAATTTTATTATTATTATTATTATTATTAATTATTATTAATCAAAGCCCTAGGCACAAAGAATAAATAGATAAATAATGCAATAAAGCCCAAATAAAAGGGCTATGACTAGTCGACTAGAGTTGGACCCAATAGGAATTGAACATGGGTCTAGGACTTGAAAGTCACCAAGGTACGAGAGATATGATGAGCCAACTGATGATACCTAAAGGAGGGGCATGGGGTTCCTTTTATAGCACTACGAAAACAAACGCGATTTAGCGACAGATTAGCAACGAAATCAGTCCGTCACAAAAATTCTCCTTGCTAGAATTTAATGATAAAAATTTTCCGTCGCTAAGTAAAATAAATTCATCGCTAAATTTCTTCCAGCGACGAATATAAAATTTGTGAGAGAATAACGACGACAACTTTTGTCGCTAAATCTAGCGACGGAAACTCTGTCACTAAATCAAGAAATCTGTCGCTAATTTCCTAGTTTGAAGATCTAGTGACGAATTTGAAAGTGAATAGCAATGGATATTTTCGTCACTAATTATATATTTTTTAAAAAAAATATTTTATTTATTTAATTAAAATCTCTATTTTTTTTAATTTACCTGTCAAAGCTTAAAATCCATATCAACACACTATATCTAACACTATTATCATCAACACTACCTAATACTATCAAATTACCATCAAACTTTATATTATCATAAACTTATACTAACACAATACTTAAAATCACACTTTAATACAATAATATATATCATCAAAACACAATATTATCAAATCACAACTGCAGTTACCAAGTGTGTGGTCTTCATTTGCTTTTCACCTTATTGTCTACCCGGCCCACCTGTCTTGCTTTCCATACCCACACATCCATTACGTGTCTACCCCTCATTCCTTACACCCATCCATAACTCCTTTTATGCACTCCCTTCGTACCCGCTACGTATTGCTCAACCCCTACTGCCCACGCCTCGACCTGGGTGTTCATTGGGCCCCTTGCCAGTTAGGCACGGGCCAATCGTGTCCCCTTCATCTTCAACTGCCTCACCTAATAATTATAGTTGACTATCCCTTGATACACAATGTGTGAGGTAGTCTAATTGGTTAGTAACTATGTAACTAACTTGCATGTTGCGGGTTTGATTCTTCCTAACCTCACCTCCTTAACAATTTGCTCTCTCTTCAATACCCACTCTCTCTTCAACACCCACCTTCACTGATCCTACTGTCGGTGCATTAGTCAAGCCTCACTTAGGGGGGTTCCATCCCCTCTTTTGTTGGCTTACTTACCCCCTTAGCTTCAAGTTCAATTTATAGTTTGCCTTTAGAGTGCGCTAACAACAATATAAAGTACACCATCAACAGTAAATGTGCACCTAATATTATTATTAATTGCACCGAATGTGAAAGTTAAGGGTTCACATTTTAACAATGTAAAGTGCATCTAGCGTTATTATTAATTGCACCAAATGTGAAAGTTAACTAGATTAGGGGTGATTCACCTTTAAACTTTATGGTTTAGTTTTTCTATTTGGTTTTAAGAGTTCACTTTTTACTATTTAGAAGTTTAAATTTTATTGTTTAACTTTGAATTTAGTTTTCTGGATATATTAACATATGCACTCTCTAGTTTTACTTACTTGTACTCTATAGTGTTGTTAATTGTACTTTAAAGTTTGAGTTATTTACAAAATACCACAAATTTTTTTTCTATAATTGTTTCTAATCCATTAGATATTTCCAAATTGACGACTTTAATTATTAGTTCCTAGTTTTCTTATGAGCGACAATTCTCACAGGAGTGTGCATATATATATATATATATACATATATATATATATATATATATATATATATATATATATAGAGAGAGAGAGAGAGAGAGAGAGAGAGAGAGGCTAAAGATCATGTGATGAGAGCAATACCATAGGAGAGTAATAAAAACCAATCTCAATCTTACATCTGTAAAAGTTCAACGGATCTGATCAGGTTTAAAAAATATATAATGACATTTTCATAATTATCATCAACTTTACTATGCAAACTTGAACATTTAAATATGCGACTTTAACAACTAAATATGCAAATCTGATAAATTTTATAAAATCAACTAAAAACTAAATTTTAAATCTAAACCTTAAATAATGCTAGACCTTACGCATTAATACTAAATATGCAAAATTTTAATACTAATGTGCAAAATGTTAATATTAAATGTGCAAACCTGGAAAAGTATGAAAATTGTAGATTCTAGTGTTCAAGTTTGCATAGTAAAATTGGTAATAATTACGAAAACACTACCGCATTTTTTTAAAAAAATTTGATATGATTCGTCTAGTTTTTCCAGATGCAAGGTTGGGATTGGTTCTTATTTCTCTTTTAATAACTTGTTCTCATTCGATCCAATATAATATATCATTTTTAAAATATGTGGATGCCATGTCAACTCGCCAAATAAATTTAAAAATTTTAATTAATAAATAATTTACAAAATAGTGTAATTGCATTTCATTTTTTGTAAGTTTGAGGTTTTAATTGAAACTTTTTGAAATTGAAGAGCTTAATTGCACATTTGAATATAGTTAGAGGACTTATTCAACCTTTATCTCATAAAAATACTACGTTAAGGTCAACTAATCTTGACTAAGCAAATCGCATGCAAGATGATTTACGATAACTCATCAGCCCAAAAAACCCAAGAATGCAGAGAACAAAAAGCAATGTGTGTGAAGCTTCCTAGAGAGGAGGAGAATCCTAATTCTAGAGAGGGAGAGTCACTCTCACTTCACATGCAAAGCTTTTCTTATTTAAAAAAAATTGTAATTTATGTCCTTTATAAATATGCTAATTATCAATGTCATTTCAGTATTGTTAGTGGTGTAAATGTGGTTATCCGTCATTTTCTCTGCTCGAAGACCACACTTTTTTTCCTCTATTTTTCTTTCTTCGCAGTTCTCCTCCCGGCAACAACTCCTTCCTCCTATTAGAGAAGGGACAATATATGTCACATTTTGAAAATTGAGAGACAATATTTACACCACTAATAATTTAATGGTGACATTGATAATTGACATAATTGTAAGGGCATAAATTACAATTTTTTCTTATTATAATGTTGGCAGCACAGCAATTCTACCAACAGCTTACAAGTTGATGTTGGCAGCACAGCAATTCTACCAAAAGCTTACAATTTAGCATTTACATAAGTGGAGTGTGTGACACACTGACACAAGCCATCACAGCTCAATGAGAAATATAAGCAAGACACGCTAGTCAATTTTAGTTGGAACTAATGCCCATTTTTTACACTTTCCCACTTAAAAAAAAAATAAAAAACAACAACAACAAGACAAGGGAAACCAAGTTAATTTTCACTTAGAACTTTAGTTTGGTGCCTTTTAAGGGTATATTTTTCTTCTTTTTTTTTTAAATTAAAAAAATAAGTTATAACAATATTTATTTGTACAATTTACATATGATTAATCATAACACTGCATTGTAACAGAGTCAGAAGTACTCAAAAAAATCATCACTTATATCATTTATGAAATAGGACTTGAACTTGAGAGGTTAATTCAAACAATAAGGGGCCATAAATGTTAGTTCAATTAATCCCATACTGTTAAATTGGCTCCTTTTAATCTTTTATTCAATCACTTGTAACTGATAGAGTGATAAGGTTTATGCTTCGTTAGTGGTAGGGGTGTAAATGAGTCAAACTATTCATGAACTACTCGGGTTGGATTTGATTCTATTACTATCAAATCGAACTCGAGTAATAAAATCAAGCTGATTTTGAGCCTCTTAATACTTGGCTTGAGTAGCTTGTGATCCTAATCAAGTTATTATTATTATTATTATTATTATTATTATTATTATTATTATTATTATTATTATATACACACACAATAATTTAACTAATATATTTATATTTACATGTTATAAAACGCTATAACTGAGATATAATGTTGAGTTTTGAGATATAATGTTGAGTTTTGTTATAATATTTGGTTGTAAAATATTTATTATTATAATTTGTGTAAAAACATAAAATAAAAAACCTTTGTTAAACGTATTCGAACCAAGTTTAAATAGTTCGAACTTGAGCTAAAAAATTAGAGCTCAGTCGAGCTTGAGACAAGCTCGAATTTTGATTTTTTGAATTGAGCCGAATTTGAGTTTATTACTGAAATGGTCCCTCGACTATTGCGAAATTACCAATTTGGTCATCGACAATTTTTCGTACCCAATTAAGTCCTTCGAGTTTGAAAATTTTAACCAATTTGGTCCTCTGTTTAGTTTGCCGTTAAAATCAGGACCAAATTGATAATTTTGTTATAGTCAAGGGACCAAATTAGTAATTTTACTATAGTCATGGGACCATTTCAGTGAAAAATTAAAAATTTGATCCCTTGACTATAGAAAAATTATCAATTTGGTCCCTTGACTATAGCAAAATTACCAATTTGGTCCCGATTTTAACAGCAAACTAAACGGAGGACCAAATTGGTTAAAATTTTCAAAGTCGAGGGACTTAATTGGGTACGAAAAATTGTCGAGGACCAAATTGATAATTTCGCAATAGTCGATGGACCATTTCGGTAATAAACTCGCCGAATTTCAACTTTTGACTATTATTCGAGCTCTACTCAATTACACTCTTAGTTCGCAACTAATACTATTAGTGTCGGTTGACAGAAATTTGGGTACCGGTTTCTAATTTGTGTTTTTCTACCTCTAGTGTCCCAAAAATAAATAAATAAAATAATATAACAACCTATACCAGCTAAGGTTTAATTCTTTATTGGCATTGGTTGAGGAATAACTTAATCATGAATTGGTAAAGTCCCAAACTTCTATCCATTTCAACCAAGTAGGCTCTCAAGCACAATTTCAATTTCATACTATAAATATATGCTTAACTTTGGTGCATCCCAAAACACATAACCAAAACTCAAGACCAAAAATTGTAGCTAGCAATGGGCATTTCATGTTTTTTCTTGGCATGCTTGTTTTTGGTGTCTTTGGGGCTCATTAATGTGATCAATGGGCAGCCTCTAGTCCCTGCATTCATCTTGTTTGGGGACTCCATAGTTGACCAGGGCAACAACAACAATCTTGAAACCCTTGTCAAAGCTAACTTCCCTCCCTATGGAAGAGACTACCCCAAACACATACCAACTGGCAGGTTTTGCAATGGAAAGCTTGCCTCCGACTTTACAGGTATTCCAATGTACTTTTGATCCCTCGATTTTTGTGATATTACTATATATGGGTGATATGACTAGTACTGTCAAAGCGAGCTGGCTCACCCCACACGGGTTGGCGGGCCCACAGGCTGCGGGCCTTAGCGGACCTGGCTCGTTAGGCCCGCTCTTTCACGGGCCATCTTTTTTATAGTCCTAACCTGCCCCACTGCGGGGCCGCCGGCCGGGCTTCAGTCCACTTTGATAGTACTAGATATGACTCCCGATTATCAATTTTTTTTCACTATTAGGGTATGTTTGATAACCCGGAACGTGCTTTTGGTGTTTGGTAACGTCTGGAAAATGTGGTCAACGAAAAATGATTTCGTTGACAATAGAAAATAACTCAATTTTTCTAGAAAATGACTTCCGGACAAAAAGTCCAGAAGTCATTTTACGGAAACGGAAAATGACTTCGGCGCGAGCCATCCCTCTCCAGTCCGGCGAACTGGTTTCCGCCGAAAACCAGAGCAGCGAGGTTGTTTTTTTTTTTTAATTTATTTATAATAAATATTATTAGTATATATATTTTTATATTTTAAATAAAATAATAAAAATATATAACTATACATTTCTACCCATGTCTCGAAAAATGAACCAAACATACAATTAGTTTCTTGATTTTGAATTATTATTCACTTTTAGTCTTTCCATCAAGTTTTTTAGTTAAGCACCACTTGAAATCTTGTCAAAAAAAAATTAATTCATGGGGTGATGAATGACCAGAAAACTCGATGGAATGATATAAAAATTCAAAGTCAAGGAACTAGTAATGAAAATATGATTGAAAACTATAGATGAAAATGCAACAAAAGTGGAAGGGCTACAAGTGGAAATTCTCTATTAAAGTTGACAATATAGTTGTGTTGTGATAATATAGAGTATAGACCACTACCTAAAAAACGATTTCAAACATTAAAGTTGTGTATGCCTTGCAAGCTACCATAACATACAGTGATAATTTTGTTCCTGGTCTCCCAAAAAGGAAATTAATGAAGAGTATCATTCTCCTTTTTCTTTACCAAGTTCTTTAACTACTAACTTATAGTATACATTGCAATGCAGCTGAGAATTTGGGGTTCAATTCATCTCCACCAGCTTATCTAAGCCACACAGCCAAAGGGAAACATCTCTTGACTGGAGCCAATTTTGCATCAGCTTCCTCTGGTTACTACGATCTTACAGCAAAACTATTTGTAAGCAAATACTTATACCCATCTATCATCGGAATGAGTGCATTGGAATAACCGAACAGGGACAACCCTAACCAAGTTGGTCAGACTAATGGCTTGATAACCGCAATGTGACTACCAGCGGAATAGCCCATTGACCTTCTTTTCTGCGAGTTTTCCTTGTCCCCTAAAAACAAATTGGAATAATCAGGGGATAACCCTGTTCAAGTTGGTCAGACTATTGACTTTATAACCACAATGTGATTACCAGCGGAACAGCCCATTGGCCTTCTTTTTTGCGGGTTTTCCTCGTCCCCTAAAAACAAATTGGAATAACCGAACAGGGGACAACCCCAACCAAGTTGGTCAGTCGTCAGATTATTGAATTGATAACCAAAATGTGACTACTAGCGGAACAACCCATTGGCCTTCTTTTCTATCTGCAAGTTTTCCTCGTCCCCTAAAACAAATTAGAATAAATTTTGTGTGGTTTTTGGTGCTGCAGAATACAATTCCACTCAGCACACAGTTGGAGTACTACAAGGAATATCAGAAGAAAGTGGTGAAACTTGTGGGAAAAGTGAATGCCACTTCACTCATAAATGGCTCAGTTCATTTTGTGAGTGCTGGGAGCAGTGATTTTCTTCAGAATTACTTTGTTAATCCTCTGCTGTTCGAGGCATACACTCCTGACCAGTTCTCAGACATCCTCATAAAATCCTATGCCAAATTCGTGCAGGTCGAAAAAGGATCTATCTATCAGTTTAATTTTTTAATTTGTCACATAAAATCGATGCCAATCCCCAGAAACGGCGCCATTTGATCTTGATATATGGTTTTTCTTTGTTTTTACTGATAGGAACTGTATGAACTGGGAGCAAGGAAGATTGGAGTGACAACACTGCCACCAATTGGATGTGTACCGGCCGCCATTACAATCTTTGGTGAAGGCAGCAATAAGTGTGTGAAAAAGTTGAACAGAGCAGCCATTTCTTTCAACAGGAAGCTCAATGCTACCTCTATCAAGTTGCAGCAGAAGCTCTCCGGCCTCAATCTCGTTGTCCTTGACATTTACCAGCCCCTCCTTGACCTTGTCACCCATCCGACTGATCACGGTAAGTCAACTGCTAATACAATTGCACGCAGGCTTTTAACTAGTATAATGGCATGTTTTGTAGAGAGCAATTGCAATTCCTTTCTCACTTAACTCCGAGAAATGAAAAATTCCAGAGTTTTGTCGAAAGGAATTGCGATTCCGTGGAATTACAATTCCTCAAATTTGGTGATTTGCAAATCTCACCTCCTTGGGAATTGTAATTCCGTAATACATAGGAAGAAAGTTTGAAGTGTGAGGAACAAATTGTCCTCCCCCTTAAAATCATACATCTTTCTCTAGAAATTGTAATTACGGACATTTTAGTCTTTATACTACTTATATATCCCATTTCAATTCTCATATATACAGAACGAACGCTATAATTGAAATTTTCACCAAACGCCAATGTTGGATCCTTAGCTTTGAGTATAGAACAACTTAAATCTCCAAGTCAGTTGTTTCACTCAATGGAAGTGCCTATAATTCAGTAAGAGAATCAGTGGTCGAAGATGAAAACCATGGGCTACCCCTAAAAAGAATTGAAATTTTCAATAATTATATTTCTGACTTTCTGTCTACTAAATAATGAAATTTAAATTCTTACTTTATTCCCTCCCACCTTATTTCTTTAATTTCCAAAGAATACAAAATAACAATAATTTTCTCTCATAATTCTCTCTTTACAATCAAACGGTGGGATGTGTTTGCAGGGTTTTTTGAAGCAAGAAAGGCATGTTGCGGCACAGGGCTGGTGGAGACATCTTTTCTGTGCAACGCAGAGTCTCCGGGGACGTGTAAAAACGCGACGGAGTATGTTTTCTGGGATGGCTTTCATCCCACACAGGCAGCCAACCAAGTTTTGTCTGATGACTTGCTTGCCGCTGGCCTTTCCCTCATCGGCTAATTAACTAATTCATTGCATATATATACACTAAGTTTAACTTCAAGAAAATTTGTGATTTGTGATTTGTGTTTTTGTGTTGTCATATTGGTATTGTAATCAAATAACAGAGAGAGTGAGTGTGTATTCAAGCCAGCTTTATACAATGTTTATGCAATTTCATATTTTTTGTAAGCAATATGAAAAGAAACCAAGTTATATATGCAGAGTATTCCGGCCTTCTTCCTCCTTTTTTCTTTTTCTTTTTTTTTTTTAAAATAAATGTTATATTATTTTTTTTATTCAGTTCGAGTTGCGGTAGAATTTGATTCTATACTCTAAATAAAGTATGACTCGAAAACTCTATAATATGATGCATTATTTACAAGGTAATGAACCATCTAAGACCTTATAGTTACATTAGCAGTTCACTTACCAACTGTCTCAAACTATTGAGTTAATGTTTTGTTATGTTAGATGCAAAAGAAACAACACTATCAAGAAATTACATAAAAAGTAATACTAAGCCCGCATATTTAGTGATTATTAGAAGAAGATAAATGTGCATTTTTTCTTTCTATTTTCAATTTACTACATTTCAATTTTCAAAAAAATATTTACACTATAAAGTTTTAGGAGTTTTCAAATCTGAAAAATATATTAGTCTTTTTTTATTTTTATTATTATTTTAGTCCCCATACAAATATCAATTGCTAAGTCATCATAATTAGTAGTGAATTTGGTGGGGCTATTAGATCAGTAACAAGTTTTAAGGTTGATTCCCAGTAAAAGTGGTTTATTGATTTTTTTTTGTTTGAATCTGTCATGTAGGGACAATTTAAATTGGTTTACTCAATGCATATCATCGAATTGTGATAATGAGTTTCCTGGTCACTCTAAAGAAAAAAAAAAAGAAAAAAAAAAAAAGAAAAGAGGGATTGTGTTAATATATTTATCAGAAAATTAATATTTCCGGACAAATAGAGAAATATCACCGCATGAAGAAAAAAAAAGTTACAATATTTTATTTTTGAATGCTCTCTACTTCAAGCAAATTTAATCTATCTATTTTTTTTTTGCCAAAGGCCTTGTGGTCAAGCGGCATCCGGTGTACACTCTCATGTGGAAGGGAGTGGGTTTGCTTCAATAGGTTGAGAAAGTAGCTATGAACAGATACTACATTGTAACCGAGTCAGTAGAACTCAAAAAAAAAAATCTATCTATTTTGAAAAAGAAAAAGAAAAATAAAAAATGAAGTGGTAACGGAATATAACTGGCGGAATAATTTAAAACACCGAAAAATAATGGAAATGGAAAAAATATGTGGTGGAGGCTGATTTACCAGAGACGTTAACTGACGGAATGCAACAACCATTCACAACCACCAGCTTCATGGCCCTGCCTGTACACGTGTCTCGTTTCAGAGTATTGATCAGAAAAAGCGCAGAGGAGACTGCAAAATTATCCTTCTGATCTCTCACATGAACTCCTCCTCTGCTTCCGTAATCCGACAATGGCTGCCGCAGTTCCGACGGTGAATCTCCTCCACCTCCCAGCAAAGTCCTCCGAACTGCGCCTCTTCGTGGCCGGCGCATACTCGATTCTCCGCCTCAGAAGCTCCGGATTGTGGTCGCCTGAGACTCGAGTGGTGGCTACAAAGCTGCAGAATATTAAAGCCGTTAGGTGTTTGACGAAGCCGGAGAATTTGTCTAGTGATGAGGAGGAGGAGGTTAGGGAATCGCAACAGGACTCCCTCGATGCGGCTCGTCCTGAGGCCTCCAACGGTTCCGCCGTTTCCAAAACTCTCGCCGGAGATTCTCTGTCCCTCGGCATTCGTGAACCTGTTTACCAGGTCATGTTGTAGAATTTTATTTTGAAAAATACTTCATGCACTCCCAAAAACATACTCCCAACTTTTACTACTATTTGTGTTCAAATTTGATTAGCTGAAGAAAAAAGGATGGATAAACATCATGAACCCTATTAAATTGAGCAATCAAAGCATGCCAAATCATAGGGAGTAGAAATTGGGTGTACATGTAGAATTACTATAGGGAGTAGAAATTGGGAGCACACCTAGAATTACTATAGGGAGTAGAAATTGGGAGCACACATAGAATTACTATAGGGAGTAGAAATTGGGAGTACACATAGAATTACTCTTTGTTTTTTAGTTTTCAGATTTACACAAATGAACAAGTTTTGCTTAGAGAACACTGCCTTTCTTAAAGCTCGGAGTAGTACAGGCTACAGCATAAACTGTGATTTGAGCTATATGATTGAGCTTTGATGGTCTTGCAGCAGCTTTGGATATTTTTCCATTCTTATTTAAATGTGATTAATGACTAAATATCTGCAATGGATTGATTCTTATAAAGGTAGTGGAAGTAAAGTCAAGTGGGATGGTTTCAACTAGGAAAATCAACAGAAGGCACCTACTGAAATCTAGTGGTAGGTGAAGTTTGCCTTGTACAATTTCATATTCTTTGTTATTCCATTCACCAAAAATTTCTGAACCAGTATGTCATCTAATTTCAAGAATCTGCTATTACACAGGTCTCCGCCCTAGAGATATAAGAAGTGTTGATCCATCATTGTGGTTAACAAATTCCATGCCATCTTTACTGGTATGAGAATATTTATGCTGTAAGAAGTTTCTTTTCAGTTTACTTCTAGCAACCTAGTTTATAGGATATAGATTTGGTGAAATTCTATCCTACTTCACTTTTTTGACATGTTCTTTAGTCATATTGCCCTGTTATTTTTGCTGAAGTCTGGAGAATCTGGTAGCTTCATTCATGGACATTAATTAACTTCTGATATTCTGGTTCCAGGTCCGCGAGCATGCAATTCTATTGAATTTAGGCTCTTTACGGGCCATAGTAATGCAGGAGAGTGTTCTTATATTCAACTATAACCGGTACTTCCTTGTGCCAGATGTGTAGAGAAGTTTTGTTTAATATGTGGAATAACAGCTCTATGAACTTACACTTCAGTTTTCAATGTTTACAGTAAAGGAGGAAAAGCTTTCATTGATGCATTGTTGCCCCGGCTAAATCCTAAAAACATGAATGGAGGCCCATCAATGCCATTTGTGCTTGAGGTTGTCCTCCAATTTAAAACTTGATGAAACTATCTATAGCTAACTTAAGAAACCGGGCTATATTCATGTGTTGTAGATTCTAAAATTACTTCTGTTCTGAAATTTTTAGGTGGTAGAGGCAGCCTTGCATTCACGGATACAGAGATTGGAGCAAAGACTATGGGATTTAGAACCTCGTGTAAGTGTAGCGTATTATGTGTGTGCATGTGTGCTCATTCATCAATCATCGCTGCTACTTTGAGAAATACAATCATTGAAATAATATCTAGATGTATCATCCAATATGTCTGTTAGTTCTAACAGTTTACAAATGAACTTCAAATACTTTTCTATAATATCATGTATAGGGTTTTCTTTAAAAAAAAAAAATACAATTCTCTTGCCCATTTTTAATGGACAGTGACTGACTGTATGGAATACATGTTAACATATCTGCTTGCTAAGTTATGATTCTTGTAATATATAGGCACTGGAAGGAGTAAATTGTAGTTTCCATAGATAAGCTGTTATAATTAAGTTGTCTTTTATGCAGGTGCAAGCTTTACTCGAGGTTTTGCCTAATAGATTGACTGCAGACGTGTTGGAGCAGCTTAGGATTAGCAAGCAAACATTGGTATGCCATTTTACTATGACTTCAACAGTCTAACATTGACAGAATTAATGCACACAATTAAAACCTTCTTTCGACAAATCCTTGGATGAAAGGTTGAATTGGGTTCTAGGGCAGGTGATCTCAAACAAATGCTGCTTGATATTCTTGAGGATACCCATGAAATACGTCGCATCTGCATCATGGGTAGAAATTGTACCCTGACGAAAGGAAATGATGAGATGGAATGTGCTGTTCCTCTTGAAAAGCAGATTGCAGAGGGTACGGGAATTCAGGTTCTCTTTACTGCTAATAGTACTTGCAATGTAGCTTATGTCCAGTAAAAATTTGCATATAATACTCCTTAAATGAATTCATATTTTGCAGAAGAAGAGGAAGAAATTGAAATGCTTTTGGAGAACTATCTTCAAAGGTTATTTCTTGGCTCCATTTCAATTTTATGCTA
>CM008338.1:32994411-33009673 GCA_002525835.2 Ipomoea batatas | reverse complement strand
GCGCTGCTGCCGGAAGGTCCACCACCTGGGCGGGAGCAGCAGTTGCTGGGAGGGAAGTCCGGCCACCACCATGGTTGTCGTTGAGTTGGGTACGGAGGTCACCTTCTCTGCGGTTGTTGTTGTTGAGTTGGCTGCGAAGGTCACCTTCATGGTTACTGTTGGGCTGCTCACGAAGATCACCCGAGGGGTGACCCTTGTTCACCTGACTAGGTGTGCGCGAGCTGCTGGCTCCAGATACCATTGATAGCGAATGAGATGAACTGAGTGGTTTTTTGATTTTGTGATTTTAGCCTGAGATCTGATCTCGGCTCTCAACGAAAGCACCAATGACGGTAATAATGGTGTTACCGGGTATGTAATCTGATAAACGGGTATTATTGAAGTAAGGTGGTACAGTGTTTGAGTACTTGAGTACAATATTGAGTGCAGTGCTCAGTGTACAAGTGTTGTCTAGTCAGAAGTGTAAGAAGTGTCCCCCTCACTATGTGGTTGTGAGGCCTTTTATTCTTTTCAGCTCAGTGACCGTTGGACATCAATACCCGAGGTATTGAATGCTAAGGAGATGAACGTTGGTCATTAATACTGAGGAGTTGAACGTTGGGCATCAATGCTGAGAGGTTGAACGTTGGGCATCAATGCTGAGGGGTTGAACCGTTGGTCATGTTGAGGAGCCGTTGAGCATTGATGCTGAGGAGTGAAGTGTTGAACGGTTGATTGAACGTCTGTTGCCTTGCCTCCGGGTCCTGCCAATGGTTCCGGGTCGGGTGCTGCTAGCCTGATTACTCTGTCATTGAGTATAAAGTTAAAAAGCTTTGGAAGTATAACAGGGAACAAATGCACGACAAAATCCATAATTAGGAACTACCAAACCCTACTAGCTATAAGCTCGCAAAGGGGATTTAAACAAATAGACTTTAAACTGAATATTACTATACTACGTTGCAAGTCAACTCATACCTGCATTCGATTTCTAGCAACCCCAGCGGTTGCTCAACCGGGGTTTTTTGTCACTAATAATAATAATGTCAAAAAAAATCTTTAAAAAACTACTATTAAGAAAACTCTTATAGATTAACTAGTTACCTTGCATGTATTGGGTAAATAGTCTAATACCCAATGTGTATTTTTAAATTAATATTTCAGAATTTATCAAATACCATTCAATATCCTGGTATGTTTCAGTGCAATTTTAGTGCCTTCACATAGTGCACCTTCAAAAATATAACCAAATCCTCCTTCTCCAATGTGTACAATCAGAATTTCCACCAAAATGTGCAAGAGAAAAGTATAACATGATCACGGTTTCGAAAGACACTTTTGACTCTTTTTTTCTTTGTTTTATTTATTACTAGAATTAGAATATTTTATTAAAATTTCCATAAACTTGTCCGTAGCCTTTGACTTTCTGTTTCAGGCAATTACGAAGTTGACAACGTTGGACTTGCTAAATCACCGGGCCCCACTATCCTTTCTCAGAACAATCAGAGAAATAACATATGTTAGGGAACAAACTGACATAAATATAAAAATTCTTAAAACAACTTAACAACCTCAACAATTAAACTCAAAATGATTATATATATGCTATAGTTTTTTTTTTTTTGACAACTATCAACTTATGCAATAGTAAAGGTGTAGTACAATTATAACTTTAAATTAAACTTTATGAGATAATAAATGTGTACAACTCTAACTTTATTATTGCATAAATTGATGGTTGGATTCTACATTTAATACATGGATATATAGCCACTTTTTAGCGGGTGATACAGAGATTTGACCTGAACTTTCTTCGGCAAACACGAAAATTATATTAAGAAAAAAAAAAAAAGAGAAAAACTTGGGTGGGCCTTCACACCATTTTATAAAAATAAACGTTAGCCCATAAACCATTTTTGGGCTTTAAACCTCAATAGATATTCCTAGCCCTTAGGGTAGGCTACCTAGTACCTAGTAGTTAGACTAGCAAAATTGAAGTATTTAGTTTTTGTTTATTTTTATTTTAGTAATAGATCATTAATTATATTAGGGTTTTAGTGGCCATTAATTGTCATATTATAGTTTTTTTATATACTAAGAAAATAAAAATATATATATAACATCATAAATATTGTGACTAAACCGCACAAATACAATAAATTGTAAGGACTTTTTAAGATATAATGATTAAGCTATTCAAAAATAGCATGTGTAGCTAATCAATCTACATAGTTATTAACTTGTTGACAAATGTGCATATTACAACGTTTCCAATTGTTAATATAATATACATTATATCATCACACGATTCATTAGGCATGTTGCATGCATGAGTTTTAATGTTAATCAAATCCAACACAAATAATGTTATTGGACTAAGCCTTGGCCCGAGTGGGGTGGTGAAGGAAGGAGGTTGGGCTCAAATCTTGTTGGGCTAGGAAGGCATGTGACGTGGGCGGCGTGCGCCGAGGCAAGCAAGCAGGAGCCCAAGAAGGAGTGTGGCAGTCGAACCGGGTGGAGTCGGTAGCAGGGGCCCGGGTGAAGGCGGCGGGGTTAGGCAGCTGGCGTGGCATCGTGGTCAAAGACTCAAAGGGGTGCCGGCACGTGGCGCCCTGCGCATGCATGGCTGGCTGGGTGGATACGCAGGGGTGGAACTTGATGGTGTTACGTGGTTGGTCAGAGTGGAGCACGGTAGGGGTTACGTGGTTTGTAGAGGAGGAGCCCTATCTTGGGTCGTACATGTGGAGGGTGAAGATGGGGTATGTGGTAGTATAAAAGGAGGGTCCTCGGTCTATTTAGGACACCAATCAGGTCACGGAGACTTCTCTGGTCTGGTGGTCAAAGTCTTGTCCGTCGTGTGGTCGAGACAGACGTCAATCTCCATCAAGGTTCTTTAGTTATTTGTTGGCTTTATTTATTAGCTAGTCCTTATAATCTTTATTTATTATATTTATTACCCAGTCCTTCAGCTATTAGTTTATTTATCATTCAGATTGTCATTTTTGGGCCTCTTGGATTTTGTACGTGCTCCGTTGGGCCTCACGCCCCAATTAATAACATTATTACTTCCCTATTTCACTTAATATTCTTTATACCCAGTTTATGATAGACTCGGTCCAAATAAAACCATCAGAATTAATTTCATTTCATAATATTAAATAATATGTCGATGTAGAACTAACTACGTATTCATTTAAGTACAAATTAAAGTGCATGCAATACATAGACGTCCGTGCATATAATATTTTATGATTTTGGAATGTTAGTTGTCGGGTACAATATAAAATTGACAGGACAAAACGGTGGATCAGTGGATGGTTGTCACGGCTTCGATGGTTGGCACGTGGTCTCACTCACGCGATCGTTGCACGCCTCAACCAACGTAAACCGCCACGAAACCTTTTTTTTTCCAATAAAACTGGTATCGTTTTCTTAAATTAAAAAAAAAAAAAAAAAAAAAAAAAAAAAAAGAGGTTTCGTTAATCACTATCACGTAAAAGAGCATTGCATAATAAAGCGGGAGGGTTGAATGGCAGATGAACGACTCCATAAATATTATATTTTTTCTTGACCTGTGTCATCTGATGAGGGATTCACCATTTTGATTAAGTTTGTCGCATAGATTTTTTTTTTTGTGTGTGTGTGTAACTTGAAATTAACATGCTATCACGAATTAAGAGTTTAATAAGGTTTTTGGTACGTAATAAATTGGTGTGGGACGAGGTCCCTTGTTGGCCACATACATATATATGGTAGTTTAGACGTGTGGTTAAGAGAAGTCAATTTCCTTACCTGCCAACAATAATGGCAATTCAACTATATATATATATTCAAGTGAATAGTGATTCAAGTGAAAGAGAAGAAGAGTAATAATGGAAGAGAAGGACATCGCAAGTAATTTTTGTGAAGGTGTTAAGTAATTGGCAATGTATGTTAAATGTTAGTGTTTCACAAAGTTTTAATGCTCCTCGAGAATTATTTAAACACACATTGAAGAGATATATTCAATCATGACTTTTGTAAACTTTTAAAATGATAAATTTTAATAAACTTTTATTCACTTTAATAGGTCGTTCAAATTTTTTTTAAGACTGCTCTATAAAAGTCTATATAAAAAATATTCATAAACTTCGAAATCAAGTACTCTAATATTAATACTTTGTGAGTTGTAACTTTGTGTTGTGTTTTGATTCTTTAAATCTTTATACAATTTACAATTCTAGATATTTTAGGTTAATATTTAATATTTGGGTCACACTTGTATGTGACTGTCTTACAGATCTTTATTTTTTTAGACGAGTCAGGTCGAGTTGAATCAGCATGCAAATACCGTATTTATATGCGTAAATATCATACTTATAAGATCAATGTAATACTAATGGGACGGCCAAACATTTGACTGTTGCACTGGCCAATGTTGGTTGCAACGTGCAACGACCAAACTGCATTGCTGCAACATTTGCCTGGCAGTTGGCGCAAGGCTAATTAATTTTTTTTTCTTTTTTATTTATATTAGATGATGGATTATGGGTGCAAGTGACTCTCTTGCACCCATAATCCATCTTTACTGAACAACTGCCACGTGGGGCAGCTGCCCCCTGCCCGGGCCTAGTCCAGGAGGTCCGGCCAGGACATGAGCGGTAAATTATTGTGTGAACCATGATCCACATAGTGCTGTGTAGATCATAATAAAAAAGTACATTTTAATATATTAAATGTACATTATTTGTATAATGAATGTACATTATACAATATAATGTACATTCAGACATTCAGTACACAAATAATGTGTATCCCCTGAATACAATGTACATAATTTTTATACTGAATATACACTATTTTTATACTAAATGTACATTATTTGATAGTATGATCGACATAGTTGGGTGGACCATGGTTCACACAATAATGATTGGGCATGAGCCGTGCCTAGGTTGGTTAGCGCCTTGGGCCGTGCTCAGGCTTAGTCCTGGGCCGGTGTGAGCTGGACTCCGAATTTTTTTTTAAGAACATTAATCGGCCGTTATCAAACAGTTCCGGTCCTAACTTTACTTTTAGGCAAAATTGAGTTGAAGTTGACTTTTTTTTTAGAGTATTTTAGGGTTGGTTCGATCTTGAGCCAATCCGTGACAATCTCTAGGTATGTATATCTTTAGATGATGACAATATGGGAAATTATGGAGAGTGTTCAAATATAAATGGGAAAATGTCAATTTACTTACCATTCTATCCCTGAGTCATGGTGTATATATACCCCAATAAAGGTGTTAGTGAAAGCCATCAACTTCAATTCTGTACAGCCGGAAAACCATTTCTCGCCGGAAAAAATGGGGAGTTCAGAGTGCCATATAGCGGTCCTAGCCTTCCCGTTCACCACCCACGCGGCCCCTCTACTAAGCCTCGTCGAGCAGCTCTCCGCCGCCTTACCAAGCGCACGGTTTTCCTTCTTCAACAATCACGACTCAAACTCCACTCTGTTCGGAGGCCGGAGCCCGGCCGCCGGGAAAGTCAAGGCGTACGACGTGTGGGACGGGACTGTCGCCGGCGAGGCGCTGGTGACCCACGAGGAGTTCATCATGGCGATGCCGGGTAATTACCAGACGGCCATAGCGGAAGCGGAGGCGGAAATGGGGACCAAATTTGGGTGTTTCTTGACGGATTCGTTTCTGTGGTTCGGCGGCGACTTGGCGGCGGAAAGAGGCGGCGTTCCTTGGATTTCTTTTTGGACCGCCGGAGCTTGCTCTATTTCTGCTCACTTGTATACAGATTTTGTTCGTAGTTTAGTCGCCGCCACTCCAAACGCAAACGGTAAACATCGCTTTCGGTTCATGTTATCTTATGGAATTAAGAAATAGACTTAATAGTAAAGATAAAATAAATTGTAAGGAAATTTTATGGATTAATGTAATGGATTAGAATCTGATTGTCTTGATCTAAACTAGATTAATTTATAGCAGGTCAAAGTCTAACAAACTCCTAAAAATATAGTGCACCAAGAGATTAAGTAAAGACTCGTCGTTTCGAACCCGGAGACACACTTTGAGGTGCTAATGACTGCCGGCCCCCAGGGCCAGCCTCTTTCTCTCGCTTGGGTGTGTCCTTTGCTGGTACACACAGTACTGTGTGGACCATAACTTGTACATTTTAAATATATTAAAAGTACATTATTCGTGTACTGAATGTACATTATACAAAATAATGTACTTTTAGTACTCAATTAATGTACATTCTCTGAATATAATATACATTTTTGATATACTAAAAATACATTATTTGTATATTGAATGGATATTATTTAATAGTATAGTCCACACAACTATATGAACCATGGTCCACACAATAATGATTGCATCGTGCTTGGTCCCCACCTCTCGTCCTCATTCTTGTACTTTTGTCTTGTTGAACTTGTATATTTTGAGGGTCTTTCTTCTTGGGTCTATTTCAATATATTTAAATGTTTACATAAGATTTTGTGGATGTGAGTATAAAATAAGAGTACACTTAGTATTTTCCTATCTGGACTCTTAAGCACATGGGATGTTGTAAACGTTGCAGGAAACGGGTTGGACCAGAAGCTGAAAGTAATCCCAGGAATGTCAGAAGTATCGATCGGCGAAATGCCGGGAGAAATTCTTGCCAAGGATTTGCAAGCGCCATTCCCCGGAATGATTTACAACATGGCGCTAAAGTTACCCGGCGCAAACGCCCTCGTCCTAAACTCTTTCCAGAAGCTAGAACCCACCGTCACCGACGATCTCCGATCAAAGCTGCAAGTGTTCAACATTGGTCCAATGATCCTACAGCCGGCCACACCAAAACCACCCATCTCCGACGACCACAACTGCATCCCATGGCTAGACAGTCTCCCGCCAGCAAGCCCCGCGGTTTACCTGAGCTTCGGGTCGGGCATAACGCCGCCGCCGGCCGAAATTGTGGGCTTGGCGGAAGCGTTGGAAGCCAAAAGGGCACCCTTTCTTTGGTCCCTTAAACCGTACGGCGTTAAACACCTGCCGGAATGGTTTGTTGAACGGACCAAAGAATTCGGGAAGATCGTGTCGTGGGCCCCGCAGGTACAGGTGCTGTCACACCCCGTGGTCGGGGCGTTCGTGACACACTGCGGGTGGAATTCGACTCTGGAGGCCATATCGTACGGGGTGTGCATGATTTGTCGGCCATTCTATGGGGATCAAAAAATAAACACCAGATTTGTGGAGAGTGTATGGGAAATTGGTGTGAAAGTTGAAGGTGGGATCTTTACCAAAGATGGGACAATGAAGGCCTTGAATGTTGTCCTGGATAGTGATCGTGGCAAGCTGCTAAAACAAAATGTTGTAAAGCTCAAAGGGGAAGCTTTAGAGGCTGTGAAACCCAATGGGAGCTCTACCAAAGATTTCCAAGAATTTGTGCACTTGCTTAATGATTCTTTTTGATAAGCTTGCATTGCATGCATGCATTATGCACCACAAGGAGAGTTTGGTTTAAATTATTAGGAATTAGCAATGTAATATTGCATTATAATGTTAAATAATGTGTTTGTTTGATATTATCTTTCTAGTGGATTTACATCTATTATTTCTACTGATGTTGTAAATTTTTTCGTTGATTTGATACTAATCTTGGAGTACATACACTCGACTGCCTTTTCATCATATCACAATTCATGCAATTAAATAGTTTGTCACTTTGTGCATAAACATTTTTAAACAGTGACTACAAACTATATACCAATTATTTTTGTTGTCAAAGATCGATGTTGATTTTGTTTTTAAATCCAAACAGGTTGATTGTAGAAAATGAATGCTGCAACGGTAGCAATTTTTCAAATTTCCTTTTTTTCTGAATTTGAAAGATTGATTCTAACAATGTTGTAGTCTGAGCATCTTTTCAATGCATCAGGTGTGTCACAATGTTCTATTGTCCTACATTGACATTTTTAATAATGAATACAGAAATAAATTTAATTATTGAGTTATTTGAATGTCTTCTTTGTCACGAAATCCTCCATAATTGGTTAATATGATTGGCTTCAAACTATTTTTTTCCCATGTTATTAACATAATACTTGGTAAATAAATATATAACATTATTTTAATATAACTTTGATATTTAATTACAATATAGTTTAAAAAATAATGAACAATGTAGTGAATATAATTAATTAATAAATTTGAAGGTAAGGAATCTTTGTATTGTAAAAAATATAGACAATATAACTAATGAAATTATATCTCTTTTTAAATTTTCTGATAACGAATAGATTTTTTTGAATAAATGAGACATCGAATTATAAATTTGTAACTACAAATTATTTAATTTAATAAGAGTAATAGAGTGAGTTACTTACTTTTGATTAATATACTCTAATATATTCGTAGTATATGTTAACAATTATGACAACTTTGTCTGGAATGAGGTGCGAACCTAAGACTTTACTTGAAACTATTAATGAGTAAGTTAAAAGTTAATCGAATATTAATTAAAAAGATAATATTTACCAAAAAATTTAATGCCTAATCATATAAATATAAATTAAAACAATCTGTCTATTTGATTTAATAATTTGACCAGTCATTTTTTCTACCCATTATAGGTTTGACTTTCTTTATCTCTTATTAATATAGTAGATATTCATTAATTATCAAAAGTATCACATTTTTCTTCTTAAGTATTACGTATACATTTTCTCATAAGCAACCATCAATCAATTTATCACTGATTAGTATTACATTCTTTTTTTATAAAGAACTGTTCAACCCTTAAATATTGCTCCGTACATTTTAATTTAAATGTATTTCAATTATTTTCTCAAAAATTTAAAATATTACATTTTCTCTTATAAATACGTAACCAACAATTTATTCATAATTAATACTCCGTATTACATTTATCAACATAAATATTATATTTTTTCTTGACCCGTGTCATCTGACTAGAGATTCACCATTTTGATTAAGTTCGTCGCATAGAATTTATTATTTTTTTTTTTTTAGTGTAGCTTGAAGTTAACATGCTACCACGGATTAAGACTTTAATAATTTGGGGTGCGTCGGGGAGGACGAGGTCCCTTGTTGGCCACATACATATATATGGTAGTTTAGACGTGGTTATGAAATGTCAATTTCCACCTGCCAACAATAATGGCAATTCAACTACATATTCATGTGAAAGAGAAGAAGAAGAAGAATAATGGAAGAGAAGGACATCGCAAGTAATTTTTGTAATTTTTGGCAAACAATAATAACCACTTTAATATGCGTACCTTATACCAAAATCTGTTAACTAAACACCCCCTTAATTTTACTTTAATTTTTATTTAAAGCCATTGTGTCATGCTAAAATAAATACTTACTCTTAACCACCTTATTATTACTAAAATTGTTCAGGAAAAATAAAGGTTAGTTGCAAAAAAATAATTAAATTTATAAAGAGTTTCTAAATTAATTTTTTATAGGAATAAACTTGAAATATTTTTTTTTAATATATATATATATATATATATATATATATATATGTGCTCGCACACATTTGATATTTAATTAAATAAAATAAAGGAAACTTTATTAAATTGATATAGTTACAGTATAGTGCCTTGTTATAAATTTAATTTATTACACAAATTAATTTAATTTAATTATTCTCAACCACATTTTAAAGTTTTTTCAATGACATGAAATGGTGATGTAGATGTCATAACTCATAATTATAACCAAGATTGATTTTTTTAAAATTTTTTTTATCTCAATTCAAAAGTTGTTGAATATAAATGAGAAAATGTCAATTTAATTACTTCCCATTCTATCCCTGAGTCATCGTGTATATATAGTACCCCATGCCTAAAGGTGTTAGTGAAAGTCAACTTGTGTTCAGCCGGAAAACCATTTCTCGCCGGAAAAAATGGGGAGTTCAGAGTGCCATGTAGCGGTCCTAGCCTTCCCGTTCGGTACCCACGCCGCCCCTCTACTGAGCCTCGTGGAGCAGCTCTCCGCCGCCTTTCCAAGCGCACAGTTTTCTTTCTTCAGCAGTCACGACTCAAACTCCAATCTGTTCGGAAGCCGGGACCCGGGCGCCGGGAAAATCAAGGCGTACGACGTTGGGGACGGGATTGTCGCCGGCGAGGCGTCGGTGATCCACGAGGAGTTCATCATGGCGATGCCGGGGAATTACCAGACGGCCGTAGCGGAAGCGGAGGCGGAAACGGGGACGAAATTTGGGTGTTTCTTGACGGATGCGTTTCTGTGGTTCGGCGGTGACTTGGCGGCGGAAAGAGGCGGCGTTCCTTGGATTGCTCTTTGGACCGCCGGAGCTTGCTCTCTTTCTGCTCACTTGTATACCGATTTTGTTCGAAGTTTAGTCGGCGCAAACCCAAACGGTAAACATCGCTTTCTGTTCATGTTATTTATCTTATGGAATTAAGAAATATGGGTAAAATAGTAAGATAAATAAATGGCAAGTAGCAATGAACTTGGTCAAATGACATGTAGTTACTCTCATATATGTTAGGTTATGAAATTTAGTTTCAACGGAGGCGTTATTGACAGAGTCCCACTCCAAAAATAAATTGTACATAGCGGACCAATATATTAAGTCAATACTCATTGTTTTGGACATAAGACTACCAGCTCCGACGGCCAGAGACACACTTTGAGGTGCTATTGATTGCTGGCCCGACCATTATCCATTATCCCCTAGTTGCTGCCAGGGACATGAGACACACTTTGAGGTGCTAATGATTGTTGGCTCCCGGGGCCACTGTCCCCTGCCGGTTGTGCCCTTTGGTCCAACACGTTGTGCTTGGGCCCCCATCTCCTCCTCACTCTTGGACTTGGGTCCCCTATATTGTGAGGGTCTCTCTTCTTGGATCAATTTCAATATTTGAATTCTACTATAGAGCCCTGTATATTTTGAAAATCTCTCTTTTTGGGTCAATTTCAATATATATAAATGAATTTTACTATATGAACTTTCAAATCTGTGTGTACATCAATATTGTATGTGTATGTGTGTAAGAGTAAAAGTTGCTAGTAGAAAATAAGAGTACACATACTATTTTTCTATCTGAATTCTTAAGCACATGGGATGTTGTAAACGTTGCAGGGAACGGGTTGGAGCAGAAGCTGAAAGTAATCCCAGGAATGTCAGAAGTATCAATCGGCGAAATGCCAGGAGAAATTCTTGCCAAGGATTTGCATGTGTCATTCCCCGGAATGATTTACAACATGGCGCTAAAGTTACCTGGCGCAAACGCCGTCGTCCTAAACTCTTTCCAGAAGCTCGATCCCAGCATCACCGATGATCTCCGATCAAAACTACAAAAGGTGTTCAACATTGGTCCAATGATCCTGTTGCCCACCACACCAAAACCACCCATCTCCGACGACCACAATTGCATTCCATGGCTAGACAGTCTCCCGCCGGCAAGCCCCGCGGTTTACTTGAGCTTCGGGTCGGGCTTAATGCCGCCGCCACACGAAATCGTGGCCTTGGCAGAAGCGTTGGAAGCCAAAAGGGCGCCCTTTCTTTGGTCCCTTAAACCCCACGGCGTTAAGCACTTGCCGGAAGGGTTTCTTGAACAAACCAAAGAATTCGGGAAGATCGTGCCGTGGGCCCCGCAGGTAGGGCCAATTTTTGGATTTTTGTGACCCCGTTCTTATAAATAAATGAGGTCATGCCAAAGGTATAAGCGCAATCTGTAAAATCAATACGTAAAATATATGGTTTTTACTTCAAATTATCTCTGCAGATTTAGGGCTTAGACATCATGTGACGTTGGGGAAACAAAATGATTTTGTCATGCTCAATTAATTAGGTCCTAATTATTAGGAGAGAGAAGTGATTTGGGGTAAAACTGATGTGTTTTAGGATTAATTGTAATTTTTTTTTTAATTTCAAATAGCTAGGTCAAAAATAAATATTAGGTCCTCTAAAAATTGAGGTCCCGTGTTGTTACCCATTTTGCACGCCCTAAAATCTGGAAATGCAGGTACAAGTGTTGTCGCACCCTAGGGTTGGAGCGTTCGTGACACACTGCGGGTGGAATTCGATTTTGGAGGCCATATCGTTCAGGGTGTGCATGATTTGTCGGCCATTCTATGGGGATCAACAAATAAACACCAGATTTGTGGAGAGTGTATGGGAAATTGGTGTGAAAATTGAAGGTGGGATCTTTACCAAAGATGAGACAATGAAGGCCTTGAGTGTTGTTCTGGATAGTGATCGTGGCAAGCTGCTAAAACAAAATATTGTAAAGCTTAAAGGGGAAGCTTTAGAGGCCGTGAAACCCAATGGGAGCTCTACCAAAGATTTCCAAGAATTAGTGCGCCTGCTTAATGATTCTTTTTGATAAGCTTGCATTGCATGCATGCATGATATGATGCACATGCACCACAAGGAGAGTTTGGTTTAAATTATTTGCAAGGTAATATTGCACTATATATAATGTTAAATAATGTGTTTGATTGATTCGGAGTATTATCTATCTTACATTTTAAAGAAATGTTATATATCTGTCACACCAGCTTCTTTTCTTGTTTTGATGAAGGGTGATTTCTTGAAATTTGTAAAGTTATCTAAATTGTCCATCTTTATTTAAGTAGTAGTATCAAGTACGAGATAATGTTTTTTCTCTTTCTCATGCAATTGTCGTCTAAGGAAATACAAAGTAGTAGAGAAAAATATATATAATGACTAAAAGTGAGAGAAAAGTCATTATTTGCTAATTAAGGGGTGTATTCAATCATGACTTTTAATGAGTTTTACCGATTTTAAAAGTTTGGTGATATTCAGTTACGGGAGGTACAGTAGTTGGCCCAGGAAAAATCGTCACTTCTAGGAATCGAACCGAGTTTTCACAAAGAGAGCTCATTTGTCATTTGACCTACCCTATTGAGTTAGAATTTCTTGCTGTTAATTTGCTGTGATCGCAACCAAAAAAAAAAATTGTTGTGAAAATCAATCGCCAATGACGCAAGATTAAAGAACACCACTAAAGTCTAAAGATAAACAAATCATACGAATTAATACACTTAACCTAATCCATCCAATATAATTAAAGCAGTAAGCCATTATAATATTGTACATCGTTCTCAACCTCAAGTCATCATTATCATGTATTACTCAACATTATATTAGTTGTTTCATTAGTTCAAAAAATATGTTTATTGGTTATATTTAGTGATAATTGATTATATTTTCTTTATGTATAATATGATAGCTACAGTACAGAAACGGCGTAGAATGTCTCAACTACATATACAAAATCTAAAAGTTATTTTTGAATCAGGGCCTACAATGCAGGTAGACCCCTGTCCATGGTATAAAAATAGCATTACTTTTTTTTTTATACGTATCTCTAACCTTATCACATGTTCAATTATCGATATTGTTGGATTTTTTTCATTTTTTTTTTTAATTTAAAAACAATCAATTTGAATCTCTCAAATGTGGGCCTAGCATTGGACATTTAATTTTAAAGCCCAATAAAAGTGTGAAAGTTAATAATTTGGGCCTGTATGAATTAGGTGTATGAAACATTTCATGCTTTTTCTTCAATCATCGTACTTGTGTAAAGTAGTCTATTTATTCTGGGTGACGAAAGAATCTTGGCATGTAATCACTATCGAAAGATATAGAATGAGTAAACATAAAATTTATGTAATAGCCTACACACCACATATGATAAGTAAATCACACTAAAAATACTCTGTGTCATGAGTTTCATTAAAAGAATATTAATAATAATTAAACACGTGACTTACATATACAAAAATCGTATTCTACTCGCTCAATCGGCTCATCCTAGACTTTGTGTAAAGCACTCTTTGTCTTAACAAACCCTTAAATGAACCCAAAACAAAACAAAACAGAATCATAACGCACAACTGTACAGCACTGTGGCGGTGAATTAAAGAAATAGCAAGTCAAGCTTTCACAGGCACCTTAAACTCAACGAACAACCATAGCCAGGCTGTCGGTGTTATTTATTTAAATTATTTTATTTTATTAAATTCCGTAGGCACAACGCCATACATACAAGCACAGCATGCTCTGAGCTTTATGGTTTCGAAGTACGAGTATTATTAATTTATTACTCCGTATTAAATTATATATTATAATGTTAATGTCTTTTTTGGGGCTGTGCGTGGAAATTATAAATAAATGATTCAAAAACATTTTCGTAAAGTGCTAACACATGACAACGATAAAACACAGAAAGCGACATGCACACGTACGATGAGTTCGTAATTAATTTGTGCACACAATGTTTTTTTTTTTTTTTAAGTCGATTAAGTCTATAAATTTTATTCTTCAATTAATTTATAAATTTTTAGAAATTGTAATTAAACTCAAAAAAATTAATTAGACTTATGAAATTTTAGAAGTTGTAATTAATTTGCCAACAAAACACAAAATATAACTTCATAAAATTCACATTATAAATTTTTTATCTATTAATATAATATAGTACACGTTAAATACTTGTGGTGTAATTATAACACTTTGATGATAATAATCCCCACCCAAAACCCACACTTGTAAGCGATACCATTTGGTGGCAACGCCATGTGTTACACATGTAACTTAGTGCTTCTTCCATTATTAATTACTTGGTAATTTCTTTTTACCACTCAAAAAGCATAGTGGATAATAATTATTAATTTTTATTTCAATAATCGAAACTTCTCAATTATTCAGACTATATCCTAAATTCATGAACCACCCTTAAGCTTATGAAGAGAAATCGAGCCAAAGCATTAAACTGTTCATTTCTATACACATGAAGCCTAATTCAAACCCTCAATGTTTTTGACTGGAATCAAACTTCAACCATGTTATTATAAGCAAGTCAATAAGACTAATACCCTAAAGATCGATCAATTTTTTGTTAATGACAATAAAAACTCGAAGCTACTTATTCAAATGTGTGTATTGTGTAAATCATGTAAGAAAGGTAAATTTCATTAGAGATATCATGTATGATAAATTTGACAAAAAATATTAACAGTAATCGAACTTATAACATTTAAATATAAGAATAATGCTTTACTTACTTAGTCAATCACAACCGTTGTCGAATTTAACTCACCTATATCCAAAGTCAACAAAGGCATAACAGAAAGAAATAAAGAAACTTTATGTCAGGTTGTTATTAGTTGTGACTGATGAGAACTTAGGTAAGTCAACTTTATTTATTGCATTTTGAGTGCTATTCAAGTGTCAATAAGTCTCCAAGCTAAGCTTTTTGACCCAAAACTCTCCCAAAACGTTTTGAGGTGAACTTCATAAT
>CM008338.1:32983241-32994353 GCA_002525835.2 Ipomoea batatas | reverse complement strand
TTATTTTAAATTATAAAAAAAAAAAAAAAAAAAAAAAAAACTGTTCAGATGTTAAATTAACAATTTTTCAAAAATGTTTTAGAATTCTTGAATTTCTTTGAGTATTATTAACTCTGTTACTTGTAGCTAACCTTAAAGTAATTGTCTAATATTTGTTACTCATGGTACATAACATATATTTGTTACTCATTGTAGAGAATGTACATTTTAGAGTAGAATATAATTTTCTATAACATACATTGAATTAATAAACTCTCTATCCATTTTAACTATTTTCTTAATATATAATGTAAAAATGAAAATCTAATTGTATGATCGAGAGTGAATTTTGAGAACTATAATAAATCGATCTCATCCTTAACTAGTACGGAGTACTATCTTACTTCCAATGGCATTTTTCATAATGTAATTACATTATCTGATTATTTATCCTCAAAGATTTAGTCGATATTCTCTACTTGAATTACGTACTCTATCCATTTTAACGATTTCCTCAATAATCTAAAAAAAAAGGTAATTATGTATGTGGTCGAGAGTGAATGTTAGAAAATTATAATAACTCTCATCCTTAATTAGTATATTACATAATAATGTAATTATTTGATTATTTATGTCAAAGATTTAACATTTATTATTATCTGCTTGAATCTTTCTATCCATTTTAACGATTCCCTTAATAATCTAAAAGTAAAAATGTAATTGTGTGAGCGAGAGTGAATGTGAGAAGTATAATAATACTCATCCTTAACTGATGTAGCTTACTTCTAATAGTATTTTTCATAATGTAATTACATTATCTTATTATTTATTCTCAAAGATTAAGCAGATATTCTCTACTTGAATTACTCTATCCATTTTAACAATTTCCTTAATAATCTAAAAGTAAAAACAAGATGTATTTGTTTATGTGGTCGGGAGTGAATGTTAAAAAACTGTAACAAATCTCATCCTTAATTAGTATATTACTATGATAATGTAATTATCTGATTATTTATCAACAAAGATTTAATTATCTGATTGAATCTTTCTCATTTTAACGATTCCCTTAATAATTTAAAAAGAAAAAAATGTAATTGTGTGGGGGAGAGTGAATTACTCATCCTTAACTAGTATCTAACCTTGAACATAATCTCCCGAGATTTGTGCTGGTCTCACTGTATATGAATACGCAACCCCCATGTTACAGATCTTCAAAACTCACCCAAACGTAACGGCATATTCTTCTCCCCACTGGACTCGCCGTGAGATGGGAAAATCTCAAAACCCACAAACTTAATTCCCAAAATCCTATACCCAACCCATTGCCCAGAAAGCGCAGGAGAAAAAGTGGAAAAACCCACCAAAAATCTCAACTTTATTTGATTATATATATAAATGGTGGCGAAGATGATGAAGTGGCGTCCATGGCCGCCGTTAATTTCCAAGAAATTGGAGGTGAGGCTGGTGGTGCGGCGGCTCGAGAATCTTGCCGGCGGAGATGATTGGTTGAGCGGCGGCGCTTCGGTGGAGATCGGGTGGAAAGGGCCGCCCAGGGTTGCGTTGAGCTCGTTTAGGAGAACGGTGAAAAGGAATTGCACTAAAGAAGAAGGGGTCAAGAATGGGCCAGACGGCGTCGTTTCAGTGGAGTGGGATGAGGAGTTTCAGAATGTCTGCAATCTCACTGGCAGAGACAATTCTTTTCATCCCTGGGAGATCAGCTTCACTGTGTTTTTCAATGTGAGCTAATTTTTTTTGTTGGAAATTTTTTATTTTTATGCTTTCACTTATCTTAGTGGAGTAATTGAAGAATAATGTTTAATCTGATCTGAAAAATGGGGAAATTGGAGAAATTAATTGACTTAGGGACTGTGGGGTGTTTTGGAATGCAGTAAAGTTGTAATCTTTTTAGTTGTTCAGATTTGTCCACATTTGCTAGATGAAAACAATTAGTGTTATGGGTTTTGCATATTGTTTTGTTTTTGCTGAGATTTCTTTGGTTTCTGTCTGTTCTTATTAAGGTGTCAAATCAAGGAGCTAAGAATAAGGTTCATACTGTTGGAACAGCAATCTTAAACCTTGCTGAATTTGCTGCCAAGGCAGAAGAGAAAGAGTTTAGCTTGAACATTCCCCTAGCGGTTTCCGACTTTCCGGGAGTGGATCAGAGACTCGCCCCGCCCTTTGTGTATGTAATATAGTCTTGTAGCTCGGTTGTTTTGATGAAAGAAAAGTGTTGTTTGTGGTATCTAAAGGCAAAATCTCTGCCTTTTTTCTTGCAGATATGTCTCAGTTTATTGGAAGTAATGGCTGCACAAGAGGCGGGTGAGTTGGTTCAGAAGCCAATTACGTCGGTGCTATCCTCGCCTAGACTGGGGGAAACATCAGAGAAAGACGAACTTTCTGCCCTTAAAGCTGGTCTCAGGAAGGTAAAGATTTTCACGGATTATGTATCTGTGAGGAGAGCGAAAAAGCCTTGTCGGGAGGAAGATAGCAGCGATTGCAGGTGGTCGAGGAGTGAGGAGGGCGATTACGCTTATCCTTTTGACACCGAGTCACTTGATGGGCTTGATGGAGGGGAATTGGACGAAGGAAAGGGAGATTCTCCGGTTAGGAAGTCATTTAGTTATGGTACATTGGCCTATGCTAATTTTGCGGGAGCATCGTTTTATTCCAATACGAGGATCAGTGCTAAGGACGAGGATTTGGTTTACTATAGCAACCGCAGGTCGGATGTTGGCTGCTCAAACGTGGATGATTGGAACTCCGAAGCTCCTGTGCCCGTAATTTTGCAAAACTCGAAACGTAGTATTTTACCTTGGAGGAAGAGGAAGCTGAGCTTCAGGTCTCCTAAGGGTAAGGGGGAGCCATTGTTGAAGAAGAATTATTGGGAAGACGGTGGAGATGACATTGACTATGATCGCCGCCAGCTCAGTTCTGATGAATCTATTTCCTTCGGGGTAAGGATCTTCGATATCTGTTGCCTTTTCTTACTGAATTAGGTTAATTGAACCGACATTTATTTCCAGCTCTGCTAATTTCTGATGCACAACTCTTTTCTTCTTTTTTTTTTTTTCCACGAGATTGAACATGTTAGATGCATAAATTTTTGTCAAATTGTCGAGCTTGTTTTTACGAGGCACTTAAAGACTCCATTGGTAATGGCGTTATATTTAGCCCGGGCCATTGTGTTCTTTCAAGTCTGTTAATGGGTGGCATTAACATATTTTGCAGTGGCAGACTGTGGGGGAAGATACTGTTGCAAACCAATCTTCGTTATCGGGGTTTTGTGATGATAGTTTTGCTGTTGGATGCTGGGAACAGAAAGATATTACGAACCGGGATGGGCACATGATGCTTCAGACGCAGGTCTTTTTTGCTTCGATTGATCAGCGAAGCGAGCAAGCAGCCGGGGAAAGTGCATGTACAGCGCTCGTTGCTGTTATTGCCGATTGGTTACACACCTATCGTGATCTGATGCCTGTTAAGTCGCAGTTCGATAGCTTGATTCGAGAAGGCTCTCTAGAGTGGAGGAATCTGTGTCAGAATGAAACTTATCGGGAAAGGTTCCCCGATAAGCACTTCGACTTGGAGACTGTCCTTCAAGCCAAAATCCGATCAATCTCTGTCGCTCCATCGAAATCCTTCATTGGATTTTCCCACCCGGATGGGATGGACGAGGGAAGATTCGATTTCTTGCATGGCGCCATGTCGTTCGACAGTATCTGGGACGAGATCAGCCGTGCTGAGACGGATTGTGCAAATAGCGGGGAGCCCCAAGTACCCCAAGTCTTCATTGTCAGCTGGAACGACCACTTTTTCGTCCTCAAAATCGAACCCGAAGCCTACTACATCATCGACACGTTAGGCGAGCGGCTCTACGAAGGCTGCAACCATGCTTACATACTAAAGTTTGACAAGGACACATCCGTCTATAAACTCCCCGAGGAGGCTGCCCAATCATCAGACGAAAACCAGCTGCAGATTGTTTCTCCCGCTGCAGAACCAAAGAATGCTAATGCCAATGCTCCCCCGCCCAATTCTGACGAGGCTTCTGCAGACACTCAAATGGCGGTTACAGGGCTTGAGGAACAAGCAAAAACCGAGCAGAACGAAGTCATATGTCGAGGAAAAGAGTCGTGCAAACGCTACATAAAGGACTTCTTGGCTGCCATCCCGATTAGAGAACTTCAGGCAGATATGAAGAGAGGTCTCGTAACATCGGTCCCTCTTCATCACCGGCTTCAGATCGAGTTTCACTATACCCGTTCTCAGCCCGCACCCTTAACTCCCGCAATCGAAGCAGCAACCTCCGGCCATTCTGCAACTCCGGCTTTAGAAGCTGCATCGCAACAACCCGTTGAATTTGCATTAACTGAAGAAGCTGCAACATAAATATTTGAATGTAAATGTCATGAGTTTCATTAGATTAGTTCTTCTTATCTATCCATCCTTTTGTGTCTGCAGCAACATTCATAGCTAGAGTTTGGCTTACCTTGTTGAAGGTATAATATCAAAGTGTACATCAGTTTCTAACCTCCTTTCTTGAATCAATAAATATATCTAACAACTGTTCTTTACACCCAATGATCTCACAAAGCAACAAAATTTTTAATAAATAAAAAGGTGATTGGAAACATAATTTGGTGACAGAATGAGAAGGGGAAGAAATAGGGTATGTATGAAATGATGGGAAAATGGAGTTGAGTTTCTTTAGGTGTGTACTTAGTCAAAAAGATGAGTGCAACAACTGGTTGGCAACAAAACAAAGTGAATTTGACTATGTTGACCTGTATGTTAATCATCATTCTACTAATTTGTCTGTTCAAAAGAATACAAGATGTTGGACAGTTTCGTGTAGGTAAGAAGTCAAACTTACTGGGCCAAGCCCATTCTTCATCTCCAGCCCAATAATGTTAAAAAATATTACATGATCATCATCTTGGGATTAGTAAGAATAGATTTATTGCCTACTATTTGCAGCGTTTTGCAACTTGGCGGTTTGGAGTAAATCTGTTGCTCCAAACCACCATTAACCAAACAAGTTAGCGTTTTGACGGAAACATTGAAAATGACTAATCCGCCAATAATCAAATAAGGCCATAATGTCGTTTAGGTTATTCTCAGGACCGGTAATAGTTTAGGCATTATGTAGTTTGGTAGAGTACAATATTAGGTTATTCTTGGGACTAGTAATAGTTTAGGCATTATATTGGGGTTTATTTCCAGCAAATTATCTTCTTAGTTTTTGAATTGATTAGCTATTATCCATATAGATTGGTTTATAATCCTTTGTTGGCTTGGATCACAAGATCACAAGTGTAATTTAGTCCTTTGTTGCAACTTGGCGGTTTGGAGCAAATCTGCTGCTCCAAACCACCATTAACCAAACAAGTTAGCGTTTTGACGGAAACATTGAAAATGACTAATCCGTCAATAACCAAATAAGACCATAATGTCGTTTAGGTTATTCTCAGGACCGGTAATAGTTTAGGCATTATGTAGTCGGTTTGCTCCATTCACATGGGTGAGGATCAAATCCCCAACCTCATGCTTAAGGGACAAGGTGCTGAACCACCACGCCAACCATGTTGGTTATTTAGGTTGGTTTATGGTCCTTATTCATATGACATATTCATAGATAGCCATACTTTCTTGTAAATCAAAGTTTAGACGGTATAAATCAAAATATACATTAATTATCAAAGTTTAGAATGTATAAATCAAAACATTCATTAATTATCGAAATCTAATTGAGTCGTTTAAGTATTCAGACAGATATATTCTACAGGTTTCAACAAAACACCACAGCGACAAACAATTGTAGTACAGAATCAGATTGTAGTGTTTTTCTACCCATAAAACATAGAACAGGAAGTCAGAAATACTAGATTAATACCCATGAAACATAGTACAAGAAGTCAGAAATACTAGTAGGAAAAGAACAAAAAAAAAACTATTTACAAGATTAAGAAGAGAGAGAGATGAGGAATAGTAGTACTAGTTGCAAAGAGGGCATTTGATCAATCCATTTTCATTGCAATCTGGGCATCTAACAGGAACATCATCCATTTTATCTTCTGCTGCAGTGATCTTGCAGCTTCCATGGCATTTTAAGCAGAGAACAAATCGCATTCCCAAACACCCTTTACAGGGAGAAATCGAAGGGACCAAAGGGATGCCTTTAAGGAGTGTTTTCAACGCTCCTCGCTCGTGCAATCCGACAACCTCGTCGGCGCCGCCAATGAGCCTGCCTTTGATGAACAACCTCGGAGGGATGACTCTGCCGCCTCCTAGAATGTTCCAGAGCTCCTCCCTGTATTCCAGGTGCATTGACACGTCTCTCTCCTGGTAAACAACCTTAAAGCTGTCGAGTAAAAACCGGATTCTTTTGCAGTCCTCGAAGGTTTTGTTGATTCCTCGTAGGCTTGTCGTGTAGAGCACCACTGATTCTTGCCCTCCCGGCGGACATTTCTCTTCAAACTCCGGGAACATTGGGGATTCTTCATTTTCTTTCTGGGTTTCTTGAGTTTCTTCGCATAAAGGTTTAGTCTTTCTGGAACCCAATTCTTGAAATTCTTCCTGGAAAACATCCTTAGTAACCTCGGAGAGGACGATGTTGTTGTTGTCGAAGGATTCATGGAGTGTTGGGAGGTTTAGTGGAGGGAGAAAGGTTTGTTTCAGAGAAGCCATTGTTGGGAGGGATTTGTATTTGCTAAGAAATCTTCCTCTCAAGCTCTTCATCATTTTTATTTTTATTTTTTTGCCTGATTTGATGTTGCAGTAGAAAACTAGCATGTAATGCTATACTGCCACTGCTGCTTTGAAAAATATGAAGGCAGCCAAGAAGATGGAGAAGAGAGGTTCATGGTAGAGGCCAAAGTTGATGGTGACCTCTCTTATTTTTATAATGTTCAGTGGTTGGGAAAGTAATGTACACAAAGTCACTGCTCTTAGTTGCTTTACAAAGCTCTTGATGATGACATGAGAGATAGGTTCACAATGTATGAGAAGGAAATGTAAGTCCACCTGATAACTATAAAGTTTTAAGTTCAGCTCTGAATAGGAGTGATTTATTTGTCTTCTTAGTTTAAACAGGTCAGCTATAGAGAATTTAAGCTGGTTTACTTGCCTGTGATCGTTTGTCGACTAGGGCAGGAGTTTACCTTGTACACTTCGATACTGATTGATAGTTGGGGTATTTATTATCAATATGAATAGTAAATTGTGATGTTAATAATAGGAGTAAATAGAGATAGACAAAAACGTTTTGGGGGTGATTGGCTTAATATTAGGCTTTATATAGTTGGAAGTGTAACAATGAATTTGACCTTGGTGGGTTGATTGGTAGCAATGTCAATCTTGAGGGGACAAGGTGTGTCATCCATCATAATTCACTCACAAGGGTTGCAATTTTCAAAAGCAGCTTAGCTTCTTTTTCTCTTTCTTGCAGTTGGGCTTTTATGGATTAAAGTGATTGGGACTCTTTATGGTGATAAAGCATGAGCCATGTCTCTATGGGTCAACCCCCCAAAGCAAAGAATTCCACTCAATTTCATGATTTATAGGTTTCTCAAAATATTTTGGATAGGAATCAAATAGAACTTTACACTTTAATGGTTTCCAGCACACGTTATTATGGAAAAGACTCAAAAAATAAAGACGACTTAAATTAAGAACACTTTTAAAAAAGACATAGAAACACTAGTCAAAATGAACACTTCATTGATGAAGTGTATGCATCAAGATTACAAAGAAGATAAGTAACAAAATATAAGTTCAAATCCATTTATTCTTGTAACTCCGAGCATGATCAATTGACCCTGTCATGTTACACGCGAAATTTGGAAGGAATTCGATCTCATGGATTTTGCAATAAGCCCAAGGTCGTCCTCGACGTTGAAGTCGTAGGTGATATATGTTAACTCTTCATCTTTTTCGTCAATCATCAACATCATTTGAATGGAGTATTCACCCTGAACTCTTCATTTTTCTTGATAGATGTAAGAATCTCTCTATATTTTTGTTAGACTACTAGATGTTCTGAGTATACCTTAACTAGAAGAGATACATACATTTAAATTCGTACCCTAATCAGACTAATCAAGTTCATATTGAATCGATCCAATTAAAAAACAAAGTGCTTGTCATATTGTGAGCATATCGAGTTGATCCAATTAAGGTGTTACGTCAGCCCCAGTCACCTTCACAGCATATATAGTCGACGTCGATCTCGGCTGCAAATAAATTAATAACATGAAATTCATTGCATACAACGTTGTTAAACCTGTTGTTTCAAAAAGGATAGCTTTTTGGGGCAAATTAACCACAAAGATCAGATTTTTATGATGTCAAATCCGAAGTAAACAGCAAAAATCTAAGTCCCTGTCGCTGGGCATCTGGGAAAAGCTAGGGATAACAGCTAAAACCCAAAAACAAGAAGACGACAGAGAAGAAGAAGAAAAGTGAATAGAAACAAAGGGCAAAGAGGAGCTTACAGCAATACTTGACGCCCGTGGGCGCTGCGACGAAGCTGAAAGCGAAGGGAGGAACACGCAGAGAGGGAGAGAGAGAGAGAAGAAAAGGGTAACGACAAGTTTTGATATCGCCATTGTTGATCATCTCTGTCGTTGTCTGCTTGTCAGTGCATGTTTGAGCGAGAGAAAGGGCTATAAGAGAAGAAAGCCAGAAAGCTTGATAAGGTTTTTTTTTTTTTCTTTTTTCTTTTTTAATAATTAACAATGAATATATCTTTTCTTCAAACGTGAGAAAAACATACCAATATAAAAATTTTAAAAAAAAAAAAACATACAAGCCTTAAAAGGAATGATCGAATGTGAAATATGATTCTCATACTAGAAGGTCATGGATTTACCCTCTTAGTCGAGCTCGTTATGCAAGATAAATCTTCCTAGTGAAGTTTACATGTAATTTGTGAGCTATTACACATAGTCGCATAAGCACGATTAAAAAAATGTGACTGCACTGCACCATGTACCATTAAAACTAAATGCAAATAGTTTTAGAGCTTGTATGAGTTGTATCAAGTGTCACAATGCCTCCATGGCACCCTATAGAACCCTAAAGTTTTTTAATTAGATTCTACACAAAGAGGCATCCATATAATGGCACCAATTGGATGGTACCATAAAATTTTCATTAAAAATATAAATATACATTTATTAAAAAAAATCCACACTCACTTTTAAATTTGTTGTGCATCATAGACCTTTCAACATTAACAAAGGCATAATTTGTTCTCACATCATGGGCCTTGTTAGCCCATAGTGTACATGTTTGTCATAGTTCAAAGTTCAAACAAGGCTTGAATTTATGTAATTTTCTATGTTAGTTTGTCTCTAATTTTTCTTTTTTTTTTTTTGAGAATAGTTTGTCTCTAATTTTTAATATGTGTAACGATAAATTGTAGTATTGTATCTTTTAAAGTTATTTTGATATACTTTTTAATGTAAATTAAAGAGTAATTATTAGTAATTAAAAGGGCATTTTTTTCTTTTTCATTCTATTATTTAATCAACAGTTGCCTAAGTGGTGCATGATGAAAGTATATGCTTAATTTCTGCCGGGCTGCTAAGCATTTTCTTATTGTGATTTTATATAAATATACATATCAATTAAGGACAAATTAAATTAGAGCATATATTATAACACGTACTCCTCAAAAATTAAGGACCACTTAGAAACAAAAAATACATAAACACTGACAAAATGAACACTCCATCAATGAAATGTATACATCATGACTACATAGAAGATAAGTAACAAAACATAAGTTCAAATCCATTTATTCTTGCAACTCAAAGCATGATCGTGGCATGCTACATGAGAAAATCTGAACGAACTCCCTTGGATTTTGCAATAAGTCCAAGGCCAACGCCGATACTGAAGTCGAAGGTAATACATGTCAACTCTTTACCCTCGTCGTCCAGCATTGTCATTCTAAGACCGAAGTCACCCTGTATTTTCCAAGCATTGTCAACTTAAAAGATCTATAAAGACAAAAGAAAGTCGCCAAGCCAAAACACAGTGGCAAAGCCATAAAATAAGTCAAGTGGCGAGACAATGCTAGTGGGGTGTTTTGTAGGATGGAATTGTAATTCCATTCCTACCAAACTCCATGGAATTTGCTAATGATCTTGTGGTCCAGTGGCACCAAGTTGCTCTTTTATATGGAAGGTCGTAGATTCGAACCTCAATAGAGGCGCAAATACTGCATTATAAATGACTATTTTACCCTTCTTCGGTGGCCTATGTGGCTCCCTTTCTTTCCCCCTCCCCCAATGCCAATTCAAGTACCCCAAGAGGATTAAAATGAAATTGCATAGATGACTACTTACCGTGGGCGCATACGCAGGCAATTTTTGAGTGTGTGATAATTCGAAGGTACCAGCATTGATAGGGCAAGATGTCACTTCACAAATGTTATTGGTCTCATCGTAGACATCAATTCCATAGTATAGGACACTTATCACTTGCTTTCCACTAGACATTCCTTTATCTGCAAGGAAAAATCCATCCCAAACTTCTAGTCATGCAATTAGAGGAACTTTCTTGATTGGATCCAACAAAAACAATAGTATCCATATAATCCAACATCAACTCTATAAGAAATAATATTTTTAAAACTCATCAAAATGACAAGTTTAATAGGTAAGTATCACTAGAGTGACTTATTGAATTTTTTGATTTAAACCCTTACAGGGCGTTTGGTTAGGAGGAGGGAATTAGGGTGGAAAAGAATTGTAATTCGGTGAAATTGCAATTCAATGAATAAAGTAGGAATTGAAATTACAGTGTTTGGTATGCAGAAATAGGAGTACAGGGAATTGAAAGGTAAGAAGTGACCAAATGACTAAAATGCCTTTATGTTGTGGTAGATGTTGTAGTGATAGTAGTAGTAATAATAATAATAATGATAATATTAATAATAATAATAATAATAATAACTCTTTCAAAATAATAATAATAATAATAATAATAATAATTCTTTTAAAAAATAATAATAACTCTTTCAAAATAATAATAATAATAATAATAATAATAATTCTTTCAAAATAATAATAATAATAATTATTATTATTATTATTATTATTATTATTTCAAATTTAAAATTAAAAA
>CM008338.1:32934196-32945050 GCA_002525835.2 Ipomoea batatas | reverse complement strand
AGTTTATCTTTATAATTTGAAGGCCAGATTTATAATTTATATATCTTAATGCATGTTATAATAAAGTTGTGTGTTATTTGATTTGCTATGCCAAATGAAAAATTATGAATTTTACCATCCACTGCAATGAATCACTTTGCACATAAGTTTTTTTTTTTTTTTAAATTTTATTTTATTAAATTTTAATTCATGTTGTGTAAGTCGTTGATAGATGAATTATATATGGAAATTAGGGCCTTTTATATGTTCAGTCCAGTAATTATATCAATTTGCTTTTGCAATGTTCTTTATTCTTGTTTGAGCGAGAATTTAATAATGAGAATTTTGTTTCTTTTCCACTAGGATCCTTTTATATTTTCAATGCATTAATAATATCAATTTCCTTTTCCAATTTACTTTACTATTGTAATTAACTAATAATAGTTGCCTAATAATTATTATAGTAATTAAGCTAAACATTGGTTATTGAATTTATTTTTATAATAATTATTTAATATTTCTTATTTTCCCATATTTATTTTAGTAATAATATAATTACATAACTCATATTACATGCATATCGATCTTTTTAAATAATTGTAGACAAAAAAGTAATATATTATTCTATTAATTGAGTAATACGTTTGCACTAATCTTATAATCAAATAAATGTACACGTTCAATATTATAATTTTTTATAATTTAATCTTTATTTTTATTATCTAAATATATAATAAAAAATTTTATCCGTGCATCGCACGGATAATTGGACAATTATTTGCTCTAATTCTTAATCTTTATTTTTATTATCTAAATATTATCCGTGCATCGCACGGATAATTGGACAATTTTTTGCTCTAATTCAAGCAAGGAAAAACATCATAAAACATAATCAATCCAACCAATTTTATCAATTGCGTTCTATAATATTCGATGTTATAATGTATATATAATGTATATAGATCCAAATATTCTTAAAATATTATAACAGATTCATTCTGTGCAACGCACGAGCGAAAATACTATTAATAAAATATCAATTTTCTTCAAATATACTTCACGCTGATTCGATCATTTCCTTTTCAAATTTCAATCAATTATGGATCTTTATAATTTCGGTCAATTAATAATATCCATTTTTTTTTCCAATTTGCTTAATTTATGTTTCTTTTTTCATTAGGAACCTTTTATCTTTTCAGTCCATTAATAATATCAATTAGCTTTTCCAATTTACTTTACTATTGTTTGGGCTAGAATTTCACAATGGAGGATTTTGTTTCCTTTTCCATTAGGATCCTTTTATATTTTCAGTACATTAATAATATCAAGTTCCTTTTTCAATTTATTTTACTATTGTTTTGGCGAGAAGGAAGATTGTAATTTTATTAATAGTATTGATTTTAATACTAGAAATAATTTTGTAGGGAAAATGCTACTATATATATATATATATATAAACATCATAAGATTGATATTTATGTAGTGCCGTGCTAGGGTTAGAGATCCAAGTCCAACGCCGCCGTCCAGCCGCGTCTCCGCCGTACGTACTGCATGCGGGTTTTTTCCGGTGGATCCGTAACGCAAATCCTTGTCGTTCGCTTTTAAGTTACAAAACCCTAATTAGCATTCTTGATCGAATTTGCAGAAGATGAAGAACATTCAAGAAGATGGACGCCACTACTTCTAAATTCTTCCATTCTTCAATCCCTCAGCCGCACTTCGCGTTTAGAATCCTCTTCTCCTTCCCATCCCATAAATCTATACACTGTGGGTTACACTGAAGAGAGCCATGGAAGGCTCCAAGCCAGCAGTCTCCAATGCTCAGAAGAATTGCAGAGTTTTAAAAGATTGGTTAGTTCAAGCTTTGCAGATGGCAAGCTTTGTCTGTTCAACACCCATGGAGAGATCACTCTCTAGGACCTTAGTACAAGACAACATATTTCTCTTCCTACAAGTGTCGGGTCAGGATGTGAGGACCCATGGAGAATAACGTTTTCCAGTGCAGTCCTGGATTTTGATCTGGTTTCGAAAAGGTACAAGGTTTTGAAGTCAGACTTGTATCATAATATATACCCACTGCTAATGCCAGGGTATGTTGGTGTGGATCAATATTCATGGAGGTCGGTGACAATAGACTCCTTCCCTGACAAGCCCATTGCTAGTGTTCAAATTGATGGTATTACCCATTTCATAAATTGCAAGAAAAAACAAGGCAAGGATAAACAATACATAGTAATATTTGATATTGAGAAGAGGAATTTAAGGGCGTTTTAGGCAGATCACCAAAACACTAAACAAGAAACATTGCATTTTGTAGCGTTTTTAAATTCAATGGTTTGGAGCCATAGTTTGGCTTCAAAAACAACCATTTGGAGCCACAACTTTGTTTACCAAACACCTTCTTTAGCAGTTTCAATTTATACGTTACAATAGAACTTTTTGTTCATTGAGATTCCAAATGTTACATTATCAAATTTTCAAGGACCCACCAAGACAACTAATTAACAATCCTTTGGATATTGAGAATTACATAAATTGATTGCCATCGTATTGGGACCACTTCACGTAATTATCTATCTTCATTGTCTATTTCTCTAAAATCATAATTTCTTAAATGGTTACAACCTAGCTTTGGAGCTATGAAAATTAAAATCTCGTTTTTAATTAATTTAATATAAAATGCACTCAAATGGTTTTTAAATTATTTTTAAATTGCTCTACATTTTGTAGACGAAATAAATCAATCACTTTGATCGACTAAATTTGTATCCAAATAATTGATGGATTAAATTTATTCTTTGATTATAACAAGGGCTAAAAGTGACATTTGTTATTTACAAAGATTATTTTTTAAATGTTTCATTTTGGTACAAATCAAAAAAGATTTCAATACTTCATGATACATTACATACTCTCCTTTTGGCTTAACAATAAGTGTGTGTTGCACACAACTCGCGCGTGCGCTGCACGTCCATTACTAGGCTGGTGGACGATATCCCTATCATAAGTTAGCCATCACTACAAGAAATTATATGGTTTCCTGTGGGGCATCAAGCTGCCTGCATTGCAAAAATTGCTTTAGATGATACAGACTATGTTTGGTAGCAAATTTGATTGATACCTTAAATTCTCTTTCTCGCCTACAATCAAAAATGGGATTTTCAATAACAGAGCACAACATTGATGCAAAATCACTACATACTTTTTGGCTCTTAGATTTTCAAAATAACAGTATAAGGAACATAGTTACACAGGCAAGATTTGACAAAATCATCATAAAAAAAATTGATGCACTAAAGTCAATCGGATTCAACATATTAAAATAGCGGTATTGTATCACACAATTTTTATAGGCCAGGCTAGAACAACAATCACAAGATTCGAAAATTGTAACAGTGTCATAGTGTGACCATGAGAATTTGATAACTTAGTCTTTCAAATCTCAATGGACAAAAGTTTTATTGTAACGTACAATTTCGTATAGCCTAACTAGAACAATAATCACATAACACGAAAACTGTAATGGTATGTGCTTAGCTGACTCTACAAAAATTTCAATATCCAAAGGATTGTTAAATGTTATGCTCAATCCTTTGAGAATTTGATAACGTAGCATTTTGAAACCTCAATGGACAGAAGTTTTAAGAATTGTAACGATGTGTGCTTAGCTGTATTTACATAATTTTCAATACAACAAAATGATTATTAGATGTCGATTGTCATGGTGGGACCTAGAAAATTTGATAATATGGGAGCATTCCATTGCTCAACATTCTAAAATTGCCATTTGGTTGCTATTTCTCTAAGTGTCTTTGGAGAAAAAAACAAGAAAGAAAAAAAAGAATGATGATGAGCACGTGGGGTGCACGCTACCTGCCCAGTGGATGCGTGCATAGCACGCTCTTACTAGGTAGGTGAAAGCGGTGGTTAGCTGGCAATCACCTCCCCAATTAGGCTATCAAACATTATGGACAAATTTGTTTATTCAATCAAAACATTATATTTTAATTTAAATGGCATTAATTAGTTTTTGTGGATTGTAAGTTGTAACCCTTCCGAAAATTGCTATTACAAAATATAACGTGAGCTTATCTTTAAAATATAAGATTACAATTTAAAAGAGCAAATACCAATTTTGGTCCTACGACTATTAGCAAAATGACAATTTTGGTCCACACGTTTCATTTCTACCAACTTTGGTCCCACGACTATTGTTTTATAGTACCAATTTTCATCCACGACTATTGTTTTAGTGCCAAAATTTATCGCACCGGTCACCCATTCGTTTAAAACGTTAAAAAATCTAAAATTGTTAAGCGTATTTTTATCATTTTCAACTTAATATCTTAATTTGAGTATGAATAAATGAATTTAAGTTCTAAAATCGATCAAAATTCGCAGTTTTGCTCCTCATTTTACCTTAATTTGAGGAGGAGAATTGTGAATTGTGATCGACCTTAGGGCTTAAATCTCTTTATTAATGCTCAAATTGGGATATTGAGTTGAAAAGGACAAAAATACCTTCAAAAATTTTAAATTTCGGCACGTTTTAAACGGATGAGTGACCGGCGCGATGAATTTTGGCACTAAAACAGTAGTTGTGGGACCAAAATTGGTACTAAACAATAGTCGTGGGACCAAAATTGGTAGAAATGAAACGTGTGGACCAAAATTGTCATTTTGTTAATAGTCGTGGGACCAAAATTGGTATTTGCTCCAATTTAAAATGTAGTTTGAGGTTACAATACATATGTTTAATTGTAAAAATAAAATAATTAGAAAATTGTAATTTATGCCCTTCCATATTATGTCAATTATTAATGTTACTCCTGAATTATTAGTGTTGTAAATGTTGCCCCTTAATTTTCAAAACAGTACATATATTGCCCCTCTCGTACCGTACGGGAGTGGCAATATATGAACTGTTTTGAAAATTGAAAATTAGAAGGAATTTTTATTAGGATAACACAAAAATTTTATTGAAAATTACTTAAATCCAGCTAAGCACCTTCTAATATTATTTTTGAGTCATTTAATTGTCGTTCTTGTGGGGCCCATGCAAAATTGTATGTTACAATAAAATTTTTGTCCGTTGACGTTTCAAAGCCTACGTTGTCAAATTCTCATGGTCCCACCACCACAATTGATAGGTAATAATCATTTTGTTGTTTTGAAAATTACTTAAATCTGATTAAGCACAAATCATAACAATTTTTGAATCTAGTAATTGTCATTCTTGTGGGGGCCATAAAAATGTGTTACAATAGAAGTTTTTTTTGTTGAGTTTCTAAATGCTACGTTATCAAATTCTCAAGGTCCCACCTTGATAGCTAAAAATCCTTTAGATATTGGCCTAGTAGTAGTTTTTTTTTTTTAAGGGGAGCTCAACACCCCCCTTATTCATCGCTGCCCATCCGATTCCCACATTGTATGGGCAGGAGAAGAGAAGCCCCAGGCTTCTCTTTAAACAACAAATTTTTTTAATTACAGGATTAAGGGCGTTTTGAGGAAATCACCAAAATACTAAACAGAAACATTGCATTTTGTAGCGTTTTTAAAATCAACGATTTTGAGCCATAGTTTGGCTTCAAACAACAGCGGTTTGGAGCCACAGTTTGGCTCCAAATTGTTGTTTACCAAACAACTTCTTTAGCGGTTTCAATTTATACGTTACAATAGAACTTTTTGTTCGTTGAGATTCCAAATGTTACATTATCTAATTTTCAATAACCCACCAAGACAACTAACAATCCTTTGGATATTGAGAATTACATAAATCGATTGCCATCGTAGTGGGACCACTTCACGTAATTATCTTCATTGTGTATTCCTTTAAAATCATAATTTCCGAAATGGTTACAACCTAGCTTTAGGGCTATGAAAATAAAATTCTTGTTTTTAATAATAAAATTAATATAAAATGCACTCCCGATACATTACATACTCCCCTTATGACTTAATGATAAGTGTGTGTGCTGCACACAACTCGCGCGTGCGCTGCACGTTCATTGCTAAGCTGGTGGACGATATCGCCATCATAAGTTAGCAATCGCTTCGTCTCTATCTTCTCTCAAATCTTGAGAAAAATGATCTCCCCAAAACTTGATATCTATAATGGAAACAAAAGCGTATTTCGCCTATTATACCCTACTAGTACACATAAGCTTTTATTTAGAAACTATATGAATAAATAATTAATCAAGAAAAAAATTCTTGAATATATTATTTTGAAATCAAAATTATTAAGTTAGGTAAATAAAACAATAAAAAAATTATAAAATATTTAGTAATTTTAAATACCGAGAATGGAAGAAGTTGAGAATTCGTGAATTGCCGTCTGTTTGTGAGTCTGTCGCTGCTGTTGTGGGAATTGTGAGATTTGTGCACTTGCTGCCGAATAAAAAGCGGAATGAAAGGGTTGTGCAGTTGTGCTTAAATACTAAAGTGTTAAGGGAATAAGGGCTATTGGCTAATCCTATTTCAACGTAATGTGTGAATTGTATGATGCACACAACTCGCGCGTGCGTTGCACGTTCTTGCTAGGCCGGTGGATATCGCCATCATGAGTTAGCAATCACTTCGTCTCTCTCTTCTGTCAAATCTTGAAAAGTCATATGCAATCAAACAAAATGAAAAAATAAATTCAATTAAAACTTGATATTTTTGTTCTAATGACCTTAACAGGGCGTTTGGTTGGGAGGAGAAAATTAGAGGGGAAAAGAATTGTAATTCGGTAGAATTGCAATTCAATGAATAAAGTATGAATTGGAATTACAGTGTTTGGTATGCAGAAATAGGAGTACAGGGAATTGAGAGGTAAGAAGCGACAAAATGACTAAAATACCCTTATGTTGTGGTAGATGTTGTAGTAATAGTAGTAGTAGTAGTAGTAGTAGTAATAATAATAATAATAATAATAATAATAATAATAATAATAATAATAATAATAGTAATTCTTTCAAAAAAATATTGATAATAATAATAAGTATAATAATAATAATTCATTCAAAATAATAATAATAATAATAATAATTCTTTCAAAATAATAATAATAATAATTCTTTCAAAATAAAATAATAATAATAATTCTTTCAAATTTAAAAAAAAAAAGAACAAAGAGTATGGGAAGAGGGGCAAAATTGTCTTTACACCAACAAATTGGATGCCCCTCCTCTCCACCGAATTGCAATTCATGGGGGGTACCCCATGAATTGCAATTCAGCATTTGGAGGGAATTGCAATTCCCTCCAACCAAACACTGTAGTTTGGAAATTCACTGAATTGCAATTCCAGCCAAACTACATCCAACCAAACAGGCCAAAGTTTTTCTTATAGATGTTTGAATGCGTCACTGAGCAATTGAGTTACTTGTCTTCCATTCAATTTTCTTGTATATCTTTTTCCCTTTGACACTTTTATAGGTATATTGACAATTACTTAAATTCAGCTAAGCACCTACTATTATTGTTTTTAAGTCATTTAATTGTCATTCTTGTGGGGCCAATACAAAATTGTATGTTACAATAAAATTTTTGTCTGTTGACGTTTCAAAGCCTACGTTATCCAATTCTCATGGTCCCACCACCACAATTGATAGGTAATAATCATTTTGTTATATTGAAAATTACTTAGATGATTAAGCACAAACTGTTACAATTTTTGAATCTTCTAATGGTCATTCTAGTGGGGTTCATAAAAATGTGTTACAATAGAAGCTTTTTTTGTTGTGGTTATAAAGGCTACCCTATCAAATTCTCAAGGTCCTACCTTGATAGCTAAAAATCCTTTAGATATTGGAATAGTACGTTGTAAAAATTTTTTAAAGGGGAGTTCTACGCCCCCGGCCTTATTCATCCCTGCCCATCCGATTCCCACATCAGATGGCCGGGCAGGAGAAGAGAAGCCCCAGTCTTCTCTTTGAACAACAAATTTTTTAATTAATGGATTAAGGGCGTTTTGGGTAAATCAACAAAACGCTAAAGAGGCGTTTCTAAAATCAGCGGTTTGGAGCCACATTTTGGCTTCAAACAACAACTGTTTGGAGTCATAGTTTGGCTCCAAACCGTTGTTTACCAAACAGTTTCTTTAGCGGTTTCAATTTATACGTTACAATAGAACTTTTCATTCATTGAGGTTTCAAATGTTACATTATCAAATTTTCAAAGACCCACCATGACAACTAACAATCCTTTGGATATTGAGAATTACATAAATCGATTGTCGTCGTAGTGGGTCCACTTCACGTAATTATCTTCATTGTCTATTCCTCTCAAATCATAATTTCCAAAATAGTTAAAACTTTTAAGGCAATGAAAATTAAAATATCATTTTTAATAAAATTAATATAAAATGCACTCTGACGGTTTTCAAATTATTTTTAAATTGCTCTACATTTTGTAGACGAAATAAATTAATCACTTTAACTAATAGACTAAATTTGTATCCAAATAATTGATGGATTAAATGTATTCTTTGGTTATAACAAGGGCTAAAAGTGACATTTTTATTTACTATAATTATTTTTAATTGTTTGATCTTGGTACAAATTAAAAAAGATTTCAATAAAAAAAACAATTCAATAATAATTATATCAAAAAATAAATATTAATCCGTAAAAGACAAATTTAAGAGAAATGTAAAAGGAAATAAACACTTGAAACTGAAAATCATTTGAAGGATTCATTAACAATAATTAAAATGAAATATAGAGTGGAGGGTAATCTGGTCCAAAGAACTGGTCCAAATAATTGAGTTACTTGTCTTTCATTTAATTTTTTGTATATCTTTGGCCTGGAAAATTTTCAAACCTAAGGCAGAAGGTATACAATACTTCATGATACATTACATTCTCCCCTTATGGCTTAATGATAAGTGTGTGTGGTGCACACAACTCGCGCGTGCGCTGCACGTTCTTGCTAGGCTGGTAGACAATATCATCATCGTGAGTTAGCAGTCACTTTGTCTCTCTTCTCTCAAATCTTGAAAAGTTTTATGCTATCAAACAAAATGAAAAAAAAAATCAATTAAATAATCAAAATGTGATATTTTTGTTCTAATGACCTTAACTTTTTCTTATAGATGTTTGCATATATTCTTCACTGAGCAATTGAGTTACTTGTCTTCCGTCCAATTTTCTTGTATATCTTTTTTCGTTTAACACTTTTATAGGTATATTGAAAATGACTTAAATCCAGCTAAACACCTACTGTTATATTTTTTGAGTCATTTAATTGTCTTTCTTGTGGGGCCATACAAAATTTTATTTTACAATAAAAATTTTGTCCATTGACGTTTCAAAGCCTACGTTATCAAATTATCATGGTCCCACCACCACAACTGATAGGTAATAATCATTTCGTTATATTGAAAATTACAGAAATCTGATTAAGCACAAATTGTTACAATTTTTGAATCTTCTAATGGTCATTCTAGTGGGGTCCATAAAAATGTGTTACAATAGAAGCTTTTTTTGTTGAGGTTCTAAAGGCTACGCTATCAAATTCTCAAGGTCCTACCTTGATTGCTAAAAGTCCTTTAGATATTAGCCTAGTAGTAGTTTTATTTCTTTAAGGGAGCTTAACGCCCACTTATTCATCCATGCTCATTCGATTCCCACATCGGATGGACAGGAGAAGAGAAGCCCCACGCTTCTCTTTAAACAATGAATTTTTTTAATTAGTGGATTAAGGTCGTTTTGGGTAAATCACCAAAACGTTAACGAGAAACGATATGATGTATTTTGCAACGTTTCTAAAATCAGCGGTTTGGAGCCACAATTTTGCTCCACACCGTTGTTTACCATACAGCTTCTTTAATTAGCGGTTTCAATTTATACGTTACAATAGAACTTTTTGTTCATTGAGGTTCCAAATGTTACATTATCAACTTTTCAAGGACCCACCAAGACAACTAACAATCCTTTGGATATTGAGAATTACATAAATCGATTGCCATCGTAGTGGGACTACTTCACGTAATTATCTGTATTGTCTATTCCTCAAAAATCATAATTTCCAAAATGGTTACAACCTAGCTTTAGGGCTATGAAAATTTAAATATCGTTTTTAATCAAATTAATATAAAATGCACTCAAACGGTTTTTTAATTGATTTTAAATTGTTGTACATTTTGTAGACGAAATAAATTAATCAATTTTACTGATAGACTAAATTTGTATCCAAATAATTACTGGACTAAATTTTTTCTTTGATTATAACATGGCTAAAAGTGACATTTTTTATTTACTAAAATGAATCTAGGACTTACCTTTGAAGGTGGAAGGACACAAGCTTTAATAGCGGTAACTTCTTTTAACTGCATTCCAAATTCGGTAGTAGGCGTAGGTGGTCACGAGCTAGTAATCACTTTGTCTCTCTCTTTTCACTTAATCTAAAATTAAATTAAATTTTATACTATCGAACAGTATGAACAAATTTGTCAATTCAGCTAAAAATGATATTTTAATTTTAATGATATTAATTATTTTTTATTGATTGATTGTAATTTGTAACGGTTCCAAAAATTACTATTACAAAATAGAACGTGAGATTATCTTAAATAATGTGATTACTATTTAAAAGATAGTTTGAGATTACGAGAATGTTAAATTACATATGTCTAAGTTTAAAAATAAAATAATTGTATTTTTAAATATAGAACAACTACTACTTAAAGTAATAAACTATGTACATCCAGCTACCTAAAACATATTTGGTATGGTATTTGGAGTTGTGGGAGTGTTTTAATGCTCCAAATGCTAAAAATTGCCACTTGGAGGGAGTAGTGGCCAATTAGAAATCACTTCCTCTTTTCCTTACTTAAAATCCAGAAAAATCTTATGGTACTAGAAGAAAATAATAACAAATAGAATTAATA
>CM008338.1:32901715-32916408 GCA_002525835.2 Ipomoea batatas | reverse complement strand
CACCCGAGGTATAGGGTATGTATATATATAATATAATTGAACACATAAAGTTTTCTTGTCTTTTTTTTATTTTATTTTTTATTTTTTTGGTTAGATGATGAACTCATTAAGTATCTTGAGCAGGTCACTCATATCAACCGAGTTGGTTACAAACTTTTGTCTTTTGGTGTGAGTATAATAATTTTTTTATTTTTATTTTGTATATACAGATATGCCATAGTAGAAGAATTGGCAAGTTTTGGAGCAAGCGTTTATACATGTTCACGTAACCAGGAGAATCTGGACAAATGCTTCCAGGAATGGAAGAGCAAGGGATACAAAGTAAGCGGTTCAGTATGTGACTTGTCATCCAGACCTCAAAGGCACGAGCTAATGGAGAAAGTTGGAGATTATTTTAATGGGAAGCTTCACATTCTTGTAAGTTTTGGTTATGATTGTCACCCTCCCATACCAGGATTAAAACTAAAAGTCGTCAGATTCAGCACTAGTGCGGGAGCAACCTCTCAAAAGTGAGAGTGTTCCTTGTGCGTAGTAAGCAAAGGCCTAGCCTCTGTATTCAGCTGAGTTACCATGATTTACATCCTCCCAGATGCTCTGTTAGGCCATGACGTGGGGATTCTTAGGGTTGGGGATTAAAAAATTAAAGGTGTTGGGTGTGGTAATTAATATTTTGGTTTGATTTTAGGTGAACAATGCTGCAATATCTATTCCAAATAAAACTATTGATGTGAGTGATGAGGATTACTCAGTGACTATGAGTACCAATTTTGAGGCACCCTATCACCTTTCTCAACTTTCACACCCTCTCCTAAAGGCAACTGGACATGGAAGCATTGTGTTTATCTCTTCTGTTGCTGGGCTCTTGGGTGTACCTTATTTTTCTCTCTACTCCGGGTCCAAAGGTAGTATGAACTACAAATTTAAAACTGGATCTAAATTAAACGGTTATCTTTTCTAACTATAGTTTGTATTTTGGTATGAATATAGGAGCAATAAATCAAGTTACAAGGAGTCTGGCATGCGAGTGGGCAAAAGATGATATTCGTGTTAATGCTGTGGCTCCCTGGATTGTTGAGACCCGCCTTAAGGATGAAGCAGTGGTAAGAACAAATAATAATAATGTGTGGTCCTCCCTATTTATAAATTAAAATTTCTCTATTTATATATGTATGGTTATTAACTATATTTAATTTGTTGTTTGTTTTGATCATATAATTTCCAGAAAGTTTATGGACCAGGAGAGGTAGAGGGTGCAATCAAAAGAACTCCAATTAGTAGGCAAGGAAAGCCTAATGAAATCTCATCAGTGGTTGCATTCCTGTGTTTACCAGCTGCTTCTTGGCTCACTGGCCAAGTCATCTGTGTGGATGGGGGCATAACTGTCACCAGCTTCTGATAATATTGGATGCCATAGTTGAGCATGTATAATATAATATATATAAAATAATAAATGTATCAATGGAGGGTATATTGGATTAGCTTCCCTTGCTCAAATGCTATAAAGAGTCATCGGTAGGAAGTCGAGAAGTGCTTGAATCGTAATTCTTGGGAGACGTTTCGTCTATTGCCAAGTGATTCGATTTCTACTTTTGTAGTAACTTCAACGTAATCACTCAATTCATTTTGTTAGAATATAGTATCTGTCAAGATTCGCCTCCACTGAGGCTCGAACTTACTCTCATCCCTGTAGAAGTTCATATCATAATTTGCCTATTTTAATTTGCAACTATTATTGCTAAATTATATCTTTTAAAAATTATTTATAACCACTTTCAGACCACCGGTGGTTTAGGTTAGAAAGTTAGGATTCACGTTGTTATTAAAGCGACCAATTTTTTTGNATATATATATATATATATATATTCTGAACAGACGAACCCAACTCTGATACAATAAAGTCACATTAAATATGTTGATGTACATATTATTGGACAACACAAAGGCAAATTATTGTGTGGATCGTGGTCCACACCGTTGTGTGGACTACTATTCAAAATGACGTCCTCGAATTTTATGAGTTAGAATAATGTACAATATGTGTTAGAATAATAAAATTTATGTGGTAAGTGTACATTATGTGTTAGAATAATGTACATTATGAGTTAGAATAATAAAACTTTTGAGGTAAGATAATATACATTATATGTTAGAACAATGTACATTATGAGTTATAAAAATGTATATTGCAACAGGTCATGTAAAAATAAATACGAGAAACAACGTTGTTTCATGTTTGTGGACAGTGGTCCACACAATTTGATCCACACAATTTGTGTGGACCACAATCGACACAATAACTGGGTAGCTAGTATATTTGTCACTCTATATATATGTGTGTGTATTCTTTTGCGTAGTTAATCATAGCAACCAACTAAAGATTTTTTGAGTTCATAAAAATCAAATGGCTGAAATTGAAAATAAGAGTGGAGATGGAAGGTGGTCACTTAAGGGCATGAATGCCCTAGTAACCGGCGGCACCCGAGGTATAGGGTATGTATATAATATAATTGAACACATACAGTTTTCTTGTCTTTTTTTTTTTGTTAGATGATGAACTCATGAAGTATCTTGAGCAGGTCACTCATATCAACCGAGTTGGTTACAAACTTTTGCCTTTTGGTTTGACTTGTGAGTATAATAATTTCTTCTTCTTCTTTTTGTATATACAGATATGCCATAGTAGAAGAATTGGCAAGTTTTGGAGCAAGCGTTTATACATGTTCACGTAACCAGGAGGATCTGGACAAATGCTTCCAGGAATGGAAGAGCAAGGGATACAAAGTAAGCAGTTCAGTATGTGACTAGTCATCCAGACCTCAAAGGCAAGAGCTAATGGAGAAAGTTGGAGATTATTTTAATGGGAAGCTTCACATTCTTGTAAGTTTTGGTTATGATGATCAATTGATTGTCACCCTCCCATCCCATCCCATCCCAGGATTAAAATTAAAGGTCTTCGGGGTGGTAATTAATATTTTGGTTTGATTTTAGGTGAACAATGCTGCAATATCTATTCCAAATAAAACTATTGATGTGAGTGATGAGGATTACTCAGCGACTATGAGTACCAATTTTGAGGCACCCTATCACCTTTCTCAACTTTCACACCCTCTCCTAAAGGCAACTGGACATGGAAGCATTGTGTTTATCTCTTCTGTTGCTGGGCTCTTGGGAGTACCTTATTTTTCTCTCTACTCCGGGTCCAAAGGTAGTATGAATTGAACTACAAATTTAAAACTGGATCTAAACCGTTATCTTTTCTAACTATAATTTGTATTTTGGCATGAATATAGGAGCAATAAATCAAGTTACAAGGAGTCTGGCATGCGAGTGGGCAAAAGATGATATTCGTGTTAATGCTGTGGCTCCCTGGATTGTGGAGACCCGCCTTAAGGATGAAGCAGTGGTAAGAAAAAATAATAATAATGTGTGGTCCTCCCTATTTATAAATTAAAATTTCTCTATTTATATATGTATGGTTATTAACTATATTTAATTTGTTGTTTGTTTTGATCATATAATAATTTCCAGAAAGTTTATGAAGCAGGAGAGGTAGAGGGTGTAATCAAAAGAACTCCAATTAGCAGGCAGGGAAAGCCTAATGAAATCTCATCAGTTGTTGCATTCCTGTGTTTACCAGCTGCTTCTTGGCTCACTGGCCAAGTCATCTGTGTGGATGGGGGCATAACTGTCACCAGCTTCTGATCATATTGAATTGGATGCCATAGTTGAGCATGTATAATATATATAAAATAATAAATGTATCAATGGAGGGTATATTGGATTAGCTCCCCTTGCTCAAATGCTGTAAAGAGTCATCAATAGGAAGTCGAGAAGTGCTTGAATCGTAATTCTTGGGAGACGTTTCGTCTATTGCCAAGTGATTCGATTTCTACTTTTGTAGTAACTTCAACGTAACCACTCAATTCATTTTGTTAGAATATAGTATCTGTCAAGATTCGCCTCCACTGAGGCTCGAACTTACTCTCATCCATGTAGAAGTTCATATCATAATTTGCCTATTTTGCAACTACTATTGCTAAATTATATCTTTTAAAAATTATTTATAACCACTTTCAGACCACCGGTGGTTTAGGTTAGAGAGTTAGGATTCACGTTGTTATTAAAGCGACCAATTTTTTTGACTACTAGAAAAATTTGTATTCAAAATTATTGAGGAATTTTATATTATTTTGCAGATGATACAAGTGGTAAAAAAGCTGTGGTAATGGTTGAAGTTGTATTCAAAATTATTGAGGAATTTTATTTATTTATTTATTATTTTTTTGCTGATCAGACAAGTGGTAAAAAAGCTGTGGTAATGGTTGAACACTAATTAAATGTTACGCATAATTTGTCTTGTCAAGACTAATTACGCTTATAAAATGGGACCCTTTGAACCAAACATGCAGTGTATTTGGGAGAAGAAACGGAAATAGCATTCAAAACCACAGGTTAACGGATATCAATTCATCAACAAATTATGGTGTGAATAATGCTCCACCCAAAACAAGTCATTTCGATGTTTAAAAAAAAAATCTTGCTCCGTCTAAAACCACGTCATTATGAGTTAGAATAATGCATTTTGTTATATGTGAAAACTAGTATCTGACCCGTGCGATGCACGGTAATAATTTTTGGCATTTTAATAGTTGAAAAGTATAGTATAATAATAGTTAAAACTTAATATCCTATTTACTTACCATTAGTGATGTTATTCAACGGCTTACGGCTCAACGTATTCACCAAATCAATACAACCTAAAAAAAGATTAAAAAAATACACAACCATCAAACCTTATAAATTTAAAATACTAACAATACGAACACCAAAAATTTGGTACATTACCTTGAGTTACACAACTTATTGGTGTATGCATTAAATACGTCTCTGAAGAGGACATTATTTTCATCGTTTTATTATTAGTGTTCGATTGTATGTGCTGCAGTTCCACGTTCTCATCTAGACGACAATAATATGCATTTATTAAAAACATAACAAATATGGATACGTAAATAAATCGAGAATAATTAGTAAGTATGATACATGTAAAATATAAACTTCAATGTGTATAAAAGCAATTGAAATTATACNCTTGTCTTCACTATATTGTGCCACATGTCTTTACATTCCACCCGCTAACTTAACGTTACGCAATATTTCATTTCTATTTCTATTTTGATATGCTAAGGTTTTGTGTCTGTCTTCGCTAGCTTTTGCCATCTGGATTTGCATTCCACGTATAACTTAAAGTCATCCAAAATTTCAGTGTTATTTTTATTTTAAAATCTTAAAATTTTTTGTTTGTATTCACTGTATTGGGTCGCACCGCTTTGCATTCTGCATGTAACTTAATGTTATCTAAGATTGCATTAAATTTCTACTCTTAAATTTTAAAGCATTTTGTGTGTCTTCATTATATTGTTCCACTTCGCTTTACATTTCTTGTATTAATATAATGTTATTTAAGATTTTATCTCAATTTACTTAGAATAGTTTAGTTTGTATGTATTCTTCAATATATTGTTTCACTTGGATTTGTTTTAGTGCACTACACGTGTTAGCTTAATGTTATCCACGATTTTTCCTTTTTTTTTTTCTTTCTATTTTGAAATTTCGAGAATCTTTGCTTGTCTTCACTCTATCGTGTCACATGTCTTTACATTCCCCCCGCTAACTTAACATTACGCAATATTTCATTTCTATCTATATTTTGATAAGTTAAGATTTTGTGTCTGTCTTTGCTAGCTTTTGCCATCTGGATTTGCATTCTACGCATAACTTAAAGTCATCCAAGATTTCAATGCTATTTCTATTTTGAGATCTTAAAGATTTTTGTCTTTATTCACTATATTGGGCCACACCGCTTTGCATTCCGCATGTAACTTAATGTTATCTAAGATTGCATTAAATTTCTACTTTTAAATTTTAAGCCATTTTGTTCGTCTTCATTATATTGTGCCACTTCGCTTTACATTCCACGTGTTAATATAATGTTATTCAAGATTTTATTTCGATTTATTTTGAAATATTAATATTGTTTGTCTTAAAATATTTTATTACCGACGACAATGCTATTTCTAAAAATAAAATGACTTACCATACAATGGAATAGGTCTATTGTTAAAATTAATTAATTTTTATTGAATATAGTGACTTTAGTAGAAAAAAGAATGTCAGATGTGAATGTTGGAAGTTCAAAGTAAATTCCATTGAAAACATTACTAATTGGTTTTAGGAAAGGACCACATAATTAAATGAAAGCAACCCCAAAAAATGGAACTTTGATGTACTTGGTAGGATCGTAGCATGTGTACAACATACAAATATTTAATGAATAATTAAATGTAGATATTTTTTTTTTGCAATAATTAAAATTAAGAAAATGTGAGCAATTCCATCTATTATACTCTGTCATTAGTATAAAATATTTTTTAAAAGTTCAATAGAAAATTAGAAAACAATATATTTTTAGTTCATTTCTAAATGAAATACACGGGTAATTAAATAATACGGAGTAACATTTTAAATTTGAATTCACCAATGTACTCGGAAATATCAAAGTCAATGATGATAAGGGTAATGATAAGAGCATAAAAAATGTGTTGGAATAATTAGATACAGTGTCAACTTGTACATTGTATTTTCTCTTGTACATTCTCAAATTCTTTTTTATTTTGCCCTTATTTTTTTCTTTTTTGCCCTAAGTTGTTAACTAGATTAAATATGTTTACAAATAACTTCCAATTTTGTATTTTTTTTAAAAAAAAAAATTACGTAATGGATTAATTATGGGAAAGTGTACGGTGCTGATTGTCACGTTAGAATTTCTATTAATTATTTGTATTATCATTTTAATAATTTTCTCATAATAGATATAAGATAGTGTAATATTACATATACTTTGATTATATAATTTAACCATTATTTTTGTTGATTGGGTTTTTTCTTCTTTTCTTTTTCTTTTTCTTTTTCGCATTGTGCGTATTTATAACTAGTGAACAAATAAAAATAAAAATATTTCCATTATTAGTAAGTGAAAACTAAACATATCTTCTAACCAAAAAACATGTTATTAGGTTGAGTAATTAGCTTGAGTACATAGGCCATAATAATGTATAGTACACAAAATATAATTAAAATGTTGGGCTCACATTTAATTAAAGCTGTTGGAAGGGGCCGCGGTGCACTTGGCTTGATGTGGCATGTCTGTTTTAGTGTCCTTAATTGCATGTGTGATGTATGTATATTGTAAGGGTTTTTTATTTGTAGAAAGAGACACAAAAAGGTGGATTATTGGGTCCTCTAATCATGATTTCTCATCCCATAATAATTCACTAAAAAAATACATTCAGAAAAATAGTGTTTTTGGTCCATGTATTTACACGAAATATTAATTTTAGTTCTTCAATCGTTGTCAGTATTCAAGGTAGGTGTACTGGATAAATCTCACTTTATCTGGTGTAATACTCCTTAAACTACACAAGAGAAGTAAACCGTACTAGGAAGTTACGTGTGTCGAGTTCGACTGAGATAGTGTTACTAAGAATCGAACTGCATGGCTTTCTGGTATGAGAATCATATTACATCGATAACCGTTGGACTACTCTTTTCGGAGTTACTAAGTATCAGTTGCCAATGACCTTGTGGTCTAGTGGCATTCGATTGCACCGCATGTGAAAGGGATGGGTTCGAGCCTCAGTGGAGGCGTTGCTGTCTCTTTGTGCTTCAGTAGGTTGATAAAGTAGTTTATGAACAAATACTATATTGTAACAGAGTCAGTACCACATCAGTTTTGACTGCTTTGGTTCCTCAACCTTTCTAAGTAGACTTATACTGTTTAGAATGAGTCATTTCCACTTTTGGTCCTACTATTATTGGGGCATTGCCAATTTTAGTCCACTTTATTAATTTTTGTCACATTACGGCCAGTCTTATTTAGTTCTTGCCACTTTTAGTCCACCGTTAAAATTTTCGTAAAATAACCGTCCAAAATAGGGATATTTTGGTCTTTTCATGATTTGATCATCTCCTTTACCCCTTTGCAATGGTCTTCCTTACACATTTTCATCCAATGAAGAGGTCCGGCGAAAGCCATGGCTTTGTAATGTGGCTTACATGGCTTCCGCCGGACCTCTTCATTGGATGAAAATGTGTAAGGAAAACCATTGCAAAGGATCAAGGAGATGACCAAAGCATGAAAAGACCAAAAATACCCTTGTTTAGGACGACCATTTGACAAAAATTTTAACGGTGGACTAAAAGTGGCAAGAACTAAATAAGACTGGCTGTAATGTGACAAAAATTAATGAAGTGGACCAAAATTGGCAATGTCCCAATAACAGTATGACCAAAAATGAAAATGACTCGTTTAGAATTGCAAATTAAAACTTTGTCCCTATAGTAACAAACAAACTCCACATGACACTTAATGGTATCCATTAGTGAGTGACCAAAACTGCCGTCTTATGAAAAATTAGTGTTCATATTGCTCACATCAACTATTGAATATATGTCTGAAATTATCATTTCGTATAAATATATGGACAGAAAATACTAATTTTCCAAAAACTTATTTACGTTAATTTTTTGTATCATTAAATATTATGTTAAGGTAATTTGTAATAAGTGTTTCAATTTATATATATATATATATATATATATATATATATATATATATATATATATATATATTTATGGATTTTAGTGAATTAATTTATAATTAATTCTCCCAGAATTAACCAAATAGTATAAAAAATGGATTTCATTGAATTATTTACAAGTAGAAAGTGTATTGTAGTTGGAGTAGATAAGAGATAATTATTGAAGAGATGGGACAGAAATGGTTGAGTAAAAATTCTCTACATTAAGTCATTTATTTCAAAAAAAAAAAAAATTCTCTACATTGTTAAGAAAATTAAATTGTGAATTGTTTATTAATCTCCTCGAAAGATTTTTGGCTTTTATGTATTTCAATTATTTGTCTTTTAGCACTTCAATCTTCTTGAATTAAGATAAATATTTATGACATGCATGCCCTTGACACATATGCTTGAGTACAAAATCTATATATAGATAAGGAGATTGATTTGTGAATTATTTATTGATATTCTCAAAACATACATCTTTCAATTCGCTTTCATTTAAAATCATTAGAATTTTCTCGGATTTCAATAATCTTAGCTTGAATTAAGATTAATATTTATGATAGTGGGCACAAATGGTTAAGTTAAAAAAATTATATATAAGCCCGCATGGACAATTCAAATACTAGGAATCGCGTTTGATTAGTGACAATTTGAGAGCAACCGTAAAAGTTTAGCATCTCTGTTCAATTGAGTTACCATAATTTTAAATTTACATCCTCTCCTAGATGCTCTATCGAGTCCTTGGGGTTGGGGATTCAATCTTTTGGGAAAAAAATCTATATATATATTGACAAGAAAATTGAATTGTAAATTATTTATTGATATCCTCAAAACATCTTTAACTTCCCTTTAAAATTCAAATCTATTATTAGAGTTTTCTAGCACTTCAATCATTTTTTGAAAGGATCACTTCAATCTTCTTAAATTAAGATAAATATTTATGACAATTGACACAAATGTTTAAATGAAAAGTTTAGTATATATAGATAAGGAGATTAATTGGATTGTGAATTAATTATTTATTGATTTACTACAAACATGCATGCATCTTTGGCTTCCGGCCATTTAAATCCATTGATGTTTTTCTAAGATTTATTGCGCATTAAGCTAGATATATATACTTAATCATTGAAGTATTTATTTGAATGATATATTTCATCTTCTTAATCGTCAATGATTTTAAAAAAAATTAATTCGTATTACAATGACTTTATTACAACATCACGCATATAAATGTTGCATGAAAAAATAAAAATGTAATGAGAGTCTTGTAATTTTAAGAGTTTGACTAAATTAAACAAGTAATGCCATATTCAAACTCTTATGATGTTTATACATATACTAGTTTTATACGCGTATAGCGCGAATGAGTTAATGCCCAATGTTTATATCTAAATAAATATTTGAAAGTATATCAATGCANGATAATCGATCTCCGATCATGGCCTCCTCTCCATCATCAACTCCCTCTTCCTTCCTAATTTCTCTCTAACATATCGCATCAATGCAAAAGTAAATCAAAATATGATGATGATAATGATGATAAGTAACACTAATTTTGATACGTTGGCATTCACATTTCCATATTCATGCAGAGATCGAAATAGTGGGTGAAAATTTTTCAGTTGAGTTTCGGAGACACGTGGATGGATGGGAGTGTTTTGCGCTGATGAGACAGTTAGAGATCGATGATTTCTTCCTCGATCTTTCTCTCCCGGTTCTAGCGTCACTATGCTTCTTTCCCGCTACAATCGAAGGGATGATCAAGACATTAATTTTTACGACATTATTATTAATCTTTTGAAATAGGAGTAATAATATAATTAAATATCTAAATTGATTTGTAGTTTCATAATTACGTTGATCCTTAATCATTGCATGCATGACATTGCACCATGCATGCAAAATATAAAATTAAGATGCTGACAAATTATCAAACAACCTATATAGAAGGGTTTAAAGAGAACATAGTTAAAAATACGGGTCAAATTATTTGTTACGTTTTACTTTTTTAAGGCTAAATTAAAGTGAGTTTTCGATTTGAATTTGCAATTAAATTGTGGGCAACACAAAGAAGTGAAAACAATGTGAAGCCTGAAAGAGGAACAGTGTGAGGGTAATTTGGGCTTCTTTAATCCAAGTTTTTTGGGCCTTTACTAAAAATATGTTATCTGGATTCAGTAAAAAAAAAAATAGATGAGTTAAACTAGTCACATTTATCTCAAAAATTGTGGTTGAATAGGTAGAACATAATTCTCGCATTAAAAAATTATAAGTTCTATTTTTATTAATACTAGTATTTTCGCCCGTGCGTTGCACGGAATGGATTTGTTATAATATTTAAAGAATATTTGGATCAATATACAATTATATATATTATAACATCGAATATTATATAGCGCAATTGATGAAATTGATTGGATCGATTATGTTTTATGATGTTTTCCTTTGAATTAGAACAAATAATTGTCCAATTACCCGGGCGTGGATAAATTTTTTTTATTATATATTGAGATAATAAAAATAAAGATGAAAATATAAAAAATTCTAATATTGAACGTGTACATTTATTTGATTAAAAGATTAGTACAAAAATATTACTCAATTAATTGAATAATATATGACTTGTTTCTCTAAAATTATCTTAAAAAGATTTATAAGTAATATGACTTATATAAATATATTATGACTTATATAATTATATTATTACTAAAATAAATATGAGNAAAGTTGCTTGACACCCATGAATTCTGTCAAAACTGAAGTAAGAAAGAGCATCTGATCTCATCTCATCTCATCTCATCACTGCAAACACTTATCCCACTGCATTAAATGCCAAATGTGGCTAAACTTATCCTGCAATGTCATCTTCTGTCCGTTAGCAACATTGTAGTTTCCGCAGGGGAAAACTCGTGCTATCCCTTTGTCCTCACTCCCCAAACAACACACTCAACTAACTAGCAAAGGAATCTGATCAAAGTTTAAGGAGAGAATAGTTTTGCTGCGCTGTCGGCGCGACACTCACTTGGATGGAGGGTGTCAAACGTCTCAATTTCTTGGCTTCGTCGAGTCAATCTAGTTTTGAGATTTAAGACCACACTTACACTTCTGAACACAAAAAGACTAATCTCAATCCAAATATCTAATGTTCGTGATAGGAATCGAAGGGTGTAAGGTGTCAGAAGTATCAGTTTCTTGGCTTCGTCAGACTATATGTTAGACCGTTATTAGATCCCATTGAATCTGCCCCCAAGTCTACAAAGAGATAAATCGAGTCAATCTAGTTTTGAGATTTAAAATCAAACTTGACATTTTTGCACACAATTCAAAAAGACTAATTTAAACCCGAATATCTAATGTTCGTGACAAGAATCGAACTACACTTAGAATTTGCTTCCCACTGGCCGCAGTGAGGTAGTGACACGCAGATATAAGGAGTGTAGTACTGTCTCTATCAGACTTCCAATTTAAGCAGGGACCTTTCACATATGAAATTCTATCGTTGATGTCTAGGCAAATCTTGCCAAACATAAAGATTAGAAGTTGGGGGACCTCTTTCATATACAGTCTAATTACTATGAGTGAGTCGGAATTAAGTATAATTATGGGATATTGGGAGTCCTCAATCACAATACAAAGCAAAAAATATGACACGTCTTTGCATTGATATGATTTTGTTGGGTTTGGGTATCTGAGTTAAGCACAAGCTGCCACTTATAATAACCAAAAATACTTCATCCAAAATCATACCCACACTTATGTTCAAATTTGATTGGAGAATTAAAAAAAATGGATAAATATCATGACCCCCTACTAAATTAAGTAATCAAGACATGACATCTCATAAACAGTAAGATTTGAAAGTTCATGTAAAATTACTCATAATAATTTAATACACGTGCCAATTGAGTGCCTTAGTGGCACTGAAATGACAATTTTAAAAGTTTGAATGTCTAATTTATATTTTTTATTTTGCCTTCTATATTGTAATTTACTATTTAATTTGTACTTATTTTAGTCAATCAAATATATTCTTTTGTAAGGAACAAGAAAAAATATTACTCCTTATTAATCAGTGCTTAAAGCAATCAACAATAAACTGAGGTAGAGCATCAGTCCACTTACATTCCTCCAAAAGGAAACCCGAAACTCTAGCAATAGCAAGAGCCATTGAATTCGTAGAGCGTCTCACATAAATGACACTAACAGACTTGAAATTATTCATAATCGAAACACAATCCGTAACAAGGCTACCACAATACGTTAAATCATATTGCCTCCTTGAAATAGACTGCTCCAATGACAAACAATCCATTTCCACAAGAACTCGAGTAAAACCCAACCAATATATCCAAGATATAGCCTCCTTACATGCAAGAGTCTCCGCAAGGCGCAAGTCCATAATCCAAACTACAGTAAAGGTTACCACTATTAAATATAGAGTTGTGAAATGGTGAATATAGAGTTTTGAAATTGTGAACATAGAATTATGTAATTGTGAATATAGAGTTCAAAAATTGTGAACATAAAGTTCTACAATTATGAACATAAAGTTCTAAAATTATGAACATGGATCAGGGTTCACTTTGCAAGGTGGACCCGAGTCCATAGCATAACAACCTTGATGTATAGTATATTATATAACTTTATTTATACAATTAGGCCCAATTATTTTTAAGAAAATTATATATGTATACACCATATATATAGTTCGTACTGGCAAATATTACTGTGGATCATAGTCTATGTAATAGCGTGGATCATAAAGTATGTATCATTTTAATTACACTTCAGTTTCATTTAACAATAATGCTATGTTTTTTAGTTTCATTTTTCCTCTACACTAATTTCATTATAGTAATACTAAAGTATCATTTTAATTCCATTTTAGTTTCAATATACATTATTGCTCGAACACTATTTTTCTATTTCATTTTCCACACACTAGTTTAATTATAGTAATGTTGAAGTAGTATTTTAATTGCACTTCAGGTCATTTGACAATATATGTTATTGTATGGTTCTAAATTTTAGTTTCATTTTTCCACTCACACTAATTTCATTATAGCAATACTAAAATATTATTTTGATTATACTACAGTTTCATTTTATAATAATGTGCTTTGTTTTTTAGTTTCATTTTCCCACACACACTAGTTTCATTATAATAACATTAAAATATTATTTTAATTCTATTACAATTTCATTTGACGATCATAATCTACATAACGATGTGTAAACTATGGTCCACAGTATAATAATTGCGCAACATTAATGCAGTAATGCCTAAACCCTATTTTGTATTTTCCTTATTCCCTAATCCTTTTTGCTTGTAAGCAAATTCATTAATCCATCAAATGGCTGCAATATATGTATTCCGAGATGGCACAAGTTTATATACCAAATGTTCACATTATGCCGCTTGTATATATATACTAGTTTTATACGTGCATAGCGCGAATGGGTTAATGCCCAATGTTTATATCTAAATAAATATTTGAAAGTATATCAATGCAAGATTATACATGGGTAATTGAATGTCGAATTTTTTTATTTAAATATCTAACTCAAAGTATATATATGAATCTAAGATAATATAGAAAATTCATTATAATTATTACTAAAATAAATGTTTGCAACGTTGTAAAACCGATAGTCTAAATATTTGGTCTAAAAATGATAGTCTAAATAAATACTTCATACTACTTTTAATTTGATTTTTTTTTAAAGTGTTCTTAATTCTCTTTTGAGTAACGTTATCATTGTCTTCAATTCATCTTTACTATTTGTTCTCTTCCTTTTTGTTTGTTGTGTGTTATTTGCAATTCGGTTATTGTTGGTAGCATAGATGACAACGTCATGCAATGAGATTACGATATAGGAGCTATGGACTTTCCTTTAGGTGCTCTGCTTGGGGTTCATTTGGTTCAACCATTATTGTTGAATGAGTTATTGTGGATAAAGAAATTCCTAGTTTAAGAAAAAAGATTAAATAAATTAATAAAAATTTGAAAACTTAAAATATTATGAATTCCAAAGATATTAAAA
>CM008338.1:32852516-32863590 GCA_002525835.2 Ipomoea batatas | reverse complement strand
GGCCAGGTTTTATCTTGACTAAAAGTCAAACTTTGCGAGCGTGTCGCAAAACAAATTTGAATTAGTTTTATATGAAAAAGATACCTAATGTCATATATAAATTAAAATAAATAAATAATTATAATACTACACGTAATGTAGTTTTTAATTGCTCTCATTTCTTCCATCAATAAGATCAAAACATATGATACTAGCCCTGAAAAGATGACCAAGTGAATAGAGTACTACTGACTCTGTTACAATGTAGTATCTGTTCATATCTACTTTTTCAACCTAATGAAGCACAAAGAGTTAACAATTGCCTCTACTGAGGCTCGAACCCACTTCCATAATCCATGTGGGAGTGTTAACCGAGACACCAAGTGCCACTAGACCACAAGGTCCTTGACTCTAATACCTTCTTTAGTTGAGCGTGTTACATAATATACACCTTCAAATAATAGATAAAGGATTCCTCGTCAAAAAAATGATATGAGCTTTATCAAGTGGTTTTTTTTTTTTTTTAACCCTTTATCAAGTAGTATTGTTTAGGATAAATATGTGGTTTCAAATAGGTGGGCTCAATGTACAATAAATATAAAAAGAAAAATGTAGAATTTGGATAACGAGAGGTGACAGATGGACGGTGGACCATCCATAGAAATGCACCACTTTTTTTTCCATTGATTGCAATGGTTTGACTTATGATGAGCAATTTAAATTGTGGAGACGGCTGTTTGCCATTTGTATGGGAAAGCCAAGATAGCTGCCCACTGGAAACTGGTAACCGTTGTTTTAACCTCCATCAATAATATGCACAAACATTCTTAACTACGTTATGACAAATCTAACAGTTTAGCCACAAACAAAAATAACTCGGTCTATTGTCTTATAGCAATGTTTTTATAAGAATTAGAGCATCACCGCATGTGAAGCTTGAAAAAATAATTAATGTCAAGAGATTTAGCCACTTGGCAAGTGAGAGAGTAAGAGAGAGATTGAAATGGGTTCATCTGCAAATGAGAGTTTATACAATAGTGTTTTTTGACAAAAGTAATTAAGGCCAGGTCTCGCTGTGCGCGTTTGGCGCACAGCTGGGCGCGTCAGGCGCGCCTGACACCTTCATATTTTTTTTTTTTTAAATTTGTTTTGTTTTTTTCCTCCCTTCCCATTTTCTCTTTCCTAATCACACTTACAAAAACTCCTTAATAACTGTGAAAAAACTTCATTGATAAGGATGCTCTTATTCTGAATAAATCATGTCAAGATTTGAATAAATTAGTCTCATCTCGTAAAATGTGAATACTAATATGATGCGTAAATAGTTTGTATGTTTATGTTTGAAAAATAGACAAAGAAGTCCCATAAATCACTTTTATAATGCAATTAGGCCTCAGGTAAAAAAAAAAAAAACATATACACTTAAACTAGTAAAAAAATACAATTAAGTCCTAAAATTACCTATTCAATATGTTACTGTTGACGTGACCAACGTTGTGGCCTTTTTATATTTATATGGATTTTAGCGTTATTTTTTTAGAATTGTCGCCAATCATAAGACAAAAATGGTGACGATCTCCATTGATGGGCAATCGTGGGATAGTCATAGTTGCCCAGAGAGTTAATTCCAGCAATAGTCCTTTAACTTTCAAATTATTTTCAATGTTGGTCCTTTCGTCAAATTTTGGTTAAGTTGGGGTCAAATGAAGGGGTAAAATTGTTCGTTCACATGTTTAGTGTATTATTACTCGTATTTCTCATGTCCTATACGCTGTATATATGATATAATCTCAGTTGAAGTCTCAATCGAAGCCATTAATCTCAATCGAAGTCGAAGTCTCTTCGACTAAGATTATATTCATATATATAGCGTATAGGATAGGAGAAATATAATACGAGTAATAAATTAATAATACACTATACAGGTGAACGGACAATTTTACCTCTTCATTTGACCCCAACTTAACCAAAATTTGACTAAAGAACCAACATTGAAAAGAATTTGAAAGTTAAGAGACTTAAATTGTCCAAATTAAAAGTCGGGGACTAATTTTGAAAAATCAATATAGTCGAATGACCATTGCTGGAATTAACTCCCCAAAAGACATTCATGACTATCTTAATCTATCCTTTTTTGTTTTTTTTTTTTTGTTTGTTTGTTTTTGGAATTAGGTTTAGAAAACATACAACCAAAGTTTGTTAGACATCCATAATTGTTTGTAACGGTAGACAATCATTAATTTTTTTAAAAAAACTCGGTTGATCATAGTTTCGCCAGACTAATTTTAATTTCACAATACCCTACTTGTATAGTATATGCGAAGGTAAATTGCGAGTCGCGCAATTAGTTTATCGGTCAGACCATAGTCTTCATGTGCGCACAAGTGATCCAATTCAAACCTTCCACCATCCTTGGACCTTTTTCCATACATGCTTCCAGTGGAATTTGAACACATACACTGCTACCTCCTGTCATGACTTGATGACCTTTAATTCAAGTGACGAACTAATTATGCTAAGCTCCGGGATACCAATTATTAGTTATCTCAATAACCGATGGTGGTTCTAAATAAAATTGTACTGTTCCAAAAAAAAAAATTGTACTCCCATTAGAACCCACATAAATATCAATAGCACCACATGTTAGTAACTTGATGATGACTTAAGGGTTCAGTTGTTTTCTTTTTTTTTTTGTTAAAAATAGTATTTTTAATTATAAATATATTATAAAAGGTTTTTTAATAAATTATGTTTACAAATGAATCCTCTTGTTCCTCTATTTAAGCCAAACAAATAGGGGCACGTGATTTGTGAAAAACCTGAGGAATCAACTTGGAGCCGCCCGAATCCAATTTCACTAAAAACGCCTTTCACAATTCATTCAGTTAAACGATGATGTTCGTAGGAGTAAGTGAAATAACACAAGTGGCACGCACGTGAGACACCACGTGCAGTTCGCCATTTCTCTACTTTATTTTTTTTAATACAAGATATCCTATTACATTGCAGTATGTATTCGTACATACTTTCTCAATTTATTAAAGCATAAAGAGTCAATTCGCCTCCATTGAAACATAATCTCATGACCTCTCATATGAAAAAATCACTACATGTCATTTGAGCACAAAGGATTTGTCATCTCTCTCATTTGTTTGTTTATTTTTTTTCGAGTTTTCTAATACCGTCCCATGTTTAGTTTAATAATGGGGTTTTGTGCCACGCATTCTTTCTACTTTTTAAAGCACTTGGTGCAAGGTGACGACAGCCAGGTGTTGCTCACTGCAGTATTATTATTATATTTTTTCAATGTTCATTAAAAATCTAAAACACTTTATAGGTGTGACTCATCACTCATGTGAGTGGAGGGTGTATCTATGATTGTTTTTTTTTTTTTTTTTTGGCTAAAAATGCATAAAAAAGTGTACGATATATTTTCTTTGATAAAAATATCTTTATCACTATAATTTTTGATATTGTAAATAAGTCTAGTTAGTGATATACGCTACAATATTCAAGTAGACGATGTGAAAATAATAAAATAAGAAATCATGTATCCATCATTATTATTATTATTTCAAATGGTCGAGTTACAAGGAGTTTGGAAGGCTTTGAGCGGGTTGAAAAGTACAAAGTTCAAGAAGTAAAATCCTCAACACATGACAGTGTTGATGGGGTGAACACACATAGACAAGTCAGGTCGGTGGCAACACGAAGCAACAATACGGTGTTTGAGATAGTGGCAGCTAGTAGAAATGACATTTCCACAACTTAAAAATCAACCTAAAAGGTCGGCTTCCTAGTCTTTGAGGTTAGGCATGTCCAAGAAGAGGTTGGGTGGAGCATTCACATTGTGTATGGTCTGTATATACACTTCGTATGTTATATACATTATGTGTTAAAATAATATACTTTATGTGTTAAAATAATAGAACTTTTGGTGTAAGATAATGTACATTATGTGTTATAAAAATGTATATTGGTCACGTGAAAAAAAATTGCCAAAACGACATTAATTTTGGATCGTGGTCTACTAAGCACAAAGAGTCAATACTTCAATACTATTCTCACTAGGACTCAGACCCATGACCTCCCATATGGGAGTGCCACCTCATGCTATTAGACTACAAGGTCATTGACGGGTTAATTTGCATCACTTAATTAAAACCTTAATATATAATATATTATACGGAAAAATCTTAGAATATATCCACATGCATTTCTTAACGTTAGCGAAGGAAATGTTGTATATGATGGAGACCACTTACCGGTAGAATGGGAGAGCATTCCCATCCGTTACTCATTCCTTGTTTTTTGGAGAGTGGTGGGAATTTGTAACAGCGGATTACTCGAAGAAGACAAACTACTAAACAAGAGAGGTAGCAGGTAAAAGGTTAAGGTGGAGTTGTGTTATGGTCTTTTTGGACTTTCCAGGTGCTGCATATCAATAAAGATTGGTCACATTTTATTGGGGTCATCAATAGAAGTCCACCAAAAATTGCAGGCCCTTTGCTTGGCCCGTAAAAGGCTTTTGAAAAATCCAGCCCTCATATTTTTATTTGGCAAATTATTGCGTGTACCACGATCCAAAACAACGTTGGTCGGTTTGATGTTAAAAATATACTTTATGAGTTAGAATAATGTACTTTATGTGTGTTAGAATAATGAAATTTATGGGGTAAGATAATGTATTTTATAAGTTAGAATAATGTATAATGTACTTTATTTGTTAGAATAATGAAATTTTTTAGGTAAGATAATGTATTTTATGTGTTAGAATAACGTACATTATGTGTTAGAATAATGTATTTTATGAGTTAGAATAATATACTTTATGTATTTTTGGACAGTGGTCCACACAATATGCAATAATGTTTTTTTTATTTGGGGCACAATTTCTTTAGAGAAATTAATATGACAATTTATATCATGGACTTTGGTCCAATATACAAAATTTGACTTCATATGGTACATAATTCATGTTCATAATGCACAAAATTATATAGTTTAGGACACATAAATATTCTTTTTTCCATTTCATTTTTTCCCAATTTATCATATTCTTTTTTTCTTTTCCTTTTAATACATGAATTGCCTTCATTTTCTTATTCATGGAAGGACAAAAACAAACTAGCAATAAAGATACGATGAGAACTAGATGTATTGTATTGAATTGAATAGTGAAAAGATACAGATTACAATGATATATATAATGAGAGAATTCTAGGGAGACTAGAATATGGGAATCAAAGGAAGTCTAGAATAGGGAGTCATAATCTGACTCAAATACATAGAGTCCTAATACTCCACCTCAAGCACAGGGTAAGCTAGTAACATGTAGCTTGTCTCTAAGAAAAGAAAATCTAGGACCACGTAGAGCTTTAGTAAAGATATCAGCAAGTTGATCTTTGGTTGAAATAAAGTTGACTTGAATATCTCCTAAGGCAAATTTATTTCTAACAAAATGATAATCAATCTCAACATGTTTGGTACGCGCATGAAAAATTGGATTTGCAAACATGCATGTAGCACCAAGATTGTCACACCATAACTTGGGAACAAAAATATTGGGGACATTGATCTCATGTAGTAAAGACATAATCCAAATTACTTTAGCACAAACATATGCTAGTGTTTTGTACTCAACCTCAGTAGAAGATCTAGCAACTATTCTCTGTTTCTTACAAACCCAAGACACAAGATTAGACCCAAGAACCACAACAAAAGCACTAGTTAACTTTTGGTCTTCAGGACAATCAGCCCAATCAGAATCAGAAAAAGCATGCAAATCTCTAGATACCTCAATACTCGTTTAACAAGGCGTTTGGTTGGAAGGAAGGAATTAGAGAGGAAAGGAATTGTAATTCGGTGGGAAAAGAATAAGGTGGAATAAAGTAGGAATTTAAATTACAGTGTTTGGTACGCAGAAATATGAGTATATGGAATTGAAAGGAATAAGTGATACAATGACCAAAATGCCCTTATGCAATAATAATAATAATAATAATAATAATAATAATAATAATAATAATAGAATGATTTTGTTTATTTGCGTTGAATCATTAATTGTGAAAGCAATTTCAATTTGCTTTCGTTCAGTAATCCAAATGGAATCTAGAATGGTCATTTGCATTTGAGGGGCAAAAATGTCTCACAACCTTTTTTTCTCTCCCGCTAACTGTCGAATTGCAATTCTTTGGGGTGAGGTGTGAATTCTAATTCAACACTTTGAGGGAATTGCAATTCGGTGGAATTGCAATTCCCTCCAACCAAACGGCGTAATTGTGACTTTCATGGAATTTCAATTCAACTACGGCTAAATTACGGTGAACCAAACAGGCCATAAGTTGTTCCCAATGTGAAACTGTAGGAGCATGCGTATGTTGACACAATTTGTTGATGATAAGTGCTCATTTGTCTATATTTTTCTCCCTTTCACTAAGTCTTTTTGTTTATAGATCATTCCAATTTTCATGAGAATTAGTGCTTATTTGTGTTATTTTGCAAGGAGTATGAGTTGGAAAGCATTGGAAGTAAAGACGGTGATTTTCATGCATTTTGGATGCATTTGGAGTCAATGGGAGTCAAGGAGAAGCTATGGAGATGAGTGAAACACTTCCAATGGAGCCTAAGACTTGTATTTGCAATGGTATTGGTCATTTGGGCAAACTAAAGCAAAAGAGAAGCAAAAGATCAAGGTGTTGAAGTTTCTGCACGTCGACATCTTAGTAATTGGATCATATATCAGCCTAGGAATGTCCAAATTATGTGATCTTTGGACCATTGGAAAGAAGACTTCAAGGGATACAACTTTGCTAGAAATACACATTTCGTAATTCTGAACAGAAAATGGTGAAAAACAGACTAGAAGTCAAAGCAGCTGCACATAGTTCGAAAATGCAGTTTCTGGAGAGTTGGCAAACGGCCTGGCACACGGCCATGTACATGGCCGTTTGATTTATGCAGAATTCCGGTGCCAAAATGCAGTTTTTGAAGAGGGGGCAAATGGCCACTGACACGGCCGTTTGGGACCTGCTCTGCTCACTATTTAAGCTCGTTTTGAGCATTTTGAACACGGTTTTGGCCCATGGTTGAACCCTAAACACTCCCATTCACTCCCTTTCATATTTTTAGGTTAGATTAGGCTTAGATCTATGTATTTTAACACTTTTGGAGCTTGTAATCTTGGATTTGAAGCTTGGATTTCAAGATTCTTCCTCCCATTTCAATAGAGAAGTTTTCTTTCCTTTATCTCTTTTCTTTTGTAAGATTTATGTTTATTACTTGTGTTTTTGTGTTCTTTATGCTATTTAATCATGAGTAGTTAGTTTATGGGCTTGAGTTAGGGTTGTATTATCTATTTGGATGCTTAAGTTGTGATTATTGTGAAAAAGGGGAAGAACCCCAACCTAGGGTTCTTGAGTTTGAGTTGGATTTTGATTTTATCTTTCAATGATTAGTTGCGCAATGATTGTTGTTTGTCTTTGGAAAGTCTTCCATCACAATGGGACTTGGATGGGAGACTTGAGCCAACCCAATCTCAAACCCATTTTCTCTTCTATGGAAATAGGGGTAGATTTGAGGCTTAAATAGCTTTTGTCCTTCAAGAACTTAGGTTGATACACCATGGGAATGGGGCAATCTTTGTTCTAATCCTTGTGGAAACTTGGATTTATTAGTGCTAGCCTCTAGAACCTAGGTAAAATGTTCTTCACCCAAACTTAAGTGTTAAAGCATCTAGATGGTAATTCCCCTAGCTTGAGTCCTTTTTCTTTATTTTGCACTTATCTATTGTTTATATGTGTTTGTTCTACCTTGTTATAATTTGCTTAGCTTCTTGTTGATTTCCTTGTGCTAGTGCCTAGTTTTGTGATTGCATATTGCGTGTCATATCCCCCAATCTCAGCGGAACGACATTTCACACCCGTACACTCACCAGCACTCATTTTTGCTACACATCAGTTGACTACAAAGGATAGATCCGGGCGCGTGAAAGTCAGATATTGTAGTGCCCCTGCCAAACTCCCATATCGGGTAGGATCCTCAAACAAGTCTGCATTGAAAGGAATAGATTTCGAAACAAAAATAGGAGTAGATAATGCTTTGTATTCTGCCATTCCATCACGTTTCAAAATATCAGTCATATATCTCTTTTGTGAAAGTAGCATCCCATTATCACATTTAATTGTTTCAATACCAAGAAAGAAATTATGTTCACCAAGATCCCTAATCTTAAAAGCAGCAGACAACTTTGATAATAAATGATTGACAAGATCTGGATCACTCCCCATCACAAGTAAGTCATCAACATAGACTAAATAGGTACACATACGCAGAATCTTGTGAGTAATAAAACAGAGATACATCGGTTTTGGATGTTTGAAAACCGATAGAAATCAAAAAGGAGTGCAGACGATTAAACCAAGCTCTAGGAGCATGTTTTAAGCCATACGACGAACGTTTAAGCAAGCAAACATGAGTGGGATACTGAGCATCAATATAACCAAGGGCTGCTTCATTTACACAGTTTTAGACAAATTGCCATTTAGAAAGGCATTATAGACATCAAGTTGTCTAACAACCCAACCAAAGGATATAGCTAAAGACAATAATAATCTGACAGTAATGGGCTTGACCACAGGGCTTAATGTATCAAAGAAGTCCTGATCTAGACTTGGTTAAAACCTTTTGCTACTAACCTGGCCTTGTGTCTCTCAATTGTACCATCAGCCTTTTCGTTTTGTGCGAAAGACCCATTTGCATCCAATGACATTCATATCGAATCTATAAGGAACAAGGCACCATGTCTGATTTTGAAGAAGAGCATTGAGTTCTTGATCCATTGCCTCACGCCATTTGATGTGCTTAACTGCTTGAGTGTAACAAGTGGGTTTAGTAGGACAAACCTAAGTAGTTAGAGCTGTATGAGGAGCCTGAGACTGGCTCCGAGTAGCCATGGCGTGAGTTCGAGCTGATGGCCGGACAGATCTGCCACGTGGGCGAGGAGTAGCTGGTGGAAGTACGGATGGTGATGTTGTAGTAGGAATGTTAGACTCCATCGCAGATTCGGCATATGGTGTATTGCAAGTGTGTGGCACCACCTGCAAGGGTGATTTAGTAGCAAAGGAAAAAACCCCTTCATCAAATCTAACATGCCTGCATACATAGATTTTATTAGTCTGTAAGTCCATGTACCTATACCCCCTAAAAGTCTCTGAGTAACTTAGAAAGACACAAGGAGAAGACCTATAGTCCATTTTATGATGATTATAGGGCCTTAAGTGAGGATAACACAGACAACCAAAGACACGAAAGAAGGAAAAGGGAGGAGGGGATTTATGCAGCATAATATGAGGGCTAGAGTTATTTAACACTGATGATGACATTTTATTGATTAAATATACAGCAGTCTCAAACGCATAATCCCAAAACTTAGATAGAACAAAGGCATGAGCCATGAGTGCTAGATCAATTTCAACTATATGTCTGTATTTTCTTTCAACATGATAATTCTGTTCATGAGTATACGCACAAGATTGCCTATGATGGATCCCTAACTGAACAAAAGATTAATGTAGCATCATATTGAATGAATTTTATTTTTTCGATTAAACATTCTCTCAACAAGAGTACAAATTCTATAAAAAAAATAGCATAGAGATCAGATTTCAGTTTCATGGGAAAGAACCAAGTGTAGTGAGAATAATCATCAACAAAAATGACAAAATAACGATAGCCATTTGTAGATAACAAAGGAGCTGGACCCCAAATATCAGTGCATACTAAATCAATAATATTCAAACTAGACGACTCAACACGTGGTAAAGGAAACCGCGCAAATTTTCCCAATTGAGAAGCATTACACAAACTAGAATTATCATGAATCTTATTTCTAGACCCACTAACCAAACATGACTGACGAACACGACCAATGACACAATGATGAGGATAACCTAGTCAGTTATGCCAAATAGACATAGAAGCACGAGTTGACAAAAAAGCAGAAGGAGAGGAAACTGGAATAGGAAGAGTATACAGCCCCCCAGAGCTACTGCCTTGTAGCAGAATTTCCTTGGTAGTGATATCCTTTACAACAAAAAAGGAGGGGTGACACTCAAAGAACAATTTATTATCTAATGCAAACTTTTGAACAGATAATAAAGATGTTGACAAACCAGGAACATGGAGAATATTAGATAACTTAAGAGACCTAGATGGAGTATCAAAAGTAGCATGACGAACACGACTAATAGACAGACCCATACCATCACCGACACGTAAAGTGTTATTACCAGTGTACTTCTCCGAGGTAAAAAGGGCATCTATGTTCGGAGTTACATGATGTGTAGCTCCAGTATCTGGTAACCAAGTCTGAGAATTTGATGAGGCACCCAAACCATTCTGAAACACCAAATTAGCCCGAGGATGACGCCAAAAATAATTGGTTGCCATGTGACCAAAACTAGCACAAATGAGACACATTTTTTCAAAGCGTAAAAAACAATTGGCTACCATGTGATTGAAACCATTACAAAGTTGGCACTGAACATCAAAGCGTCGAAAATAATTTGTTGACACGTGATCGGAACTATAACAAACAAAACACCGTTTTCTAAAGCGTAAAAAACAATTGGGTGCCACGTGACCGAAACCATCACAAAGTTAACATTGAATATTAAAGCCACATATGTCACGCTACTGGCCTTGACTCGGACAACCACGATTCCAATTGCTACAGTCCTGTTGCATGATTTCAGACACACGTACGTCGGATCAGATCGTGTAGCAACGGTGTCTTTTGTTTGTCGTGCTTGAAATTTCGAGAGGATGAATTCGATAGGTCTTGGCTTGAAAGTTGTGCCTAGATATTCTGAAGGCTAGCCCGAAACAACTCGAAACCGACAGGGCTATAGCTCGAACGGGTTAGCCCGATGAGCACGAAACCGATAAGCCCGATGGCCCGATAGGGCTAGGCCGAAATTAAATGGACTAGCCCGATAACCCGAACAATTGAAAACTATTCTTTATTATAGAAGTGATCTGAAATATAACATACATGGAATTTATACGTGAGTTCATCTTTAGTTTTTTTTTTTTT
>CM008338.1:32813084-32823520 GCA_002525835.2 Ipomoea batatas | reverse complement strand
TAATGTTCTCAAAATAAGCTAGTAGTTTAAAATAAGAGCTTATTTTGAAACGCTACTTCAGCTAGCTTTTAAAAAAATAAGCTAATAGCTTCTCAACTTTTTTCCATCTTTATCCTTATTATTTTAAATAAATGACATCCTTTAATTTACCCCCCCGAATTAAAACTCTTTTGGCTTTTTCTCTTCAATATGTTTAGTTGTAATTTCAATTTGACATTTGAGTTTGAACAATAATTTTTGTATGAACTAATTTTATGAATTATAAACATTTTATTTTACTTTATATATTTTCAAATATATGTTCTTACTTTATATTTTATTAAAATATATTGATTTTATTATTTTATATTTTAATATGTAAACAAACCTATTTAAATTTAAAACTATTTGAATTTTAAGAAGATGTCCTTTTTAGTGTTTTTACATTTATCAACTTATCAAAAAGCTAATTTTAAGTATAACAACTAGCTTAACAATTCTTCAGATTTCAGTTTTGAGCTTATAGCTTTTCAGCTTTCAGCTAGGTTTGCCAAACATAGCCTTAGTATTCTATTTTGTCTTATTATAGTCCTGAATCATACTTTCCGTCTGCTCCATGTCATGCGTCCATTCATCGTTGTCGTTCTTAAGTCCGTGAATTCTTCCTCTCGCCTGTCGAACCAACGTCGAAGCATGATAGAACTTAGTATTGCGGTCCTCCGAGTGAATCCAGTCCTCTTTTGATTTTTGAAACCATTTGAGCTCTTCTTGGTAGAGAACCTCCTCTAGTTCCTCCTTGAGTTGTCTTTCGAGTTTGAGGAATTTATTGTGCGGGTAACAAACCATGCTCCTTTGAATTCCTTCTATTCTAGCGAGAAGTTTCTTTTTCCTTCCTTCGATGCTTCCAAAAACCTCTTTATTCCATTTCGAACAGCTGGCTTGCATATTAGCGATATTCTGCATTGCTGATTTGTTTCTCTCCTAACCCTTCTCGACCAAAATTTGAAAGCTTGGGAGTCTACTCCAGGCAGCTTGAAATTGAAACGAGTGCTGCTTTTGAGCTTCTGTCGCAAAGCCCATATCGAACAGAAGAGGAGAATGGTCTGAACACACCCTGGCTAAGTTGTTACCTTCGTCCTCGGGTACTTGGTGATCCAGTCCAGGTTACACAATGCTCTATCCAGGCGAGCCTTGGTGAAAGTACAGATGTTCCTTCCTCTCGTCCAAGTGTACTTGGCACCAACGAAACCAATGTCAATTAAGCCCTCTTTGAAAACCATTTGTCTCATACCTGCACATCTATGATTATGAAAGCTGTCTGGGTTGCTGATGTCCTCCATGCAAGTCACGGCGTTATGATCTCCCAACGTTATCCATTCTTCGTTAAGAGGAAAATTATCCCCCGAAAGGGTCTCCCAAAGCTTTTTCCTAAGGTAGTTTGCCGGGCTGCCGTAAACAAAGGACACCAGCCCTACTTTTTTCTCCCCCTGCTCACTTTTGCTAACACAAATTGTGGATTATTTGCTATGACGTCCACAGTAGTGTTGTTTCTCCACATGAGCCAAATACCTTCGCTAAAGCCCACGGCCTCCACTCTAATCCAATTGTCAAAACCGAAAGATTTACAGGCTTGATCCGCGGCACTACCCGAGATCCATGTTCCAACAGACCTACCAAGTCAGCTTTGGTCTTTTAAATCAACATAAGGAGAGCTCGTCTGAATCCACTAGATGCAGCCCCCTGGCAATTCCAGCTTATTATCTTCATGAAAAAACAAGACAAGAAAACAACGACGAGGCTCACACGACAACACAGGAGCAACTCACTACTCCGCACCACCCAGGCCAGATGAGCACTGGCCCTCGGCAAACACCACGTCCGCCATGGGGTCCCCCATACTTCCATCCTCGGTTGTTTGTTCACCGTCCGGTGGGTCTTGGTGGTGGTCACCCATACCGGCTTGAAAGTTGAAAACCTCTGTTCTACTCCCCTCCTTTGTTATCATTGTTCTCTCCACTCGGTTTCCCTTGTCGAAACCTTGAACCACCGTATGGTTCTCTATCGCTGCTGCCTGATTCACTTGTTTTTTGCTCTTATCAGTGCTCATATTTCCTTCCTTAGCTTTATAAGTTGGCTGCCTCCTCGCGGTATTCACTCTATTGGCTGTTGTTGCCTTGTCGTTAAGAACTTGAGCTTCTGTAATCTGCACTTGGGGTCTTTTTCCTTTTCCCGCTAATATTGCACCTGTTGGACCGTCCGGTCTTTCCATCATCACATATTTCTCTTGAGTTTCCTCCTCTAGTTCCTCTTCTAGATTCTCTAAGGCCCCGAACCGTGAGTTGTCCCAAAATTTAAAGCCTTCCTTATTAAACTTGCTATTGTTACCTTCTTGGTTCCCTCCTGACTTACCTTTGGCGTTTACAGTCTTGCGTTCCATGTTTTTCCCGTTAATCCTCCTAGGATCCCCTTTGTTTTGGTAATTCCTTGGCTTTCGGTTTGCAATCATCCAGCTGCCATACTTATCCCCTAACGGTCCATTTACCCCCTGATTTCACGCTCTTTCTTCTCCAACTTTCCATGTAGGACCCTGCCTCGTCTCCGCCGTTGGGTCGACGGACCTCGCCGGACTTTCACCACCTTTTGCCGATTCTGCGTTTTCCGGTTGTTCATCCTCCTGTTTGCAACCCTCTTTGCGGTGCCCCACCATACCGCACTTAAAGCAAACGAGGTGAAGACCCTCGTACTCAATAGTCCTCATTTTGTTCCTAAGTGTAAACCGCGCGAGTAGTGGCTTCGTGATATTCACTTCCACACAAACTCGCGCGAATAGTCCTAAGTGTAAACTGCACAAGCAGTGGCTTCGTGATATTCTTTGCCTTGTCTATCATGTCTCCAACTCTCATCAGAAATTCATAATCATAGTATTTGATTGGGAGGCATGGGAACCGCACCTAAACGAGGAGTCTCTGAGTTGCATCTCGCATAGGGTCAAAGTCTGGCTCCCATTCTTTGATGGCGAGACAGTGATCCAAAACCGTCCACGACCCTCCCAGTTTTGCATGCTCATAGTCGGCCACCGAAGAGAACTGGACCAGAAAATATCCATTTTGAATTGCTATAAGGTCCATACCTGATTTGGGATTCCATATGGTTCTCAGCCGCCGTAGCATATAGTTGTATCCGACGGTCTTCCCCAACACCTTAATGATGAGGGTGTTCTCCCACCGTTTCCTCATTCTTTTCTTTTCCTCTTTCGTGAGCTTGATCACGGGACAGTCCGGGTCATCGTCAGGTTGTTCACCGGCTTTGTCATCCGAAACATCATCTGTTATGTCCTCTCTGCCTCTCAATCCCGTTAGTGCTCTCCTAAACGAGATCGCCGGATTTCTTCCCCATTGAAAAGGATTGTTGGATTGCTCCTCAGCATACTTCGTCATGTCCGGCGCCAAGTTGGCCTACCCATCTTCTTCCATCTCCATCGGTTCACCGTCCCTTACGGATAGTCCTCTTTTCGTCTTCTTCTTACTACACTGGTGTACATCTGCTTCCTTTGCCGGGTCTCCGGCCAGGCTTTGGTTTTCCGTCTGTCTAGGAAGCATTTTCACTGCAAAGTATATTCAATCAAGCATTATTTAGTTTTTCTGCATTATTTAGTGTAAATTTGACATTATCTAAAACAATATTGTACTCCGTATTTATTTAATTTCAGAAACGCGATACACTCATTAATAACACGAGATATTTTAGAATAGTTTTATAATCCGTATTTTTGCTATACTGTCAAAAATTTCATTGCGTCCACAGATTTCTAAATAATTTGAAATTTCAAAATCATTGAAATAGTAAATTATGTATCTTGAACCAAATAGCATCAAAGTAAATTTGAAATAGTTGTATAATTTTGGAGACAAAGCGCACACATTAAAACTTACTTTTCCAGAAACCTTTTCTCACGAACAAACACAACCCCTACACACACCTAGGAGCATGGAGCACCCCTTAGCTTCCTGCATATCCATACAAAACCTCAGTATGCGAGTTGAGATTGGGAATATAGGACGACTAATCAGATCATGATGTATTGGTGTATCTCACCGGTTCCTTATCAAGTCCGACCACATAAATCGACCTGATTAGTGTCTTATAGCACAAGAGACCTATTACCTTCCCTTGACCTTTTTAGTTAGGTTGGACGAATACGACTAGAAATGCTATGCAAAACTAATCAGGTTCATACATGCTTAATAATTTTAATTAAATAAAAAAGAGACTCGCAACACCTTACTTACGCTCCACGGGTAAAGTGTACGGATTGGTTAACGGGCATTAAGATAAGTGGATGAAATGTTGTTTTCATTTTGGGTGTGGGCATAGCCGGACCGACGAGGGAGGGCGGTGGGTGACAACTGACAACAAGACTGGAAATTCCTTGTCGCCATGAAGCAAGAAAACGACATCCCAGTTTTTATAAGACGCCATTTATGAAATGAATTTCCCATGATGTTTACGGTCAACTAACCCTCCACTGCCCTGGCCCCACTCCATTTCAAATCTACGCTCCACATTTTTCCTCTTCATCCATTTTTTTTAAAACAAAAAATTTAATAACTCCCTGATTCATCCTCCATGAATATCGCCATTAAACTTGTGAAGATACATAATGATTTTTTTAATTTAAAAATTATCCTCTAAATTTACCAATGGCATTGGGTGATTGGAGTTGGACAAGATAGATGCCTTTTCAACCCTTTCTTTTTAAAAATTACTCAAATATTTGTACGGGATAAACTTTATTCATATATAATAGTTTACAAATTAGATAGGAGTGATAAACAACACCAAAAAGATTATGTGCGATGAATTTGACTGAAAGGATGTTAACGAGCTCGTAATTTTTTAATACAATAGTTATGCACCATCCACCTAACCACCCTTTTGTACATTTCAACATTTTCTTGTTCTTGAGTAAACTAGATTATAGTATTTCTAAATGTTATATTTTATATAAGTTCTGCAATGGAGAAAATGTCAAACCCCATGCACATTTTAAATTCAATATGGGATTTTGATTTTTACCAAGTTTAATTTAGATTATAAATGTTAATGACCTTGTGGTCAAGTGGCATTCAATGTCCTGATTAACACTTCCACATGGATGATGGGAGTGAGTTCGAGCCTTAGTGGAGGATATGATTACTATGTGTAATTTTTAAAAGTATTTAGGATTGAAATTTGGTCAAGCGGCATTCTAGATATGATTATAAGTAACCGAATTATTATCTGTAATTTTTAAAAGTATTTAGGATTGAAATTTGGTCAAGCGGCATTCTAGATATGATTATAAGTAACCGAATTATTATCTGTAATTTTTAAAAGTATTTAGGATTGAAATTATATGTTTTAAAGTGTTTATTAAATTAAATAAAAATGAGTGGCCAAAGACCTTGGGGTCACACTTGTGTGAGACCATCCCCCGGATCTTTATTCGTGAGACGGGTCGGGTCGGGTCCAAGAATCATGTAAATGTCCTACTTATATGTGCAAATGTCATACTTATATGCTCAAATATAACACTAATAAAAAATACAATTTTTCTTACTTATAAGAGAAAAAGTAATACATTTTTTATAATAAGTAATATTGACAAGCTAAGTGACCCTTACTTATAAGGGCAAATATAATACTTTTAAATCGAAATGTAAAAGTATTGTATTTTCCCTTAAAAGTATTACATTTACCCTTATAAGTAATAAAAATTTTATTTCTGATTAGTATTACATTTGAGCATATAAGCATGATATTTGTGCATATAAGTGGTACATTTGCATCTTGACCCGACCCGACCCGTCTCATGGTGAGACGGTCTCACACAAGTTTTTGCCAAGACGTTGTGGTCAAGCGGCACCCGTGTACACTTTCATATGGAAGGGAGTGGTTTCGAGGATACTAAATTGTAACAGAGTACCACAAACATATATTTCTTACCTTTCATTTCTTTCTATGTTAACATGACATGTTCTGATCAATTTAGGGAAAACAATTGCCACAATTTTTTTAAATATATTTTATTTTATTCTTTCAATAATTAAATCAAAATATTTTATGGTGATAGCGTAAATTAGAATAAGATTAGGTGTCTAGAGTTACACTATTAGAACATGGATTATGATATGAGAATGTATTAATTAATAAAGTTGAAACAAGTCAATTAGTCGATCCTTTGTGGATCAAAAATGTCCGATGGGTTGTCATGAGGATAAGAGTGGATGAGAGCATGGAAGATGATCCCTTAGTTGGGTAGATGAGTCTATTTATATTACAAGTGCCTACCAATAACGTAGAAACGACTGACAAGTGGGATTGAGTTGTGAGTTCCTATTCGTAGAAAAAGGGCAATTGGTCAGTTTACGATTCAATCCCATTAACTTGCACATTTGTCTTAGCTTCTAGGTACTCCCGAATATTGGCAATAATAGGTTTCCCCCGACTGACCTGTCAGGAGGTGATCAATCGGGTAAGTTTTTTTAGGCAAATTTTTTTAGCTTGTTTTATATATTGAAAAGTACTGATATGTAAGTGCATAATTTATACATTTTGACATCATTCTTTAAATTTATTTTAAGTGTTTTTTTTTTTTAAACTTTAATGCACTAACTTATCAATTTTGTATGTTTTGGTTATCTTTTGAGACTAAATATGTTTTTGACGTATTCATTGATTAAGGTGCTAAAATTGGGTAAGGAATGAAGCTAATAAAATGGGTAAAACACTCATTGATGAATTTAAAATTAGTGTTTTGAATTAGTTTTATCACAAAGGCAAATCAATGTAAAATTGGAGTAAAGTTTGCAATGCTAAAATTTTAGTCCAAAATGATATTTGCTTAATATTTTGATAATATGTAGGAATGCCCAATTTGAGTAATTTTAGTGTCATTAGAAAGCAAATTCAAAGAGTTATAACTCTTATTAAGGTCATAAAGTCTAATTATGAAATTACAAGGGTCAAATAAAATAGTTTGGAAGTAAAAATTGTAGTACAGATTTCTCGCTGCAATGAAAATGCTCTAAAAATATTGATGCATTTTCTTGCAACAGTGAGCCTCCCTGGATTAAAAGAATTTCCGAATTTGACATCCACGATAGGTTTATTTTCTATAAATGCAATTTTAACATATCAAAAGTCTACCAAAGACCTTGTGTTCTAGTGGCACCCGGTGTCCCAGTTTACACTCCCACATGGATGATGGGAGTGGGTTCGAGCCTCAGTAACTCTTTGTGATTTAGTACTACTCAAAAGGAAAAAAAAAACATCTCAAAAGCCTAATAAATGTAGAGAGACAAAGCTAGGGTTTAAACACTTCAATTTTAGAGAGAAATTTGCATCAAAAAACTTAGGGCATGTTTACTATCGTTCTCTGTTCTCTGTTTTCTATTCTCTGTTTTTAATTTTCTGTTTTCTGTTTTCTGTTTTCTATTCTCTGTTTTCGAAAATTGAAATTGAAAACTTGTTTACCAGTATTTATTTTTGAAATTCATTCTTCACTTACTAAATTAAATATATACTTGCGAAATTGCAATATTTTTTTAAGAAGAAAGTGGATGCCTTCTTTTTATGACAAATCAAACCAGAGGTGGCAAAACCCAAAAAAAAAAAAAATCAAAATCAAAATAATATGTGTAATTATTAATTGGAGAAATTTGAAGAAAATAAAATAGAACATATTTTTAATTGTATATTTCAAAAAAGAAAAAGAAAATGTGAGGATTGCAGTAGCCTTTTGCTTGGGAAAGATAAGCATGAACCTCCAGAATGCAAAAAGAAAAAGAAAAAGTGTAGACATCACTTTTTAGTTTGCTTTACAACTAGAGATTCAAGCTTGGGTGAACCTCCAGAGTGCAAAATCAGAAGCTCAAGGAGATAGCAAGGCTTCAAGGACGACCAATCACTAATTTTTTTTTTCTCTCAATTTTCTTGTTGCAATTGATCAGATGTTTACTTTTAACCTTTGTGATATCTTTACCATCATGAATGACTAATTTTCTTTATGGATTTGAATTCTTGCGAAGATTTGTTCATGTAATTTATTATTAATAGTAGCGTTATCTTAGGTATCGCAAACACACTAGAAGACACAGTATTAGAGTGACTAATTTTCTATGAGACTTTAATTGACTGAATTTTGTAGGTTACTATAAGAGTAGAATTTGCTTAGTTTAATCACATAGTTACGCACAAGAGTGACGATTACATTAGATAACCATCTATCACACTTAAAAATTATAATATTGTTTTCAAAAAGAAAAGAGAATTATAATATAAGAAGTCTATATTTTTAAGTTAACTACTTAATAAACCTTTAACTAGGATTCAATCCCAGCTTTTCTCACTATTATTTCTTATAATTTATTTGCCTTTGTTTTAGTTGATTATGTTATTTTCATCTCTCCTAAAATTGTATAGAATTAAATTTAAGTAACTCTAGTGCTTGATTGGATTAATCAAAATATCATTTCTTGTGGGCTCACACCCTGTAACTCCATAGAATTTTAATATTAAATTATTACAGTTATGTAACTTATGAAATTTGTCAACTACTACTTAAATTACTGGACTAGTTAACTGTCCTATAATAACTTTATCTGTCAAAAGTTTTTATTTCTATACTTATCACTTAAGTAGTACGTGTATTTATATTTTATTCCTTTTGGCGTTTGTTTGCACGATGAACATAAAATGACAACATAGGCCTTGACGTTTTGTCACTGGTCACTAGAGTTAAATGGCCATTTTTAAAAGACCTGATTAGTTTGACCAAGTAAAATAATTTGGTAGGATACGGATGGCACTACTAATGCATCATCATATCATATCATATTATATATATAAATTTTATACCAACAATAAAAACCAAGTTCATCAAACAATTAGTTTGATAACTATAAAACTTTAAATTCAATTAGATTTTCTATAAAAGTTGTTTGTTGATCTTTTAGTTTGAATCAGTCAGCTATGAATAACTTAGACTGATTTATCTCAAGTCCTAATGATCACAAGATGAGCTTTATATATATATATATATATATATATATATATATATACTAGTATTTTGTACGCGCGATGCGCGAAAACTCATGCCCAATATTAAAACATTAATAAATAAAAATAATTAAAATTTATAATTTGAATTATATATATACACAAACAATATATCTACTATACTAATAAGAGCCAAAGAGAGTTAAAATGGGTAGAAACAATGGCGGTCAAATTATTTAATCAAATGGATGGTTCAGATGAATTATTTAATCTAATAGATGGTTAAGATAATTCAGATTAATATTATTAATAGAGATTACCTAATTTAACCTTACTTTTATGATTATCCGTTAAGTTTTCCGTTAACTTTTAACTTACTCATTAATTTCTATAAGAAATGTCTTAGGTTCGAACCTCATTTCAATCAAATTTGACATAATTAAGTTTCTCACTCTATTTTACTCTTACTAAATTAAATAAATTAGTAGCTACAACAAAAAAATGATACATATGGATTTCTTTAATTTAGAATTATGTGTCTACAATATGTTTATTTGAAAAAATTATTCATTATCAAAAAATTAAATTAAATAAGATAAATAATTTTATTAGTTATATTGTCTTTATTTTCTCTCATGCAAAGATTCTTTACATTCAAATTTATCAATTGATATTCATTACATTGTCCATTATCTTATTTTTACAATATCTTGTAATTAAATATCAAAGTTATAGTAGAAAATAATGTTATATATTTTTTTTATTTCATTCGGAGGGTGATACCCAAGAATACAGATTAGTTAGTATTACAGACATCTCGCCACGATGGGAGGCCACAAATAATGTTATATATTTAGTTATCAAGTATTTTATTAATACTATGAAAAAAAAAAATTAAAATAATTTGAACCTAATTATATTAACTACTTGGGGATTGGTTGACAAAGAGAGTACTCAAATAATAACCCAACAAATTGAAGCGGAATCACTCTATTTTACTCTTATTTAATTAAATAAATTAGTAGTTACACCAAAAATGATACATATGTATTGCTTTAATACCATGAAAAAAATAAAAAAGAATAGTTTGAAACCAATCATATTAACTACTTGGGGGATTTGTTGACAATGAAAGTACTCAAATAACGCATTACCCAGCAAATTGAAGTGAGAAACTACATTTTAATATCTTTGGAATACATAATATTTTAAATTTTCAAATTTTTATTAATTTATTTAATCTTTTTTCTTAAATTAGGAATTTCTTTATCCACAATAACTCATTCAACAATAATATTGGTTGAACCAAATGAACACCAAGCAGAACGCCTAAAGGAAAGTCCATAGCTCCTTTATCGTAATCTCATTACATGACGTTGTCATTTATGCTACCAACAATAACCGAATTGCAAATAACA
>CM008338.1:32728203-32746375 GCA_002525835.2 Ipomoea batatas | reverse complement strand
AAAGAATTCTCCAAAACCCAACACCCCCATCTGTCGAAAAAATAATGTTTAAGTTTTTGGTCCTAAAATCTCGTGCCAACTTCAACTAATGGGATCGGCCTTAGCAATCCCTAAAGATTCATGTCACAATGCAACAATGACCTATTACTTGTTTATTATTGAATGACAATAATTATTCAACTATTTATATATGTAATAATAATGTTTCACCATAAATAAAATAAAATGTTGCCAAGACCAAATTAAGCTCTCATTATTATGCAACCAATTCCAGCAATATAATTTTGTGAATATGGGGGCATGAAGATGTGAATTCACGTGAATCTGAAACTTGTGACATAATGAGCCCATGCCCACTTAAAAGTTACCTTCACATTCACATTTACTAATCTTCACACTTGCCGCACTATACCACGCATCATATCAATAATTTGATTTGACAATGCAACTACGGAATATATAAAAGTTACGACGTGCATATGTACATCTAAGATAATTCAGAGTTATAATTAAAGAAAAAAAAAAGTAAAAACTTGTGTGAGACATCGTCGGGTCGGATCAAACTGCAAATGTAATACTTATACGCACAAATGTCATACTTAAATGCTCAATGTAATACTAATTAGGAATAAAATTTTTGTTACTTATAAGGGTAAATGTAATACTTTTAAGAAAAATACAATACTTTTACATTTCGATTTAAAAGTATTATATTTTTCTCAAAAATATTATATTTTCTCTTATAAGGGGCACTTATCAACATTACTTATTATGAAAAATATATTACTTTTTCTATTATAAGTAACAAAAATTGTAATCTTGATTAGTATTATATTTGACCATATAAGTATGACATTTGTATGTTGCTTCGGCCCGACCAGATCCGTCTCACGAATAAGGATCCGTGAGATGGTCTCACACAAGCGTGACCCAAATATAGTGATGTTTTTGTAATTATGATTATACATTTGAAAACAATTGATAATATAATATATGTGTAATAACTAATAGTGCACATGAGTGTGCTATTATAAATCCTGAGCAGTCCCTCAATCATTTTTAAATGCAGTGTCATTCTCCTCGCTCAACATTTGATCATTGTAAATAGACGAATGAGATTAATTCGTATGTTATCATTAGATTATTAGTTATCATATGATCATGATCCTCTTTCTCTCTCTATAAACACACACAATATATATACATGATACATCTTGTACTACAAGTTGTTATAAGTCCTGACCCAAGGTCTTAGTATTGTTATAAGTCCTGACCCAAAAAGGTACGAGTAGTTCAGAATTCTACTGAGTTTTTGTTGGTTGTTGACCAACGGAAAGCATGGGAGAAAGATGCACAAAGGAAACTGGAAAGAACTCATTTCTCAGGAGCAATATTAACTACCTAGACCGACCTGCTAAAAGAATTCCATTAACACCTAGCGAAGATACTGTACTGAATGACTTGATCGATCGTATTAGATAGATAGTCTCAGATAGACAACCTTTTATACGCAATTCCTCGATACCAGTCTCGCACTTGACACGCAAAACAATAAACAACAGTCTATCTTCACAGAGAAAGAGAGAAGATTCAAACCTTATCACTAACAATTCACGATGGAGTTAAAATGAAGGGTTCCAATATCTGATTTACCTAATTAAAAGTTTTTTTTTAATAATGAGAAAAACTTGTAATTATTATCTAATGTGTATTGGATAAACAAGATAAATCATGTTGTATAATAGTTTGTAAATCACTAAGTTTGTTTTATGATATCACATAAATCACTAAAGGTAATTAAAAGTATTCGTTACTATATATATCAAGATGTTATCCCACAGAGGAACACAATGATTTCTTCAGCCTGTGGTACTAGATAAAGCTATGATTGGAGAATATTAGTTTAGGTAGCTTAGGCCTTTTAATTACTCCATAGGATACTAAAGCAATGCACTTTGCTGTGCCATTAAGCCAAGCAAACTGCCTGTCTGCTCATCTAATCACACATACACTAAACATTAATTGCATTTTTACTGTGCTCATCTTCTCTTTGTGATCCATATATAGATCAGAGAGAGATATAAATATAGAGAAAATGACACTTCTTTAATCAATGGAGTTAATTGGAGCCATAATATTCACATCATTCTGCTCCCCCTCATCACCTCCTTTTCGTGCTGAAGAATTGAAGTCCAAGCAACCACCACCTTCGCCATTATTACTACCCTTCACTTCTTCACCTTATAAAAACCACACATTATTATATTACGCAAAAAAAAAATCATGGCTTCTTCGGTTTATTGTATGTTGTTAATCTTGTTTGTTCTTTCTGGGTTTCACGCCATTGTTGGAGCTCAAGATCTTCGAGCTCCCCACGGCCTCGCTTACGAGAGCCCCGCCGCAGACGGCGGCGCTGTTTCCCCTGAAGCGTACGCGTTTTTCACCCCCGCCGCCGCCGGGTCCAAGAATAGTACTGCGGCTGCAGAGTTTCCTAATGCGGCGGCGTCTTCCCTGGAATCGAATCTGGCGCGTGATAGCGTGGCCAAGACGGAGGAGGGCGGAGGTGGAGGTGGTGGGATGGTCGGAATTCTGATCGGATTTCTGTTTGTTGTGGTTTTAGTGCTTGGGGTTTTCTTTGTGGTCACCACTCGGAAGCGCAATTGGACTAAAGCTAATGCTACTGCGGATATGCCTCAAGCGTGAAACTGCTGTTTTTGCCTATGGTTTGTAGTTTATAGATGGAGTAATTCTTATGTGAGATCATGTTACATTAAATGTGTAATGTTTTTTAGTTAGAATGTTATTTTTTTAGTACTACTTACTCTGTTACAATGTAGTATCTGTTCATAACTACTTTCTCTGGAGCACAAAGAAATAGCAGCGCCTCCATTGAGACTCGAACCCACCTCCATTCATATGGGGTGCAACCAGGTACCGTTAAACCACAAGATTATTGGCGAATGATATATTCTTTTTATAGGTGCATAGAAAAATATTATGTTTTAGTTAAAAAGTGTTACATGTGTAATTTGAGACGTCTCACGCAAGTCTTATTTTTATATTTATACATATATATAGTAGTTGTAACAGTAGTGCAAGTTACATTGTCATATTTCAGACAATATGTTAGAGATTTTAATTTCTTGCATGATGACCCTTACTCAAAACTCTTCTCAAAGAAATTCTCTTTTCAAAACTTCGCTCAAACCACTTTGTATTACCTGGTTCGAAGCTTCGGGGACGAAGCTTATTTGAAGGTAGTAGAATGTGAGACCCTAAAATTTATTTTCACAAAATTCCGTCTATTTAAAATCAAATGAAGCCCATTATAAAATTTTCACTCCTAAGAATTATATAAACTCGTATTCATATTAACAAGGTAATTGGGTGAACACCCGACCCAGAACCACAAGCAGCACTAACCCGGATTGCAAGCAGGCAAGCGGGCTCAGGAGTCAAACGGTCACCCGTTACACTTGAGGAGAAGAGTTATTATCAACAACTCCATTACCATACACTGAAGGCTCACCATTATTGAACAACTGTTACAAGTCACAAAGAGTCGTTGTACCTCAAGTATAAGAGGAACCCTGTTGTAGAGGAGAGAGGGGAGAGGGGGGAGGGGGGGACATTCTGACAAACATTATTGTACTGTACTAGAAACTGATTATCTATTGTACTAAACTACTGTTACACACTTGTCTAATATTACTCCAGTAACATTTTTACCGTCATTTGGCTTTCGTTGAGAGCTGAGGCCAAATCTTAGGCAAGCTATACATATAACAACAATACCAGCTTATCAGTGGAGATGGCTGGATTAGGATTTACCGATTCCCACAATTCTCATCACGTGAATCATGGCAATACCGATGGTGGTCACAATGATGGTCACCACCAGCGGCGCAACAACAATCACAATGGAGGGCAGCATGCGCCCAAAGCACGGGTACCATCTATGAACCCCTAGGCGACGGCCCGGGCCATTCAGTAAGAAGCAACATCCCTAGCCCAGTTGGGGGCGGAGATTCAAGGTCAACTACCACAGGGGCAGAAGGATGAAATATAGGAAAAGAGGACCCAGCATCTGCGTTGAGTGCAACTCGTCGGCCGGCCGTTTCTATGCCCGCCATGGGACAGTGGGGTGAGAGGGTTGCTATCCAGCCAATGTTGTGGACATAGCCGAAAGCCAAAGGGACCAAGGGTCCACACCAAGATGAGTAGTCACACCAGATGGAAGAGATGGGTGAGTCTGGATGGCCAGCTCCGTGTCAGTCCACGGTGCTCAAGCAAACCCCAAACGTGCAGAAGGAAGTGGTGGAAAAACTCCAAAAACATATAGAAGAGCTAGAGAAGAAGGTAGAGGCAAGAGAACATTCACCAGAACCTTAGGTGAAGATAGCCGCTCCATTTTCTCCTAGTATAATGGATGCGCCCCTCCCAAGAGATTTTAGGTTGCTTGCTATCAAAGCCTACACCGGGACTTCTGACCCGCGTGTCCATATGACAAGGTACAAGGCAGCCATGGTAATGACCAGGGCAGGAGACGCCATAATGTGCAAGGCATTCTTGTCCACTTTGGATGGAACAACCCAAGAATGGTTCAATATGATTCTAGATGGTTCGATCTAGAATTTTGCAGAGTTGTCCAAAAATTTCCTGACTTATTTCTTCGGGCATATACATAACAAGAAACCGTTTTCACATCTCTACTGAATAAAGCAGGACAGAGGTCAAAGCTTAAGAAATTTCTTGAGCAAGTGGAAGAAGGAAGTCAACAATGTGTACGATTTCGACTCTAAAGCGGCGATCCTCATATTCATCCAGGCATCAGCTCAACTCTCACCATCCACGCTCCTATGAGGAGCTAATGGGGACAGTAAACCGCTATGCCGAGGCGGAGGAGACTGATAGAAAGAAGAAAGATGAGGAAGAAAGTATGAAGAGTGGGCGATTTGATAAAGTTGGTCCGGCCAACCATGCACCACGCCCAAACCAGTCATCCGCAACGAAGGGGAGAGATCATGACCGGCCTCGTCTTACCCCACCACGACACTTAACACCGCTTACTCATCCAGTTAGCGTGATTTTAAGTCACGCTAAGGAAATGAGAATGGTGCATTTTCCCTCAGAATGTATGGCAGTTTCTCTAAGCAAGGACCAAGCCAAATACTGTCGGTTCCACCGACAGGTTGGCCATGATATTGACGAGTGTCACACTTTAAAAGGGTAAATAGAGGAACTAGTGCAGAGCGAATACTTTACTAATTTTGTTAGGTATCCGGAGCAGTACCATCATCAACAAGGCCTACCCAAAAATGTGTGGCGAAAGGAAGAGGCCCCCAAGCCGTCCACTCCCAACACCAAGAAAAGAAGATATGACCATGTCAGGAAAGAAAGAAACAATGAAATAGAGGAGGAGCTCGCGCAACGCAAGAAATATGTTATTCGCTGATAGTCTGCCTTGATTAGATTGGTAAAAAAAAACAACAAAAAAATACGAAAGACAAAATTTTTATTTCAAACAAAACGAAAGACAATATTTTTGTGCAAAATTCGCCGTGAAGCATATAGTTGATATCTTATGAGTTATGACATTACATCCTTTTACTTTTAATGAGGAGTATATTCAGTGGACTCAGACTTTGCATAAGGAGACATTGAAATATGATCTTCAGATGCTAGAAGAAGCTCTTCCTCGACGAAAGGGACTAGAGCTAGAGAGGGGCCTACATCTTTCTCCTTCAATCTCTTTGTGCGATCATTCTCTCTCATTCAATTCTGTTGTAAATTTCATCATATTCCAAATATTCAATTCAATGATCTTATGCAGGTAAAAATTGTTTTGTATGGATGGGCTCAATGCCTATAGTGTTCATCAGGGGTCCTAAGCTAATCAATGAGGTTTTAAAAAATGTGCATTAGAAGAAGGAAAAATGTGCATTGGAAGAATGGACAATATGCATTGGAAGAAGAGACAGAGAAAAACTGCACTGGAAGAATGAACAATGTGCATTGGAAGAATGAACAATGTGCACTAGAATAAATAATAATGTGCATTGGAATAAATAACAATGTGCACTAGAAGAAAGAACAATGAGCACTAGAAGAAGAAACAATGAGCACTTGAAGAAAGGAATAATATGCGCTTTAACCTTTACTGCACATATATATGCACAAGGAGTATATTATATGTATTGCATATCTTTCAACAAACTAGAATGATTAAAGAATAATATTTAAAGTTGGATTAGAATACCAATTTCTAATGTAATTAAATGAAATTATAATTTGATAAATGTTTGGTTATTGTGTCCAAGATGAACATTGGTTCTTGGATGGAAGGAAGGCAATGTGCACTGGAAGAGAGAACAATATGCATTCGAGGGAAAAACAATGTGCACTGGAAGCTAGGAAGACAATATGCACTGGAAGAAGGACAATGTGCATTGGGAAGAAGGGACAATGTGCATTGGGAAGAAGGGACAATGTGCACTGGAAGAAAAGAAATTATGCACTGAAAGTATAAAAAATAAATAAAAACATTGACTTACATAAATTTACCAAACAAGCTCCGCATGTGTTTCCAAATTTCCCTTACTCTGGGCAGTTGGTATGAATTTAAATCAACGATTGAGATCTCACTCTATTTTTCACATGGGGAAGCCACTGCATTTAAATTTTCTAATTTATATATTGTGCAAAGTTTACAAGGCTAATGTGGGTGGTCCAACACAACTCGCTAGTCGCTATAGTGCAGGGTCTACAAGACTTAGAGCATCCTTATCAATGGAGTTTTTTCACGATTTTTAAGAGTTTTTGTAAGTGTGATTAGTAAAGAGAAAATGTGAGTGATGAAAAAAATAAAAATAAAAAACAAATCTGAAAAAACAAAAAATAAATAAATAAAAAGAAAAGTGTTGTCAGGCGTGCCTAACGCGCCCACGGGGCACGCTAGTTGCAGTCACGCACGCGTGGCTGCAACTAGCTTCGAATTCCGCGTAAAGAATTATTTTTAATTTCTCTCACTTCCAAATAAGCATGCATTGTACTAATAACTACCAAATAATCATTGATGTAGATGCTCTTAGTTGGGCTGATTTTTATAAATTAAATAATAAATTTTAAAAAAAAAAAATTGTAAAAATGTTACTGTTTCAGTGTCTCTATTTGTTATGAGATCAAATATAGATTTGGTTTGATTCGCAAAATTTAAATTGAACGAATGACTCAAAATTTTTTAATGTTGTACATTTATCTTAGAGTTATATTAGCAGTTAACTCCACTATTGACTTTCAAATGACACAATTTTCAAATGGTTATAAATTCTCCATAATTTTCAAATATTTTTTGGCAGAAATTAAATGCAGTTTACGTACTCAAAAAAAAAAATGCAGTTTACAGAACAAGAAATCCATCAGTACAAGTGTTCACTTAAGCCCAATTTTTAACTTTTTTCATGTCCCCACTCAACCGCGGCTTCCCCTGTCTCTTTCGCCTTTTTCCCCATTTTAAGACTGCTCTCTCTCTCTCGTCCCCTCTCTCCGGCGATTTTCTGCTCAATTCCTGGTGATTTTCTTTCTGCTACTACTCTTCGTTAGTTTAATCTCGTGTTTGGAACTTGATTATCTATCCTATTGTCTTCGATTTCGTGTGAATTGTATTTTTGCATTTTGCAGAAACAGAGAAACGGTTGAAAGCGAAACGAACCTTCAATCGGCAATGATGATGAATCGAACGGTTTATGTTGTTCTTTTCTTCGCAATGCTGGCGCTACATCGGTCCCTGGCCGAAGATTCTCCGACGGCTTCACCAGCGCCGGCACCGGTAACTGGAGCCGACGATTTCTCCCCGCCGGCTCCTGCGCCTACTCCAGATACTCCCTCCAGGACTCCTCCACAGGATGCTAGTTCTCCTCCGTCTCCTCCGCCCTCAGATCTCGGCTCACCAGCGCCGTCACCGGCGGATGCAAATGCATCCGCTCCGGCTTCGGATTCTGAAGTTGCGAAAGATGTGAGGCAGGCCAGTACGAGCGAGGAGAAGTCATCAGGCAGGGGAAAGAAGGTGGGAATAGCTGTCGGAGTCGTGGCCGGCGCGTGCGTCGTTGGACTGGGAGCGCTGGTTTACAAGAAGCGTCGCGATAATATCCGGCGATCTCAGTACGGACAAGACGCCCGCGGTTCATTGCTCTAAAATGCGTGCAACTTTTGATTGTGTAGCCGTTCTGTAAGTCATCTATACACAAATCCTTTGCATTGATAGTTTGGTAGATTTGCCATTTCTATAGATATATGGTTGTGTGATTGTTTGAGGGAGAAGGTAATGATTGTTTCGATTCTTATCACTGTTAATTCTTGTTACCATAGTAATAATGTTGCCATGTCAGAGGCCTCATGATTTTTCTTTTCTAAATATACATAGTATTTTTTTCTTTTCAAAGTTATCAAATTTATACAAGGAACTCTCTCAACAGTTTTTTTTTCAACAGTTATTAATTCAAAATAGCACAATGCACCTTTGATAGTAAATGCAGAGATTCTCATGAATAGCTATTAGTTTGAACTTTGAACTAAGGGGCCTTTTGGTTCACGGAATCTTACGTTACCTTAGGGAATGTTAGATTGTTGGGAATGTTAGATTCATGTGTTTGGTTAAAACTGAGGAATGTAATATAAACCTGTTTGGTTTATTAGTTATCTTTTATGTTATACTAATTTTTTTTTTTTTTACTTTAATACTTTTAACATATTTATTACATGATTAAAAATATTAACTAATTAAAATCTTGAACTTGAGAAATAAAATTATTTTATAAGCTAACATGATGTAATAAAAATAAAATAAAATATATAATTACAAAAATAATTAAATATAATATATATAATAAACTAACATAAAAAATATATTATTATAACTTATAATAATTGGAATTAAAATGGTAAAACTTGTAAATATCCAAGGTAATCTTACATAACCTTAGAAATGTAAGGGAATCACATTCCCTCCAAAATCCTACGTGGAGGGTAAGTTTCATTACTTAGGGAATGTTATATTCCCTTATGAATATGAACCAAACATAGGAATGTTAGCTTTGGAATGTCACATACCATTGGTTATGTTGTATAACTTGAACCAAACGCCCCCTAAGGGTGTGTTTGGTTGGTGGGTTTAGGCATAAGGTAGGGGTATCAAAGTGATTTGATATTGTTTGGTTGATAGATTTTTAGAATACTACTATAGTTTTGGAATACCCCATTAATTGGAAAATCCATACCTTAATGAAATAAGTGTTTCATTTCCCTTGCTCCTTTCTTCCCCAACTATTAATAACCATTCTCATTCCACCCTATTACCAAACATGCAAAATATTTTCACCAAAACTCATTACCCTTACAAAGTATTTGATACCCATACCGATTCCGATTCACATGTGCGAACCAAACACACCCTAAGTCATTCATTGAAAACAACCAAATTTCTTGTCTTTGCTTTTACTTTTCAACTTAGGTAGGCCGACAAACTAAACAATGAATTAAATGTGGTACAAATTGAATAGTCATGCACCAAAATTAGAAATCTTGATAGTCAGTGACCTAATTTGGAAGGGGTATTATAGTCGAGGAACAAGCGGAAAAAACAAACTCTTTTATTTTTTAGAAAAAAGTATCAAATTAGTCTACTATTAGATCTCCTAATTGAAAATAACTCTACCTATCCAATATGTCGTTGTTGATGAGGCGTTGAGTATGTTAAGAGCAACCCTAATTATGAGCAACCCTAATTATGGTTTTTAGCGGGCTATTATGGTTTGTTAGAGGAGAGAGAGTGCAAGTTCGAGGGGATAGAATGGAGGAAAGAAGGATTTTTGGTTTTGCCATATTTAGAAATTTTTGTGGGACTCATGCGGAGAAAAAACAACAAAAAATGTGCACTAGGCGTGCTCAATCGACGCGTGCAATGCATGAATTCTTTTTTTTTTTTTCTTTCTTTCTGACACCATTGTTTTCTTCTTTTTCTCATCTTTTTCTCTCCCTCCTTCCTCCTAAGGTGGCTTAAAAAAAACTTGAAAAAGTCTCCAACTAATGAAAATGCCCTAACACATTTTATCCCGATGCTTATGTTGATCTTACATGTACAGTTTTTATTTAATTATTTATGTTTAACTTAAAAAAAAAAAATTAATAGCAGCTATCGACTATCTTCGTCCATCTAGATGTAGACATTCATGGCTATTTTGTCATTTAATAGATAACCACCTTATGTCCCTCAACAAAAACATTTGCTAGTTGCTACTAATGGTTTTTTTTTTAATCTTAAAATAAAAAATAAAACAAAAAATTGTATTCATAGGATCCATATAAGTATTGGGATGACATGTGTTAGCCTAGTCAACACCATGTCAATGGTAACATGTTGAATAAGTAATATTAAGGTTAATTACACTATTTTGTATTTTTGTTGATTTAATAAGGCACCTAATTGTTCTATTAATTAGATTTAGGGAGGCAATTTGATTTTTTTCCCCCTTTTTAGAAGAATGTTTGAACAGTATATGCAATTTCTATTTTAAAAAGATTGCTCCGACGGAGTCCGACTAATCAAGCGTACACCTTAATTGAGTAAGAAAAAATTACTTTTATACTTGAGTAAAATAAATGGTTTGTTTGGTTCACCGGTTTGGCTATAAGAAATGAGTATCAAAATCATTGTTATTATTTGGTTGACAGGTTTTTAGAACATTACTATGCGTTTTGATTACCCCATTTGCAAAACTCATTCCCTAATAAAATAAGAGTTTCATTCCCCTTCTTCCTCCACTTCCTCGACTATTAATAATCATTCTCATTCCACCCTACTACCAAACATGCAAAATACTTTCACCAAAACTCATTACCATTATCAAGTATTTGATACCCATTCCGATTTCGATTCCCATGATCGAACTAAACGCACCCAAAATGCCCTCAAGACATCAGTCTAGTGAATGAAAATACTTAAGGGTGTGTTTGGTTGACAGGTTTTGGTATAAGGTATGGGTATCAAAGTGATCGTTATTGTTTGGTTGAAAAGTTTTTAGAATACTACTATGGGTTTGGAATACCCCATTAATTGAAAAACTCATACCCTTATTAAATAAAGGTTTCATTTTCCTTCATCATTTCTTCCCCAACTATTAATAATCATTCTTATTTTACCCTACTACTAAACATGTAAAACACTTTTACAAAAACTCATTACCATTACCAAGTATTTGATACTCATTTCTATTCGGATTCCCATGTATGAACCAAACACACCCTTACTTAGGAAGCGATAAAATGAGGGTTTAATTCCTGCCACAAACAAATTACTACAAATATTGGAGGTTTAGGCTTGAGTTATTCATGGTGCGCAAAAATGTACAATTTTGTAATTTACCTCCTCATAGGTCTTGGGGGCAAGTTTTTAGGTTTTAAAATGTAAATTTAAAAAATTTAAAAAAAAAAAAAAAAAAAAAAAAGGTAAAGTAAAATGTTTGTCTAGTGTGATACAATTTAGAAGGGCATACGTGTCTATTAAATACATAGGGTAGTACAATAAACGGATTTGCATGCAACTGAAATTCTCTGTTTTTGATATACGTTCACCAGAACTTTGGTTAGGAGATGTTCTCTTTGTCTCTTCCTTTGTGTTTTTGGGCGCCGACAAATACAAATTTGAGTAGCCTTCATGGTAATTAAAGGTGGACATGGGAGAGGAGAAGGGGGACTTATAAATGTAGAGTTCAACTACATCTACATTTACTCCTTTTTTAAAAAAGATTTACTATGTATTTTAATAGAAAATTTTGCTTTTGGTCATATGAAGTCTTGTTAATTTCAATTCATAAATTTTAAAACTGTCAATTTAATACCTTAATTATCCATAACTTTTAAAATTATCAAATATTTTTTAAAAGACAAAACTGTCAATTTAATACCTTAACTATTTAAATTTTTTTCAATTTCAATGAGTCCGGCCACGGGAAATTTTAATTAACTTGATTTTGTTTAATCGTAAAGGTAATATGGTCTTTCTATGTTTATGCGAAAAGGGTTAAACTAATTGTGCCAAAATTTGGGATTAAATTCTTACCAAACACATTGAAGTTGGGCCTTTTGATTACAGGAAAAGGCAATGATTAGTAATGTGGCAGAAAGATGGCCCAGATAGTTTGTCCTTTAGCACTAGCAGCATTCACGCTTGGTCTGTAGGGTATTGACTACGACAATTGATGGAATTTGTGTAATCCCATTATATTTTCTCTTCACAAACCACTACAACAATGAAGAAAGTAATAATATCCACAACTTGGTAATAAGCTACCTATTTTTCATGCACTAAACTTCAGGTCAAATCCTTCACTTCCCTTATATTAGACGTGCCAAAAAAGAATGATTTCACAATGACGAGTGTACAAGAAACTAGATGATCAGCAGCATTGTCAGATTCACCCATGCTGTCATCCATCATCCTAAATTTCGGGTTTACACAGATGAATCTTGTATCAGGCGCATCAGCGTCCCTTTATGCATCTCAATCAAACACAAAAAAACTCACCGTACTCCACTTCCATCGCCTACCAACGAGTGTTTTTGGAGGATTGCAACAGTCTCTTCCTCGGCACTGACACAACAGCAGAAACTAGTCAGCATTATGCACTTTGTTCATAAAACTTGGAGACTTTTTATGTATGTGTATTCTGTAAGCAGCAAGGTGAATCTTTTATGCATAGGAAGCCTTCGGCTACCGTATTCTGGTCTAATCCTTTGTTTATTTACAGACACAACCATTGTTGTTATAGCAGACTTTCAAGACATAAATTATATCAATTCATAGTTTAGAATTTTAGCATATAAACATATTCTCAAATCTCAACAATAAGTACACTAAATTTTATGCAATAATTTAGCATTGGTCTTTAGATTTAGCCTTCATTTTAGGATCCGTTGATGGATCATAATTGGGTTTATTTTCATTCCCAGCCATAACCTGTCATAAAACAAAGTAAACAACCACTAATGCGAGGCTGGAAGGGGGGAGTCAGTGTCTCAAGCTCTCAACTACGTAATTGTATTAGTAGAGTTTTTTTTTTTTTTAAGGCGAGGCGAGCTCGTTAGGCGACCGGTCTCCACCGACCAGTCGCCGACAAAAATCAGTTGGTTTGAAGACTAGTGTAAAGTAAGAATTTATTCGTAAGTTCGAGGGCGAATTCATGACTGCACTAGTCTTTTATACTGTTAATTGGTAAGTTAATTACTCTAAACCTACTTTCAATCAAACCTAAACTTTTTTTTTTTTTTTTTGGAGAAGTCAATCAAACCTAAACTTAAAAATAATAATAATAATAATAATAATAATAATCCCAAATTATAATTTATATGCATACCTCCCAGGTCTTAAGATCTTGTACTTTCCTTGCTTAGTGAGATCCACTACCGTTGATCCTGCTCGCCCAGCTGGAAGTACACCACCATCATAGATGTAGGCACAGTGGCTCCAGAGGTTCTCAAAATCTCTGATGTTGATGCTACTGGGCTGTCCGCTAAGGTTTGCACTAGTAAGTGCAAGTGCACTTCCAGAATGGCGGGCAATAACTCTAATAAATGTATTATCGGGGACTCGAACCCCTATGCTCTCAAGTCCAGGGTTTAAAGACTTCTCAAGGATACTTGACTCACCTGCAAAGTATTAAGAAAGTTAAAATTTTGCGTACAAGTACCTACCGCTAGAATTACCAAACTAAACAACATGACAAGCTACAGACCTCGTCTTAGCACGACAGTTACAGGACCAGGAAGGAGACAATCAAGCAAGCCATGAGGTAAATGATCAGTGATGGCGTACTTTTGTATGTCTTGAACATCACCAACACAAATTGCCAGGGGATTTGTATATTTACGACCTTTGATATCATATATGCGGTTAACGGCCTCAGCAGAACTGTAATAACATACAGTACAAAAATGAATCATGAAATATATCATGTATGTATAACAAACTTCATGAAGAAAAGCAATATACAATTTATTTAACACTATTTAGTAAGAAATAAATTAATGTGCACAAGGTCATGAGTTCAAATCTCAACCCTCTTGGTTTGAACTGGTCAGCTATGGGAAACCTAGGCTGGTTAACCTCCTTGTGGTCCTTTGCCGGCTAGGATCACAAGGCGGAGTTTACCCCGTGGCCCGTGCACACTCTCGGGTAGTGACTGCGGATTTCCCTGTCACCCAAAAATAAATTAATGTGCCCTCAAGCAGGTTTCTTGCATATAGCAATTATTTAATGGCTAAAACATCAAATTAGCCCTTAAGGTTTGCAAAATCTGTCAATTTGCAAAAACAATTTCAAAGATCTGATCAAACCACCCAGATTTTAACAGAATTCTTTAACTCTGTTAAACATAGGTGACATGTTTGAGCATTTAGACATGTCACTGGGTCAATCCAAATTAATCATAAAACTTATCCTAATCATCATACATGCTAACTACTAAAAAAATAATAATTTTGAAAGCAGAAATTAACCCCCAGGAAAAAACAATCCCGGTAGCTCTCTCCTCTCATTTCTTTGTCACCACCCCAATATAAACACTAAATTCTTACTGCACATCTATCAAACATTATCCTACACATGTAAGCTATCATTATTGTAATTAAAAAGTGTAATCATTCAATTACTTAATTTCACTTATCCAAAACAAAAATGATAGCTTGAAATCACTAAGGACTAAATCGTCAAGGAACTGCTTCTACTTCAAGTGCCAAAGAAATATTTATAGACTAGACACTGAAGATCCCATTTGGGAACTAGAAATCCCAATCCAAAGAAGTTCCTGAAATCTGAATTCAATACCCAACTTAAGAGAAATAATAGTAAAAGGAATTATTCAACTTTCACTCTTTATAATACTTTATGGGTATACCTATATCATTGAATGCTCTAACCATATTATTGCAGTAACACCCACTTTCCTTCTTGTACTTAACATTGAACATCAAAAATGAAAAAAATGCAAATACAAAAGAGCTGAAGCTAACTGACTGAGCATTCCAAAACAGAAAACACAATGCACACATAAACAAATCAATGGAGGTAAAAAGTTCCCAAATAAAGAAGACAACTCCAAAAGAAAATTTTCTATAACAGGCCTATAACATACAAAAGGAAGTTAAATAAATAGGTCAACTTTGGATGGGGAGGAGTGGCATTTACCAAGCGTCACAAGCAAAGCCATAGAGTGTGTCAGTGGGGACAGCAATAACATTCCCAGACTTGATAGCTTCAATTGCAGCTTCAGCATAATCCTCTGTTGCTGGTTGCACCATTCCCATCCCGTTAGTCTCCACTCTCAAATCCATCTTGGTTTTCACACTAACCCCAACCAAGCTCCTCCTCTTGCGCTGCCCCAATCTCACAAACCCACAATTCCCAATCACCCCTGAAGAGTGAAGACACACATATACATACCAAATAAGCATATATCCAGGACACTATTTTTTCAAGTTAAATTACAAAGAGACAACAAAATAAAACATAGAAATTTGTAAGTATTATACAAGAGAGTGGTAGAACCTGGGGAAGGGAGGAGGAAGGGGTTGAAGAGGGGCAGCCACTGGGCAATTCTTATGTTTGTAGGGGTGATGTACATCAGCAAACTCTGCTTTCTTCTGAGAAGATATTGACATGCACATTCAAAAACAAGTGTATGCCCTATTTTGTTGGAAGATACTAAATATATGACACTTCCACAACAACTAAAAAGGTTCTCTCAAAGCAAACTTTTCCTGTTACTTTGAAATCCAGTAAATTAATGGTCATGCATGCCTGCATGGCATAGCTTGTGCTGTAGACTGTAGATTTGACTCGAACAGTCAAGGGGTCATTTTTAATTACCCCATACTACATTTAAGCAATCCCTTTTAGCTTTCTCACCAATAAGTTATGAACACTACACAAATATTTCTTATGCATCTCACAGAAAGTATTTACAACTCAACCAACATAAATAAAGCAAAAGAGTGATATTTTGTTGGGATGAAAATGCAAAGATTAATATGCAAGATAGAGATATAGGGAGATGAAAATAGTGCAAGGGCAAGCAAACAACATCACATATAAAAAGAGACAAATATACTGAAATTAACACCCATAATATCACAAGCACGCATGCAATTGTATAGGCATTAGTTAGCATTTGATTAAATAACTATATTCCATGCCCTGAACAGAAATCTAGTTTAAGATTTAGAACAATTTTATCATTAGAAAACTACTTAGAAAAGCTAATTATAGCGATGTACTCATCTACCTTACAGGCTGCGAGGGTGGTGGACGGCCGGACACCGGAACGACTCTGCGTCGAGGTGAGGCTATGTCGCAGGGCAACTGGGTGGTGGCAGAGTGGCAGGCTGCACCACTAGAGTGCTGGACGGACTGATTTTGAAGGCGGTTTTCCTGGAAGTCTGGAAATGGGAGGATTTTGGTGGTCGACACACTAGGGTCGCTTCGCGGGAAGCTAGGGCAAAATATATTATAGAAAATGGTACACATTGTAAAATACATCACTTATAAATATTTATTACTCCCGAACCCGAATTAGTTGTTTCATTTGGCTTTTTGTACGCTTTTTAAGAAATTAAAGTAAATGTAATGTACTTTTCAATTATGTCTCTTACTTTTTTTACTTCTGAAAATAAAAAGAATAAAGAAAGAAAAAGTCATAAGGTTAAATTAAGAAAAGTAGAATGATAGTGATGTTCAAATTTGAAAAGTAAACAATATTTTGGTACAAACTAAAAAGGAAAGTGGTGTGTTATGGCTAAAAAGGACAAACTAATAGCGCCATGCTAAAAATCCCTCCTATATTTTCTCTACAAACTTTTCATCCAGAGATATCATTATTTTATTGGAGTAATAATATATTAAGTTCATTTTTAATTAATACTCCGTATGTAGTAACGGCAACCATATCTGTGATTTTTTTGGAGTTTTTTCAGAACTATCCTAATAATATATTAAGTTCATTTTTAATATATTATAAATTTATTTACTTTTAGGTATTATATTAAAAATAATATTATATTAAAATGAATTTGCAGTACAATAAAAATAATCATTTAAAAATAACATAAAATACACTAAAAATAAAATTTCAGTATAATAAAAATGAACATGTATATTAGTAATCTACCATACAATATAAACAATAATTTACGGTATAATGATTGGAAGTTAAGCCAATACATTAAAGTGAATGAGAGACCCCAACCGTCTTTATTTGACAACAACGCCCGCTAAAGCCTTCCTCAATAGTTGAGATTTTTTTCTCCAATTTTTTATGGGTGTCCCAGCATCTACCTCATCATTCTAGTCTCGCTCAATCACAAAAATATTTTCCCAAATTAGTTTAAGATTTTTTCTCAATTTTTTGTTACCTACCATTTTACTATCCTATATTTTATTTATTTATTTATTTATTTATTTAATTTATAAATATATAATTATAATAAAAATAAATTAACATGATAATTCATAATTATACGTACCATTATTTGTGATTAATTAAAATAACATGATCAAAATAAATAAACATGTGTGGAAGAGATAGTATTTATAGTAAATAAAAATAATAATTAATAATATTTTAAAATATATATATGGAAGGGTTCAGGTGCAGGTATATCTTCCCGTGCGGTGGTGCGGTACTCACTTTAAGTATTAAAACGGCGCACCTTAAGTGCATAAATCACTCACCTTAAGTTAAAAAATAAACCATGCATCTAAAGTTTTTAAACGATGCACCTTCAGTTGAAAATACACTGCGCATTTTAAGTACACAAATCACACACCTAAGGTTATAAAATGACGCACCTTAAGTTTCAACGTGAAAGTCTCCCTTGTTCTTCGCGGCGGCATTGGAGGATTCCAAAGGAAGCTTTGAGACCACCTCCGATGTTTTCTCGTTCGTGAATCAGGCCTCCGGCGAGTGGAGCTTCTGGCAGTGGCAATTGAATAGTGGTTGGTAGATGGGTGTAGCGTAATGGTGGCTGCCGCCGGAATAGGGAATGACTACATGTGTAATACTGAACAAAGTTGAGTGGTGGTTGGTAATAGGGAAGACCTACATGTGTAATCGAATGGTGGTTG
>CM008338.1:32704306-32721248 GCA_002525835.2 Ipomoea batatas | reverse complement strand
AAGCAACAACAGCAACAACAATAATAATAATAATAATAATAATAATAATGAAACACTAACCTGAACAATGAGCATGACCTCAGAAATATGCGACTCAGGATTTTCAACCTCTGCAGTTTTTCCTGGTGTTCGACCTTCCCGAACCTATAACAGATATTGCAAAAGAGAAGTTCAGATGAGAACACAACATGCACTTCCCAATTAAAATAACATTATAGGAGCAATTGCTGGAGACAGAAAAGTCTTTTGTTTCATATGAAATCATAACAGATTGAACAGCGCTAGTCTGATATTAATTCTAGTATGACAGCAATGTAGAGTTCAGTTGGTGTTGATATACCGTAAGTTGACGCCAAAATCCAGTATTATTCAATCTGTTCCACATAGGTAGGGAGGTATGTTGTAGAAATTCTTGAAAGATAGCAGCATATCTACAAGCAAGCCTGGAGACATTAGGGCAGTCCAAGGGTTCCTCGACAGCAGTCACACCCTCCCTAAAACAAAAATAAAAAATTGAATTACCATTATGTGGAAGAATAGTATATCAATTACCTCCTGCAAACTCCATTCAAATAAAGCTACCTGAAGTTGCCAAGCAGAAACCCCACACAAAGTTTCCCTTTTAGGGAATAACCCACAGTAAACTCACACTTGTTTCGATATCCATTAATAATTGGGGATGCAATTATACTCTCCAGTTTGCATGGGAGATTACCTGCAAAGGAGAAAATGTGGATAAGGGGCTACATCAGGATTCTGGGATCTCATTCTTCTAGAAATCATACATAAAACACTCCAACTGCTTGATAAAATTGTTAAGAAAATTCCATTAAGCAAACAAACCAATCACTTTCATTTGCTTATAATGAAGTAAGAAAAATCAAATGCAAATATGCTAGAATCTTAGGAAATTATCTTCAATTCAAAAACATAATTACAACGGGCACCTATTTCTCTTGCATTGATAACCCATTCTGGAAGTGAAACACCTCTTGGACAAGCTTTGCGTGCACTTTGAGTCTATACAAATGTAAAACAATTAAAGACCAAGTCAACTAGTAATGATGCCAAGTTGTATAGCAACCATTCCCTAGCCTAAATTCCCACAAAGATATTAATGATGTTAAAAAATTAAAGAGATTATATTAACACAAAGAAAAGGTTTAAATACAAGAGATTCTGACAAGTTTTTTTAGGGTTTGCATCAGAGAGTTCTTCTTGTTCTCCAGTTGTTCAGCATAGGACATATCAGCAAGAGGAGTCACTATACTACGAGCACTTCTACCCTTCAATACAGAATCACTGTTCATTTCCCCATACGGGACTTGATTTTCATCTTTATTTTGTTTCTCAAATGACCTTGGAATAACATCTGAAACCTTCAAAGTCCTGTTGCCAACCTGCTTTCCATCTAGCTCCTGCCACATTGTAATTAATGGATAAACTCTGGATAAACCAGTACAATCTCCTCATTGTAATAAAACTTCTGAGCCAGTCCAATCAAACTTTAAAATTCAAGGCATACCTCAGCGCTTTTCACTTGCTCTGCATTTTCAAAAGTCACAAATCCCACAGCCATGTTCTTTTTCTTCTTAGCAGCCTTGAACAGAATCCCCTGAAGATATAATTAATTAATATCAGACTATATGATATTGCAGCAACATAACAAGTTATTAATAGCGAGTTATGACCATTTATTCAGCAACATATCCCCATGAAGAGTCCTTAACAAGTCAAAACATCTAGGCCTTGTTTGGTAAAATAGTTAGCCTATAAGCCAATTTTGGCTTATTTGACCACTTTTAGTTATTTGACTTGGTCAAAAAATTAATATAAGTGTTTGGTTAATCAACTTTTTGTAACTAAAATTCAAAAAATTAACTTTTTGAGAAAAGAAATTATACCATAAAGCTATCAGCTAACAGCTAATTTACGAAATACTTTTCTACAACCAACTAATGTTATAAACTAGTTATACCCTCTAACCCTGTAAGCTAACCAAACAGGGCCTAATCCGGTTCTCTTTTCATGGGTTCTAACTTCTAACTCCATATTCAGATATTAGTATTATTAATAGCAAGTTATGACCATTTATTCCTCCTCTCTTCCAACAAACCTACATCCTAAAAAATATGATAATTTTCGGATTCATCCAACAGGTGAATCTTCATTACCTTGTCCTTTTTAGTTTGTTCATAGCTACCTCTATTGTTCTTGAATTACATGAACGCTCAAGGTAAACAGAAAAAAACAATCATAAGTTGAGAAGTTCATTGGATATAGTAATTTATGCAAATAACTAAAATGCAGTATTTCAAAATCAAAGCTCTAACTTTCATGGAGAAAAAAAAAACTAACGTGTTCATTGAGGAAATTCTGTAATTTATCCGAAGTCCACTTGAGAGGAAGATTCACAAAGCACTTTGCCAACTCGGAACCCGACGAAAACCCTTCCTCCTCGGCAAAAGCTTCCGTCATCATGACCTCGTTGCCTTTCTCTTCCTCAACATCATCTGTGTCCGCATCCTCATCGGCCTTCCTAGCCATCTTCTTCGCCCGGTCGGAGCTCGGGTCCCAGGAATTGTCGGGTCGGGGCCGGAGCTCCGCCTCTCCATGAGCGTACCGGCAAGTGTCTCCGTGGCTGCAGGACTCCTTCGACCTCTGGAAGTAGGAGCACAGAGTCGTCTTCCAGAGGGGGCTCTGCTGCGGTTCCGGGTCGGGTTCATCTTCCCGTTTTCGCTTCTCGGATTGGTTGGTTTCGTCGGGTTCTATTTGGGGCTGAGCTTCGGGTAATGGGAGCTGGTCCGATGAATCCTCCGGCGCGACCATCGCAGGGTTTAGGGTTTCGGCTGGTGGCGAAGCCGCAGACATTGGCGAACACTTGAGTTCAACAACGGTTCAGTAACTGCTGATTGTGCTGAATGAAGAACCGAACCATTAACTCCGAAGTTTTTGCTCATTTTGACGGGCATTATACATTTATACTCTGAACCCAATTGGGCCAACGGCTGGAACTGCCCCTTGAGAGTTATTGGGCCTGGACTATAAGCCCAATCAAGGTATAGTATATACATTGCATTGTGGACCTGATCTAAAATGACATTCAGACTATATTTTTTTGAAGGAAAAATCGTAGATTAAATTGCTGAAAGAAAATCAAAATAAAGTCAGGGGATTAGAATTTCAATACCGAGAGCTAGCCTGAGAGTAGACAATTGTAGTTAGGGGTGGGCGTTTCGAGCTTCGGTTGTTTAAAAAAAAATCAAACCATCCGGTTTAACATTAGAGTTCAGTTCGGATTTAATTTGGTTCGGTTTAATATTCCTAAATTTCAATATTTCCTAATTTTCCGAACATACTACCAAAAAATACATATTCACATAATCACATAATTCATATCCAAAATATAAACATTATATAACAAAATAGCAATTCAAGGTTCAAGCATACTACTAAATACTGATTGTGGGGTAAAAAACAATTGTGGCAAACAACAAAAGTGCAAAGTAGAGTACAAGTTATAAAGAAATCAAATAAAAAATTTAAGAGAGATACCAATGAGAATAGGAACTAAATGACGGAGCAGGCATCAAGGGACTTAGATTTACTTCTTTATTGTTGTTGTTATTATTATTATTATTAAATAGTACTACCTCCGTCCCAAAATGGTTGTCTGGTTCGTTTAACGAGGCTTGATTGAAGTAATTTTTAATCCAATTTTTCATATTATTAAGTTTAGCATTAATATATAAAATTTATATATTTAGAAACTACATTAAAAATACTATTAAACAGAAAAAATTAAATTTAAAAATAAAAAAAAATTACTAAAGAAAATAAGCAAAGAAGTAAGAGTTGGTTTGACCAATGAATAGTAAATATGACAGGTAAAATGGGACAGAGGGAGTATTTGGTTCGGTTTAGTTTTTAACTGAACCGTTCGGTTTACAAGAATCCTGAACCGTTCGGTTTTCGGTATATTACTAGTTCGGTTCGGATAAATCGAACTGAATTGTCCACCTCTAGTTGTAGTTAAAGAATGAGCTAAACTATTTGATGAACGAGGAACATAACAAATTGAACAAGAAAGAAATGAAGTCATAAGATCCCTACAATCTAACGTGGGAATGCCAATGTAAGACCTTAACACAGGAGAGGAAGATGCCAAATTGAGACAAAGTTCTCTGTAATCTTATTGTAGCTGAACGGATAGCACTCCACGTCATTTGACCCAAGTGAGAGCCTCCTTGCAAGCCATAGTTTCTGCCATCAACGGACTTAAACAGTGAACCAATGGGCCATTCATCATTGTGATAGAATCCCTCGTAGAGATAAGAAGGACCACCTCGTAAGTGGCCTTACCTGAAGATAAGGAGAAGCCTGCGTCGAAAGCACAAACCAGGGTGGATGATGGAACATGAGGGGAAACTGATGAGCTGCTTCTGTCCGTTGACTACCACCAACAGAACGTCAAGCCTCCAGCGCACGAGCAACAGCCAACCAAGTTCTCTTTGGTAATGGTAAAGTGGCCTTCGAAGCCGTAGAATTCCTCGCCCTCCAAATCTCGTGCAAGACAGTCGCTAGAAGCTCCAAATCACCTTACTCCAACATGTTAAAAGCATTCTCAAACCAATCACCAAAATTTGTATCCTAAAAGTGTGACAGTGGCACTAAGGACGTATGCAAACTTGTTGGGAATACTCACACAAAACACAAGCATGCAGCACATCTTCATTATGAACCCCACACATTAGGCATGTTAGAGGTAAATCCACCCTTTTTGTTATATAAATTAGTGGTGATAGGAAGCACATTCCTCAATGATCTCCAGAGAAAGGTTTTCCATTGCGGCGGGAGGGGGGGGGATATTCAATTTCCATAGTTTAGACCAACACTTAAAATCTTGCGGCTGCAGATTTAAACTCACACATACTGATTCTATAGCCCCTACTAACAGAATAGAAACCCTTAAGATCCCCATGCCAATACCATGAATTCTCGTAAGTCGAGCTAACTAGTAAACGTGAAATGCACTCAATATCATAGGGCAAGAAAATCTCATGTAGTAATGGTAAATCCCAAGTCTGAATAGTAGGATCAATCAGGCCAGCAATGGTAGTACCATGTAAATGAAGTGGCATCACAGTTTGGACACTAGGAGAGTTCCCAGGTAACAAAGGATCACCCCAAACCATAGTAGTAGTGACATTACCAATTGTACGTCTCACCCCACTACAGAAAAGCTCATGTGATGTCATAATACTCCGCCAACAGAAACTGGGACAGCTGCCCAACATAGCATCCAAAAAATAAGAGTTGGGAAAAATACATTACATTATAGACACAGGCAGCTAGGGAATGTGGATTAGTGAGAAATCACCACCCCTATTTTCCTAGCATAGCCAAATCAAACGCCCTAAGATCTTTAAACCTCAATCCTTCAAACTTCTTTGGCACACAGAAGCGACGATCCCAATCCATCCAATGAATACCCCTACCCTTAGCTCCATCAAATCCCCACAAAAATTTATTCATAGCTCGTTCCAAGGCTTTACATAAAGAGTCAAGATAATAAATTAAAAAAAAACACCCATGGAAAAAGTGGGGATGATCTAACTACACTCTTCAGGAGAATTTCTTTACTCGCTCGTGAGAGCAATTTCCTATTCCATGCTCCAATCCTCTACTTCACCTTATCCTCAATATAAGAAAAAATAGCACACTTATTTCTCCCTACAGAAGCAAACAAACCCAAATATTTTCCAAAATTTGCAGCTTGAGAAACACCAAGCATATTAGCCACACAATCACGATCCCCAACAAGGATGTTCCTACTAAAACAAATACTAGACTTATGGAAATTAACTATCTGACCTTCGCTCATAAGTATTTAGGCACTGTTTAGTTACCCTAGCCTCTAATGCATTAGCTTTAAAGAAAATCAAGCTGTCATCTACAAAAAAAAATAAAAATAAAATAAAATAAAATAAAAGGTGAGAAATAGCAGGGGCTCCTCTTGCCACCATACACTCGTGGATAGAACCTGATAATTGAGCATGTTGTAATAAAAATGAAAGACCTTCTGCACAAATGATAAACAGATAACGAGATAAAGGAACACCCTGCCTAAATCCACAAGTAGGGATAACTCGTCCACCACTAACACCATTAATCATTACATTATAGGCTACTATTGTGACACACTTCATAACCAAATTCACCCACCTATCAGCAAAGGCCAAAGTCACAAGCATTTTCCTTATAAAAGACCATTCCATCTTGTCATACGCTTTGGCCATATCCAATTTGAGAGCACCCCAAACCACCCTACCCAACTGCTTCTTATTCAAAAAATGTCTCACCTCTACTATAACCAAGATATTATCATGAAACATAGAAAACAGTGTTCACCTCCTCCATCCCAAAGGGGCGATTTAAACTATCATTTTGAACCTGAGAGATACGAGGAGAAATAGTAGAGATAAAATTCACAGTATCCACAGTTTCACTACTAGTTGTGAAAATATTCTCATAATACTCCATTATAACCAGTTTAATACCATCCCCCTCAACCCAGACCCCAAAACTATCTTTCAAACATAGAATAGTTCTCTTACGTTTACGGGCAGAGACATATCTGTGATAGAAATGAGTGTTGGCGTTTGCACCACGAAGCCAATGTTGCTTTACCCCTTGTATAAAAAAACATCTTCTTACGCCTCAATTTTGACCAACTCACTCTCCAAATGGCAAAACCCAGCCAAGGCATGCTGGTCAGAGGAGCCACGCCACCTAAGCTGCTCCTTACGTAGTTCGACTATGCGTCTCTTGAAACCATGTACACGATCACCACCCCAACTCGCTAACTTAGCCCCGCAAGCTTGCAAGTAGCCTAGAAACCCCTCCACACGGCCTTCACCCCAAGCACATTCCACCACCTCATGAAACCCATTATCCAAGAACCATACCATTTCAAAACGAAAACCTCGGTTGCCACTTGCACCATGACCCCTTGACCCATGAATATCAAGGAAAAGGGTTGAGTGATCCGATGTCCTAGTCAGAATATTAAAGACATTTACCCCATCCACCTTGCTACACCGACCCTCACTTGCCACCACCCTATCCAACATCTCTTCCACCCAGGCCTCCATGCTATTTCAAAACGAAAACCCCGATTGCCACTTGCACCCTTACCCCTTGACCCATGAATATCAAGGAAAAGGGTTGAGTGATTTGAAGTCCTAGTTAGAATATTAAAGACCTTCGCCCCATCTACCTCCCTACACGAACCCTCACTTGCCACCACCCTACCCAACATTTCTTCCATCTAGACCTCCGTGCCTTTCCCACTCTCCCAAGTGAAAGGGTAACCAACACAAAGAAGAGATAATAAACCACAATCATCCAACGTCTCATTGAACCCATAGAGTAGATTCTCTAGATCCAACTTTCACCCTTAACCGTTCAGCATGCTCCCTCCCCACCTTAGTTTCCATAAAAAACACAAAGGCTTCTTCTTTGACACTGTTAAGCATATTTTTCATATTTAGTTTATATTGACTTCAGTAATTAATTTGTATTATTTAGTTTAATTTTTCTATTTTTTTAATAAAAATTACTTCGTCATTGTTAGTTAATTAATTAAGAGAAACAACAAAAATAATTACATATAATATTTTTTAATTAATTAATTAGTTGGGCGTATGTTTGAGTGGTCTTGAATTCATTCAATAAATTAATTTTATTAAAGCTAAAGTTTGATTATTTCATTTAGTTAGAATAAGCTGTTCATTGCAGCAATCAAACAAAAGGTTTTGAAACAACAAAAATTGGCAACGAAAAATGGAGATCACAAGATAATTTAGTGGAAGAGTAAAAAATTCTCTACAAGTTATTAATCTTGTGGTTTTGAACTGATGATTGTTGGGACCATGATATTATAAATAGGCGTCAAATTGCAGCACATGAGGGGGGGGGGTTGGTTGAAGCCTCTAGTGCTAATCAGAATCTCGGCCGGCGTTCTCAGGCACAACGAGTTCCGTCGACGACAGTTTTAATTCCTGCTTTGTAATTCCATTTTGGCGGCTGCAACAAATTATTATGGTAGCAGCTTCGCTTCCGATTTTCTCAACAACAATTTATTTCGGCGTTGGCAATTTCCTTGAAGCCCGTTTGGTTCGCAGAAAATATTTGAAGGGAAGTGAAAGTGAAATTCCATGGAAAAGTTGTTACTAGGAAAAAAGATTCTATTGTTTGGTTGGTGGAAAAGAAGTACCTGATGAGGATTACTATATATGTTGCTCGCCAAGAAGACATTGTACAAGCTCGTCGTAGAGATAGAAGGCGAGAGCGTCGACACATGAGGGGTGGTTTGGTGAGAGGTGGTCGTGTAGGGCGTGGTGGTCAAGCGATACTGGCAGCAGAGTTGGTTGAGGATGTTGATGAGGATGACGAAAGGGAACATGAAGCAGAAACGAAGCCAGACCAGGAAGCAACTACAACGCCTTCAAGGAGTGGTGCGCCATACGGTGATGTTGGTAGCAATTACCATCACATTATCGATATAGGTTAGAGTAGTTGTATACATTACGGTGATGTTGGTAGCAATTATTATCACATTACCGATATAGGTCAGAGTACTGGTATACAGTACGGTGATGTTGGTAGCAATTATCATCACATTACCGATATAGGTCAGAGTAGCGGCACACAGTACAATGGATTTTCACAATTCAGTGGTGAGTAAAGCGTATTCAGTGGTGAACAGTACGTTACCCCGTCTGAAACCATTTATCATCCTGGTCGATCACCAATCATATTCGCCCCCCACATATAATAGCGGGTACCCCATGACCAACATTTAATAATTAACCAGTTTACTATCCCGTTATAGATTTTCAAACGGAGTCACCGTCCGATCAATATGGGATGGGGTTGGACCTTCAACTTGCACCGCCGACTGCTCTTGAGCCACAAGAGGAAGGGGGCGCTAGACCGTTAAGGCGAATGTTGCGACCACATGTGGTACCAAGTTGTGGAACTCATTCTCGGAAAAGGTAAAAATGGAAATTATAAATTAATTCGATTTGTATATTTAAACTATTTTATTATAATTAGACTAAATATTGTTCTTTGCAATTTGAATATAGGTACTAGTGACGACTACTACAATGCCGCCAAAAATATTTAAATTAGTGATGACTGCTGCAATGTAAAAATACTATTAATATTTTATGTATTTGTGACATGTTTACGCAATTGAATCAAAAGTGACTTGTTTACCTATTTGTTATTGAAGTGGTGGATATCAAATTAATTTATTAGTTAAAATTTTTTATTTTAATAAAATTAAGTAATTAAAGAAAATTAAAGATTTTTTTTAATATTCAAAAAAATTTAAAAAATACTTTAAAATAAATAAATAAAATTAAAAAAGAATTATTTTGTTAAATTTAAATAAAAGTAAAAAAATATTTGTTTTCTTAATTAAAAAAAAAACCTTTGGCTTCGGCCTAGAGACGAAGATTCTCTGTCTCCGGCCTGGAGACCGAGAAATCTTTTTCTCCAGGCTCGTCGGAGACGAAGAATGGTTCTTCATCTTCGACAAGCCTAGACACGCATTTGTTGTTGTTGTTGTTGTTGTTGTTTTTTTTTTTAATGTAAAAGTTTTTAAAAAAAAAAAAAACTTAATGGTAGTAGTGTTAGACTTGAAAGGCCAACTAAATTGCAGTCCTTCAATGCTTCCTTGTTTCTTTTATTCTTTTATTATTATTGTTTAATAATAAAAGTAAGACAAGATTTTTTGGGTAGACAAGTGTTTTACTGCTCCTTTCGCACTTTACTACTTTGTTCGTACTGCTTCCTTTGTGACCCGTGACAGCAAGAAGCACCAAGTTTTCTACTTTTCATATGAGGAAGGTAAAGAAGTGCAATATTTGATTTGAGAAGTGCATGGTGAGAGTAGGTTTTCTCTTCTTGCCTTGACCTCATGAATAGAAAACAAGTGCATGCATGGTATAGTAGTGACTGATCCTATATAGTAAACAAATTAATTTTATGGTACTTTTTTCTGCTATATATTGTCTTTCTTCATTGTGTATTGGCTTCAAAACAACTTCTTTGCCTTTCTTCAACCATCTTCATCTCTAAAAATTTATATTACATATCACAGGTATAAAATTAATATTAGCAATTTTTTTTAAATTTACGTATTTGAACATAATACAATATTTTTTGTTCATAGGTGGTGGAGATTATGTGGCTTTGCAACTAAACTAGGGCGTTGCGGTCAATCAAATCCTGTTTGAGCTTTGATATACACTACCTCCCTCACTTAAGAAACAAAGAAGCATTGAAGGCCTGCACTGCAATCCAGCTAGCATTTCAAGTCTAACACTATTACCATTAATTTCTTTTTAACTTTCACATTAAAAAAAAAAAAAAACACAACTGCGTGTCCAGGCTTGCCGGAGACGAAAACCCATTCTTCGTGTCCTGCAAGCCTGGAGAAAAAGATTTCTTGGTCGCATGGACACGCATTTGTTGTTGTTTTTTTTTTTTTTAATGTAAAAGTTTAAAAAAAAAAAACCTCAATGGTAGTAGTGTTAGAGTTGAGAGGCTAGCTAGATTACAGGCCTTCAATGCTTCTTTGTTTTGTTGTTTTTTTTTTGTTTTTTTTTTATATTGCAGGCCAGAAAGATTCTATTGTTTTGTTGATGGAAAAGAAGTTACTCAGAATATTGATTCCACTGTTTGGTTGGATTTAGAATGGTAAGGAATAATATGTAAAAAGATCTATATGTCGCCATCATCATCCTTATTACCTAAACCAGTAAACCACAACATCTATTATTATTGTTGTTGTTGTAGTAGTAGTACTAGCAGAGAAGAATAAGAAAAAAAAGAGGGTAAAACAAAGATAAAAAAAAGTATGGTTGTCAACTTGTCATTAGCCAGCCAAAAACACTAGACATGATAAAGACTGTATCACTACATGAGATTTCATTTTCTAAAATAAAAACAAACTAAGATTAAATGCATTAAACATTGGCACGATAATAAATTTTCCTTACGATTTTCCATCATATGATTTTAGATTCTCCCATCATAAAAACAAACTAAGACAAAACTCATAAATTTTTCACCAAAGTAATTGTAAACTGTAAAGTTCTTCAATGAAAAATGGAATCTTGCCTGCTAAGATACACATGATACTAATGTTACAGAATATTAGCTGCAAACTACAAGCACCATAATATTACAGCAAACAAGTTTTACAACATTACAAAATACATATGACATTCAAGTTAACAAGTTCATCATTTTTAGTTTCCAAAAAAAAAATAAGCTAGCATCATATTTTTACATAGCCAACTTCATACTTATAATAGGATACTTTCTAACTTGTCAGCAAAAACAACAATGCATTTCATTCTACTCACACAAACATGCTCAATATGCAACAAGGAACCTTTTCACCCATTCAAGCCTTTGGTCTGGTGCAAGACTAAAAAATACAAGCATTTGATTTGGATATTATGGAAGCTTTATCAAAGTCATAAACTTATCATCATATGCCAACCCTCAATCTCACTCAACTTACCCTCTAATTGCTCAATTTTTTGTTGAAGAGTCAATTTAGTCCTAAGACTTTTACTTATTTTGTCACCTACCGATTCCAACTTCCCACTCAACATCATGGTAGCACCAAGCAAAGAATCTGTAGTAATAGGTTCACATGTGTCAATGCTTTTCCTCTTCCTCTTTGTTAAACATAACTCATCTCTCTAACAGAAGATGTTTGAGTAGCGATAAAGGAGAAATCATTGTCTTGCAAATCAACTGGATTGTCATCTTGACTACCTTCCATTGTTCCACCAATGCCTTCAACAACTTCAACATCAGCCATTTTATAAACTATATCTGCACCTATTTGTGAATCTTTTCCATAAATATCAGTAAACTCATTATAAAAAGGAAAGTTTTTCCTTCTATATTGGGCAACTTCTTTATGACTCTACAAAACAAAACAAAAAAAATATAATAACAAGCAATGAATTGAAAGTATAAAGTGGAAAAAAAATAAAGAATATAGCAAATTTGGACATATAAGTAAATAAGCATCCCAAACATCATCTTTAGCAGTAACCATCTTCCTTTCATCATCCCATCCAAATTGACTATTATTATTTTTGAACAAATCATGGACAATGCTCCATTCTTTCTTCAATGTTTTGATTCTAGACTCAATGTGTGGTTTAGCTTTTATATTTGAGTTAGGTAATTTAGTTGCAAGCATTTTCTCTTACTCACTCAAATAGCCATCTTTAAATCCAGTATCAGACTTTTTTGTTCCCATATTATGCAAATCAACCATGCATGAAACCAACCTAGCATCTTCTTCATGAGTCCACCCCCGTTCTTTACTTTTGAGCATCCCGTGTTAGCAATTGCCATAATTATGTGCTAAACTTGAAAGTTAACATAAATGTCATGAATTTAAACAAGCATACCAATTTAAACAAACTTAACAATTTAAACATAAGCAAACGTCATAGAGTTTTACATCAAATAAAATTGGGAAAAACAAGCTCATAAAAGAACACAAATAATCGGATTCTTAACTATTCCATTGGTTGAACATTTGGTTTGCTAATTTCATTCGCCAATTAGTCCAAGCATCAGATGGATCAACTGTACTTATTGAATTCGTTTCACCTTCAACATGATCAAACGCATCAAGTCACTTTCCATTGGATCGACTTGCATCACTTGTCTTATAAAATTGTGGAGCAAACAACATGCTATAATACTGCGATTGTGTGTCTTTATAGGGTAGTAAGATGAGCTCCTAAGAATACCCATCGAATTTTCAATAACCAAAACATCTCTCAATCACATTACAGGCATCAGCATGTTTCATATTAAAAAATTCTTGCGGGCTTGTAGGTTGATAATCTTGATGCCATTCATTCAAATGATACCTTTGTCCCCTAAAAGGAGCTAGGAATCCCTCACAATTTATATAACCAACATCAACTAGGTAATAACAACATATATAAAAAGTATATACTACATAAATAATGACATAATTAGTTGACAATATTTATTTAATAATAAACTTAATCATATACAAAGCTTACCATGTGGCACGTCCAATGCATGTGTGATGTGTCCTACTAATTGCATCACAAAGAACTCGACTATTAGCCGCTGATCCTTCCCAACCACTTAGAACATATACGAATTGCATATCAAGAGTGCACACACTTAAAACATTTGTTGCAATGTCTCCCTTACGAGTTCGATATCTAGGGTTATTAGAACTTGACACATTAACCTTGATAAAGGTCCCATCTAAACAATTCTACAGGAAATATAAACCTTAATTAAAAGCAAAAACTCCCAATATATATAATACTTCAAAATATTTAATATGATAATGTACCTTAAACCACTTCCATTGACTGTCGGTACAATTTGATGGAACGGGTTTGGGTGTTTTAAATAAATGACCTTGCAAATGCATTATAGCATTTAAGACTTTATGAAACGTCCGACTGAACTCTCACTGACCTTCTAAAATTGTATTGAATGACTCGATTTTTAACATGATGAGCAAGAATATTTAAGAAGATTGCTACTTGTTCCTCAATAGCCATGTTCCTTGTTGGTTTTAATCCTCCTAAACTCTCTAGCATTTCACATAGTTTGGAAAAAGTTTGCAGATTCATCCTAAGTAGTAAAATGCATGACTCGTTATTATTCAGAATTCGTTGAACGTTCTCTCTTTTGTAATAACTATCAAGACAATAGTGCCTAATGTTTGGCCTATAACTATTGAGAGATGTTGCTGATGCCATTAAAAGTACTAAAGTACTAACAACAGTATACATCTCTAAAAAAAATAGTAAAAGCAGCCACAATACTTTTTCTTCTTTCAGCAATTCTACTTATACCCAAACGAGCCATGACTGCATTAATAGTGAGGCATAATTATGACAAATGAAATAATATGGAGCAAGCAACACATACAATAAGGAAACAAAACTAATGTAAATATATAGTAGAGTCATTTCCATTTTTGGTCCTATTGTTATTGCAGCATTGCCAATTTTAGTCCACTCTATTAATTTTTGTCACATTACGGTCAGTCTTATTTAGTACTTGCCACTTTTAGTCCACTGTTAAAATTTTTGTCAAATTACTGTCCAAAATAAGGATAATTTTGGTCTTTTTATGCTTTGGTCATCTCTTTGACCCTTTTCCGTGGTTTTCCTTACACATTTTCATCCATTGAAGAGGTCTGACGAAAGCTATGTGAGCCACATTACAAAGCCATGGTTTTTACCGGACCTCTTCATTGAATGAAAATCTTTAAGGAAAATCACTACAAAGGGTAAATGAGATGATCAAAGCATGAAAAGATCAAAATACCCCTGTTTTGGACGGTTATTTGACGAAAATTTTAACGGTGGACTAAAAGTGGCAAGGACTAAATAAGACTGGTCGTAATGTGGCAAAAATTAATAAAGTGGACTAAAATTGTCAATGTCCTAATAACAGTAGGACCAAAAATGGAAATGACTCTATATAGTACATACACAAAATATATACACAAAGTATAGTATCTATATATCTATATATATATATATAAAAGCAACAACTTTCTGTAAATAAAAAAATTTTCAGTTTCCCGCCCAATAGAAACGAGGTCGTTTTGGCCAAATTTTGGGAAATCCGATTGCATTAAACATATTAAGATTTTAAATGTCTTGAAATCCGAAAGGTTGTTTTTGCTTACATATCAGAATTAATTTTCAGAAGATATTAAATACATGGGGAAATGCATAATGAATTTAAATTGAAGATGACTGTTGCCATCTTCAAGACTAAACATTTATTTTAAAATTAATGCTCCTAAAACCTATGACACTATAAATAAGTCTTCACAACTCCTGTGGAGGAGAATGCTGATATTATGTGGCAACCGAAGGGCAACAGTGATTTCAGAAGCCTCGCCAGAGAAGAAGCATCTAACTATAGGTAGTGCATGAAAGCCCACATTTTAATTGAAGCACAACTGCAGGAGGGAAAGATCAACAAAAGAGGTGATAGATTGTTATTTTCTTTTTCTTTTTTTAATCATTTTAAAGCTTCTATCTCATGGATGATGTATGCTTCTTTTTCTTTTTCTATTTCAAGTTCATTCTGAAAAGAACCAAGAGAGGATGAAGAAGTTGAAGGGATCAATTATCATTGGAACTAAGAGGTAGTTTACTGCTGAAAATAAATGTAGAGCCTTACATTTGAGTCTAAAATGTTGTTTTGTTATGCATGTGTTTTTACCTCTCGCATCATCTTCCTGTTGGAAAAAAGGAGAAAGTCATGTCAAACATATAATTCTTTTAGTAGTATTGACTGTATTATATTCTTGAACTGGCATATGAGTACAGTTTTAGCATATATGTTATGTTTATAATTACAGCTATCATAGATCAAGCAATTGATAAGTGATTTTTATGGATAAAATTCGTTATTAACACTGTTGTTGCTAATAATTGTTTCAGCCATATACTAACACACACATAGGTGTCCACATCAATGGACTGCAAGTTATGGTCACATTAAGTGGATGGGCTCCTATCTGTTTTGCCAGAAAAATTACCCAGCCGACAAAGAAAAAAATGGTAAGCAAAGCATTTTAAATGGTAAAAAATGCATTGATTGAGATAAAGCAACTAGATTTACTTTCATCATTTGGCCACACTAAGCAAATGGTGTCACAAACAATGGGACTTTGTGTTATTTTTTCCAGTATTCATGCGCTTTAGGCATGAAAACATTGGACAACATTGACTAACTTTTATTTTGTAATGGCTCACAATTGATATGTGAGTTGTAAGTGTTTTGGTGGAAATACTTCAAACATGTGTTATACGGTGTTATGTTCAAGGGTAAGTATCAGTGCATTATTCTATGTTTGTCAGTGCAGGAATCAAGTTATGTAAGAGACCACAAATGACAAGTCAGAAGATTGAAGGTTATGCTTTTAAACTGGGAAGTTAGCCACTAGGTTCTGGAATTTAGTGCACCAAATGTACACAAAATGGTTTAGTTATATTCCTAAAGATTATAGATTCTGTACTGAGTTAAAGTATGTAAACGAATAGGAGGATGTTGCACTCAAATAAATTAATTTTGCCATTGTGTAAGGCCAATTTCTTGATTATGGAAGATAAGAAGTATCTCATTATTCAAGTCAGTGGATTGTCTTTTTTACCTTCCTTCACCTGCAGTATTTCACAATGTATTCAAACTTGAAGTTAATAGACAGGTAGTCATTGATTGTAAAAGGGAATTCGTGAGACTATTATATTATTACCTATGCAGAATGCTAAGGCAGGAGTTTAGCATATACAAATGCAAAAAACTTAACTAAGTGAAATGTAAGATGTGAAAAACCAGTCAATCAACATAAGAAATGAAAAGATATAATACAAGCTAAATCTGCTGATTTGTGCTAGAGATTCATAGATCATGCTAGAGGTTTTGTAATACGATGTGTTAGAGATTATGCTTGATAAATAGATTTTTAGATTAAAAAATATGTAAAGTTCCTATATAGGCATTCTATTCACAATCGGTGTCCTACCATGCATCTATTAAATTGTGCAAAATGGCTAATAAATTAACGGAATCCAAACCTAGATGAGGGAATATCACGAATGAACAAAGAACATAGTTAAGAAAACATACAATTTTGGTTGAAAAACATATCAAGATTTTCAAATAAGTTGAAAATACTTATCTTTTTAGGAACCTCATCTGCCTTTGGAATTGAGTTTTCACCTTCGATATTATTCTGCATGCGCACCTTGACTTCATTTTGGTATCTTTCTAACTGTATAGTTGTTGATGTTGGTAGCGGGTTAGATAA
>CM008338.1:32587176-32599361 GCA_002525835.2 Ipomoea batatas | reverse complement strand
AGACAACCACAAGGCTCAGAGATAAATGTGATAGGAATAGTTCCAAAAAGAGAAGGTATATAGATACGACAACTCTTCCTTCGACTATTACTGAGAGTTCATCACAAGCTCAAGCTCCTATATTTCCTGATATTCCTGAATTAGCACCGGAGGACATACAGGAAGTACTCGCTTTGCTAGATGAGGATGTTCCTCCAACCGATAATACTAATAACAATTAAAATTTAATAATACGCATCTCTATTGATGATTTTACTTAAACTTCTTCTGAATTGCATCCACAAATTCGAAAGGTGTATCATGTTCAATAATTCCATACAATTCGACAATAAATTTTACAATTTTTAGACCGTGCATCGCACGGGTAAAATACTAGTTATTATTATAATAGGAATTCAATTACTTTTCACTATCAATTGTGTGGAGTGGCTTGATCACAATTTATTTAGTTAACTGATTATTTTTCCTTATTTTATTTCCATTTGACTAGATGTGGTCATTAATTTTATGATTACAAATTTATTAAGATTGTGCAAGTCATGTGAGTGTAACTAATTAAAAGGAACCACTCAATTAGATGATCTCAATGAGAAAATGCTGCAAAATGCACTATAGAGTAATGTATTGGAATATATACACTCCTTAAAGATATAATAATGTCTTAGCGTTGTAATTGTCTGTCATTTACACGTTGCATTTGACAATTTCTACTACTACACAGAACTGTTGTAGTTTAATATTAATATTTAGCGAGATTTTTAGGGCGTCAAACCCATAGAAAAAATTATGTTTATTAACTTGTAAAAATTCTTTAAATCTAGTTCTTCAATTTTAAGATACTGAGAATAATATAATCAACTAAAATAAATAAATAAATTATAAGAAACAACATTAGGAAAATGATAGATTGAATCCTAGTGAGAGGTTTATTCGGTAGCTAAATTAAACATAGAGATCTCTAATAATATTCTAATTTTAGGTGTGAGCAATTGCTATCTAATGTAATTGTCATTCTCGTGCGTAAACATGTAATTAAATGTGTAGATTCTACTCTCATAGTAACTCATAAAATTCAACCAATTAAGCACAAGCAATATAAAATTTTCTGAAAAATCACTCACTCCTATGCGATATCTACTAGTGCGTTTGTGATGCTTAAGTTAATTCCTCTTGTGCACAATTAACAAACAAGAATAACATACAACTTGATCAAGATTCTATGCAATTAATAATTAAACCACACAAACACATACTTAAAGAAATAGAAATATTATACACTTAAGAATTTAAGAACTAGCTACCTGAATAAACTTCATAAGAATTCAACCCTTAAAGAAAATTAGTCACTCATGATAGCAAAGAAATTACGAAGATTTAGAGTAAACACCTTAGTTACAACAAGAAAATAGAGGGAAAAAAAACAAAACTTAAGGGATTGATTGTCCTTGAAGCCCTTGCTATCTTTCTTCTCTTCCTTTCTATTAGACCTGGCAATTCGTGTATACGGGTTCGTTAACGGGTCGACACGAACACGATAAGGCTAAACACGAACACGACACGTTAAGGTTAACGGGTTCAAAATTGTAATACGAACACGATTTGTTAACGGGTTAAACGAGTTGACACGATAGACACGTTTTATTAACGGGTTTCGGATCGTGTCAACACGATATGACACGAAACCTGTTTAAACCCGCTAAATCTATTGATATATTAAAAACTAAAATTTAAAGTTAAAACATTTAGAATTATTATTAATGAATCCTTCAAAGGATTTCAATTTCAAGTCTTTATTTCCTTTTACATTTCTCTTAAATTTATCTTTTAATATTTATTTTTGAAATAATTATTATTCAATTGATTTTTTTATTGAAATCTTTTTAATTTGTACCATAATTAAAAAATAATTATAATAAATAATTTATTTACTATAATGTAGAGCAATTTATTTACTATAATGGGACCTTGAGAATTTCACAGTGTAGCCTTTGGAACCTCAACAGACAAAAGTTCTATTATAACACATTTTTATGGGCCTCACTAGAACGACAATCACAAGACTCGAAAATTGTACCGGACTTTGTTTTGGTTTGGGCTTTGACTTTAAACTTTGTGGTTATCAAATCAATTGTCCAACCAACTTAACTGAAATTGTTTCCTAAATAATTATTAAGAATCATTTTCATTCTCCCTTATTTTTATTCCTTGATACTTTACTTAAAGCCACACACGCACAAAATATGTATTTTTTTTTTGGTAGTTTGCACTTTGCACCTACTCAAAATATGCTCATCGACACAATTTGTATTAGCTAGAGTTGTACGTGCTTCCATTGATTTCTCATTGAGACCCAAGTTTGCATCCTATCCAACAATGAGCTTTCCAAGTTGCAAACCCAAAGGCACTTCATCACCAATAAAACACACATTCTCACTCTGAATGTAATTGATGCACCAATTTGCCCAAATTTAATCACATTGACCCTTATGGATGAATTTTTCGAGCCCAACATATTTTGATTTCTTTGCTATTTTAGATCTCCAACGACAACTTGTCACTTTTAAGGGTATCCTCAATAGTAGATTTTAGAAGGTTTTGGCAGGTTTTAAAGCTTAGGTGGAGGAAAGAGAAATAGGAGATAGAGTATTGTGAGTTCTTGCAGGAGATCTTTAGTTTTTACAGGGATAGTAGGTCCCACCAGAAAAGTAAAAGAAGCTTCTTAGTGCGCATGCACTCCACGCACTCGTTAATATGACAATTTTTTTTCAAATTTTGTTCTCGATTTTTTTTCTTGTTCCCTTTCCTCTCATTTCCTCTTTCTTAGTCGCACATATAAAAACTCATCAAAATCTATGCCTGAAACAAACCCAATTATTGAGGACATAGCCATAATTTGTTTTCAACTCTATTGAGAATCTTGATCTTGAAACTAAACTTAAGATTGAAAACAAATTCAACATCCGGTGTAGAAATTAGGGAATGGGGAGAAGGGATAAGTTTCTATGTGCAATAATTGGTAATGTAGTTACAATGCGTCCAGTGCAAGTGTAAACAAATTTCGTTGGGCCAATTTCTGCAACTCTAAACATTCTCAACAAAATGGTTAGTCAAACGCAGCATTCATTGTAATTGGTCAAATTAGGCAACAAGCATAGGAGGCCCAATTACATAAGCCAAAAATTTAGGATTGAATTAATGCTACGAATAAAGCCCATTTACGTAAGCCCAAACTTGTGTAATGAAATTGGGTAGGGGCCGCGCGAACGCAGGCCCCCTCTACCACAAATTATGACGTAGGCTCCACCTATAAGGTAGACCTTAAGTTAACACCCTTCCAAAGTGCAATGAAAGTCATCAACCTAGGCCATGGGCCTTGTTGATCGCCCATTAACCCCGTCCAGGTAAGTATGTTACACAATTGCACTCGGCCCATTTTTATAGCCCACCACTATTCTCCCCCTTTTGTTCTTCTGGCGATGTGGGAGCTGGGAATCTCTTCAATATGCACACTGCTCATTCTTCTTAAGTAGTTTTATCTCTTTTCTTCTTATTCATCTGTTCTTTTCTTTTGCTTTTTTTTTTTTTTTTACAAAATCTAAATTCCTTGTTTTGCAAATTACATATAAACATTAAAACAGCTTAATCCTTGTATTCTCATAAAGATGGCTTCTGCTAGCAATAGTTATGTAAACTAAACATCAGATCTGAAGCCTCATCATTTACATCAGAGATGCCTATTCTCAGTATTTTGTGTATATCAACATGAACATTCATCACTCCAAATTCGATCAGCTACTTGTATATATTGATGGTTTATCCACTACACTGATGATTCGGCAACAAAGGCAACAATCACCACTGTCTTCTACCATTTTTCTCTGTGCCAATAGGTAGAGAGCTTCACTCCGAAAGCGCCATAAAAAATTGTTTTATCTTCATATTGGGGTTTTAAGTTTCCAACGTCCATCAACATTACATGTAGAAGAATGATTGGTATGCAATTGTGACAGAAATCTCGCCCTAATTTGTAATTGGTCCTAATTGGTAACATATATAGTTAACTTAGTAACTTTTAACTTGTTTGACCACTATTAGCAAATTTAACAAAAAACATACACATGCACACACACAAAATCAAGTACTACACTCATTTATACTAATTGCAAAAATATGAACTACAAAATGCAGAGGTGCAAAATGGATGTGGAAATTGTTGATGACACTGCGCACATTACATCATCAGTATTCGGACTACATGCAGAAACATTGTTGTTACATTCTAGCAAACAAGTTATGCAACTAGAACAAGAGGTACTAATCATGAACCCTGTACAAATATAGCAATTATTAATATTTTGTTCAATACTACTCTCACATGAGAATCTACGACGCACATCTCACAACAAATGAAACATGTAGGGAAAAAAACTATCACTATCAAATATCAACAACCGCTTGCAAGATCAAGAGTTCTCTGTACAACTAAGAACCCATTCGTTTAAACAACAAGGGAGATCCACAACTTCCTATACTATAATCTCATTGCATGATGCATGCTTCCCTTTATGCTATCACCAGTAAGACAATTGAACATGACACACTACCAATACAAAAGAAGAGGATATGTATTGAAGATGAAGACAATGAGAATGCTACCCAGAAGAGAATTAAGAAGATTTAGCGAAATTTATACCAAATGTAGTATTATTTATTTAGAATATATTATTTTTAGACTATATATTTAGACTAGCATTTTTATAAAGTTGCAAACAAATATATTAGTGAATAATTCTCAAGCTTGAGTTTCTGCAGTATCTTTTCTGTGATGGTCCTTTCATCAGAACTGCATAAAATAAAACTGGAAGTACTATGAATAATAAAAATGATAGCTGGTAGAAGATGGCAACAGAACAAGTAAAGAAAGGTTTACCAAAGAGCAACAACTCTTAAACATTATTCAAAAGAGTCAGAACCAGAAACATAAATAAAAACAATAATTATGCAAGTACCAATACCCTAAAGCAGCTTCTAAAATGTAGGGACAAGGCACTTGGCACACTTCACACAATAGTATGTAAAAATTAAGAGCAACTGAAAAATAGTTAGGACCAACTAAAGTTTGACACTTAGAAAGAACATTAAAATAAGCACTGTATATTTGTTTGCAGCTTAATAAAATAAAATATAAATGAATCCCATGTGAGTAATCCAAATAATGTTACTATGTAAACCTTCCCACATTACAATATCTTACACTCTGGTCAACATATTAGCATTTATTTATTTTAAAAAAATATTACCAAACTGAGTTAATTGAACAATTAACTTAGGCTTTTAGTCTCGGTTTTATCATGCTGAGCTGAAGGGGTCACAGGATCTGCTAGCACAAGGGAAAAAAAAATAAAAATTACAAATGCTGGAGATAGATACGTGTACGAAAATAATGTACATATAAGAATGCCTGTTTGACATACTATCTGCTAGATTAACAGAATTAGCTATCTCAGGATTAAATTGCCCAGGGAAATGAGTGATAATATCACTCCAACGAATTAATATTATTATTTATATTATTTATATTGCGTTTATGAGAACAATTTCCTAAAACACATAAAACACAAATTTACCTCCTGCGGAATCTATTTCGGAGATAAATTTGTTTATACAGATAGACGAAAAAGTCTTTTTCCGAACAGAGATATCGCAAACGGTAAAGACTACCTGTTGAATCATCATCTACGACGCTGTGTGGCGGCGATCCGCATTCGCTTCCGTTTGAATCCCTGCTATCTGAATGTGATTCTGCTCCCAAGTCCACAGATGCCTCGTCGGAGCTGTCGGAGCTCCGTCCACGGCGATTGGAGAGTCATAACCCCGAATGAGCATAATCATGACAGTGGATCCCAATGCCCAAAGAACATCCCCACGGGTTTTTGTTTTTGCTTTTGCTTTGTTTTTGTTAATACAATTATTTGCGAAGATGAATAGGACTCTTTGTTTTTGCTTTGTTTTTATTAATACAATTATCTGTGTTTATTAATACAATTATCTACCCAAAAAATCACGGCTTTGTTTTTTATAATTTAGATTTTTTTGATTGTTCACATATTATAAGAGATGATGAGTCGTTTTTTTTTTTTTTTTTTTTTTTTTTTTTTTCACCGCATCACGTTGTTAACATTTGTAAAAATAGTTTTCATGTACACGTCGAAAAACCTTATCTATTTCCAATATTATGTGCGTGCATTCGACAACGTTATTAACTTGTGGTCTAAATCCTATGCAGTGTGATAGGAATTGTAAAGTCCAAACTCACGGGATCCAATAACAATAACAAACTATGTAAACTTAATAATAAAGAGCATTAATTAATTCAGAAATTAGCACAACACAATTGCACGTTTGATTTGAAGTTCCAGAATGTGGTCTCGTAGTCAAATTTAATAATTCGTTAGCAACTATCATACAGTACATAATAGACAATCACCATCGCTGATGACTTCATCCGTGCCTAAATAAAAATTAGCATTAGTTAATTGCACAATATAAAAGCGTAGACAATTCATATAAAATGTTTTACCTTTGGTGTCGGGATTCAGTTCCACAAAGCGGTGGGCGGCGTTGTCTTGTAGGCCTCCTTGTTTGCTGCTGCAGTTCTTGCTCTTCTTGAACATTTGACTGCGACCATTGAGACTGTATGCTTTCAACGCCGCCTTGCACGGATGAGGATCCAAATAGGTAGTCGTGGATGGGGTGTTGAAGAGGATTTGAATCGAAGTACGGTCTCGGGTCTTGAACATTAAATAGACCCTGACCTACTTGCGATGATGACCCGGGCTGTGTAGGATCATACACCGCACTTAATGGGGTGTAATAATCGCCATGCCCAGATTGGCCATACGCTGCGAATCCATACCCCACAGACTGGTGGGGAGTTGATGAGAACTGGCCAAATCCAGAAGACATTAGCGGGTCGAACGTGGTATTTTCCGGAACATAACCGCTACTGCCTTCGCCCCAATCATGCGTCGCGCTACTATGGCCATGTTCAAATGTGGTGAACCCAGGATCATCGCCATAAGCACGTTGCGGGGTGACCACAATAGCTAATGCATTGTGCTCATCAATGTTGTGACCGTCATCCCCATCATCATCCCCATCATTATCAGCCTCATCCGCTTCGGCTGCCGGTGGTGGCTGTTGTTGAGCCGCGGCTGCCATTTGCTCTTGCAGCGCAATGTTTATTACGCGTCTACCCCGACCACCCCTTCGTGGACCACCGCGCAAGTGTTCCCTTTGTCGGCGCACATCCCTGGGTTGAGAGGGTATTGGCTCATCCGGCATGGGAGCATTTTGTATAACTTCAGGCGTGATGTACATCAAGTGCTCATAGTCACTGCCCATCAGTGCCAGTCGCGAGATATCATTCAACTCCATTAAGGCTGCAACGTGGTCCTCGTCGGGATTGTTGACAGCTGCAGTCCCGCGGATGTTCATTCGTTGAAGAGCATGCATCTACATCAAAGTTGTATAGAGAAACAATTTAAAACATCATCAATCACAAAGTAAAACTAATCATCTTGTAATGCAAAATATGAAAGTAAAATACTAACCGCCTGATTTAGTGATGATGCACACTGCACATAACCCACATCGTGCTGATGCATGGGGTTACCGATGACTCTACGACCATGCAAGTAGTACCAAGCACGGTAGTTGTCAGTGGCCTGTGGACCAGCAGTCAAATTCATATCCACTAGATGCCACTGACTCTCGTTCCAGTTAGTTACATATTGGGCATGTTTTAGGGCCCAGTCGGTGCCTGTTTTCCCACGCTGGTCCATGTCGTGTAATCGTTGCGAGTACAGCACCGGCAGAGGTACATCTTGCAAGGCACGAAACTGCCTGCAAAACCACTCTGGGTAATGGTGCTCAATGACGTGGTAGAAAATGAGCGGCACACGAGCTGTCCATATACCGGCCTCGGCCTTGCAGTACAACGAGAGGTAGTTCAAAGAGTCATCGTAGGGAGTGAAGACAAACTGCAGAAAAAAAAAAAAGAATAGGTGTTAAAATATTATATATAATCGTAAATAACAATTTGCTAGCGTTAAACGAACTTACTCTCCCTTCCGAAGCGCGATCTAGTTGATCGCGGTATGCTCTTACTGTGTGGTTAGGTACTGTGACCCATGAGTGTGGACACACCCACCTACATTATATGGAAATACAATCAAAAAAGCATACACGCCGAAAAAAAAATTGTGTAGTCACAATAAAGATAGTTACTTATATGCAAGAGGAATATCGCCCAACTATGCAGTTGGCAAAACATTACGTGGTCTTACCATGGGCAGCCTCTCCCATGCCCATATCTGCACAAGAAGCAAGCAACCGCCAACAGTAGCAGTTCCGAATCGCGCGGCTCTACACAATGCCCTGTACAAGTATGCCAATACAGCCGAACCCCAGCTGTATTGGCCACAAACATCCAAGTCTCTAAGATAACCTAACAAATACAATATGTATTTGTTTCCGGATGTTTCAGGGAATAAAAGTCCATTCATTAATTGGAAAATTAACCGACGCGTTGCCAACAACACCTATTCGTCAGTGCTGTGTGCGGTTAGCCGGGGTGCCTCTGGAAAGGAGGAACTTTGCATCCGGGTACCTGACCTGAATTCAACCCAAGAGTGAAATCCAAATAACTCGACACATAATTGCGTAATTGTATCGTCAGTACTCGAGTCATTGTCGGTCACTGGAAGGCCGTCGACCTTGAGCCCGAATAACACTTCAATATCTTGAAGTGTTATTCCTACTTCATCGAAGGGCATGTGGAAGGCGTGGACCTCTGGTCTCCAGCGCTCTATAAGGGCAATAATAAGGGCATGGTCTAGTTTTATCCGTGGCATCTGCGATACTCCGTAGAAACCTGTTGTACGGAGATAATCCGCCACTCGTGGATCGCTAATAGCCTCGCAATTAGTCACGGTATCGTAGCGAGCCAGCCGCATGTTACCCTCATAGTGCGGATCCGTCCATATTGCCCTACTACGGTGCGGATGTTGAAATGTCAAGATGCTCGGATTGATTGGTCCCGGGTGCACCCTGTATTCTGCCATGACTGTACTGAATAACAATTAATTAGTACAAATTATAGTCATTCAAATAATTACTAATATCAATTTACTTGCTTACATGGGTGGTGAATTAACATTTTAAAATAATTTTTAATAATAAATTACTAAAATAGAAATATTAAAATGATTTAAAAAATAATAAATGATAGGGCATTGGAAAGCAGTGTAGTTTATGTTGTAGAGTAAGGGGATGTTTATTGGACTGCCGAAGATGGACTAATGTAGGACAAAAATGTCAATATTTTAATAAAAAAAAGGTAAAAGCATCACACATTCACGGTTCACCTGCAATCCCTTAATAAAAAATATTAAAAACATCACATGCCACACTACCACTATACATAATAACATCAGCTTTTGCTTTTTTGAAAAAGTGGATGACAAGACTTGTCTTTTTGACTGGGGTAAGATGGACTAATGTAGTCCATCTTACCTTGATAAAAAAAAAAAGAAAAGAAATAGTAATAAGCCACATTGCCACTAACGTTATGTGTTTTGAAAAAAAAAAACATTAAATACGGAGAGGCACGGTCTGACATTGTGTAGATAGTAAGATGGACTAAAGTAGTCCATCTTATCCTTTAAATTAAAAAAAAAAAAAGAAATAATAGTAAGATGGACTAATTTAGTCCATCTTACCCCACCCTCACCTAGTCAGACTTTGTGTAGAGAGTACCTCTTACCCTCTTTTAAAGGAAAAAATATCAGACTTTGTGCAGAGAGTAATTATTACCCTCTTTAAAAAAAAGAAATAATAGTAAAAAAAAAGAAGAGATGGACTAAGGTAGTCCGTCTATCTGACCACCCGTCTCCTATTTAAACCAGAAGTCATAGCGAATTGTCATTTCAATTTAAACAAACATCACGCTCTATTCAGTTTAGTCACTTCAATCTAAGGCTTCAGTATACTCATTTCAATATATATCATGGTAAGTACGTTTTTATTTAATTTTTGAATAAATGTATGTGGTGTATAATTACTCATATATTACTAGGGGAAGACATACGTGGTGTTCGTCGATCGGATACCAGGAATATATGAAAACTGGGAAGATGCAAAAGCACAAGTGCATCGATATAGTGACAGTGTGTACAAATCATTCAGATCTAGAGATGAAGCAATAGCGGCGTTTAACAATTATAAAAGTGCTAAACAACGTGATCTTAGCTCAGACAGTTCGTGTGGTAGTTCCAGAACTACAACCACAAGAGAGTCGCCTACTAACGACGAATTATTAGAGCTTATGCAACATGAAATTGCACGTGCGACTCATGACCATGCGATGGAAGTTGATGCAATAATAGAAGAATTTAAACAACTACGTTCAAAATAATGTCACAAAAAATATCTTCCTTGTATTTGAAATTCAATAATATTAATTATTCGTTTATTTATTTATTATTCGTTTATTTATTTGATTTATAAATTTATAATTTTAATAAAAAAAATATACATATGATACTAGATCAAATAAACATACGTATTGTACTGTAGTTTATAATGGTAATAAAAAATATTTAAAATTAACATACATAATACTTCACTTTAATTTATGTATAATTTGGAAATTATATATGCATGCATTACGTTTCCAATAAAAGAACAGAAAAAATAAATTAATTGTATAACCATGCAAATAAACATACGTAATTCATGATTTAAATTAAATAACACTTAAGAAAAAAAATCATATTTAAATAAGAAATTACAGAAAAGTTTCGACATTTGCATAGTCCGTAATAGTATAACCATGCAAATGATTCGCCAGTATTTCCAACCCACATCTGTCGAACACTATTACATGAACCTCACCAATTTCACAATTAAAAAAGAGTTTATTACCGAAATGGTCCCTCGACTATTGCGAAATTACCAATTTGGTCCTCGACAATTTTTCGTACCCAATTAAGTCCCTCGATTTTGAAAAATTTAACCAATTTGGTCCTCCGTTTATTTTGCCGTTAAACATCCGTTAAATCAGGACCAAATTGGTAATTTTGCTATAGTCAAGGGACCATTTCAGTGAAAATTAATTACCAATTTGGTCCCTTGACTATACCAAAATTACCAATTTGGTCCCGATTTAACTGATGTTTAACAGAAAAATAAACGGAGGACCAAATTGGTTAAATTTTTCAAAGTCGAGGGACTTAATTGGTCACAAAAAATTGTTGAGGACCAAATTGGTAATTTCGCAATAGTCGAGGGACCATTTTGGTAATAAACTCATTAAAAAATACCAACTTCCCGGGAACATTGTTCGGGTTCCAAAGAATACGGTGGAGAAACTCATACTATTCGGCATAATTTATACTATCTCGTCCAGCACACGTGAACGTGATTGTGAATTGGCCATGTATGATGTCAACACTGTCACCGTGACTATCAGTCCAGTAAATGATATTTGTAAGAGTTGATTGATCGTTACAAAATTCTTCAAAATCAATCACTAACGTCCTACATCCAGATAATGTAGCCAATCCAACATCGGGATTTATGCTCGACATGGCCGGAACAAAGATAACATCCTCATCGTCGATTGGTTCACGATCTAAAGCATTGCCATCAACTTCGGGTAGAGCAAGTTGATGTTTATTCCGTATGACAAAAACATGAAAATTAAAACAACCCATATGTCGAAAAATAATAAGATCATCTTTTTGAATTCCAAGCGAATTCAACCAAAGTTCAAGCCCTACATACACGTCCAATGAATAAACGCGTAACGCCCATGGATGTGCATGTCCATGAAATAGATAGGCAGATCGGTTTACATGTTGTAGGAGGTGTATATACATACACCTCGGAAATTGCAACTCCAAATCTGAAACAACGGGCACAAAAAACCAAGTAATCGTCCGGGATGACGGATGCGAATGGGGTCCGAAACAAACTAAATTTAAGAAATCATGACAAAATTAGTTGTGAAAAATTACTATACTTAAACATGTAAAACATATAAGTAATCAAAGACGTACGCTGGTTGGTAATTGAGCTCAAGTCGATAAAGATTGAACCCTGAAGGAAAGCGTTGAGGAATT
>CM008338.1:32563263-32577087 GCA_002525835.2 Ipomoea batatas | reverse complement strand
GGAAGAAATTACGTCGTATTTTCAAATAGCACGAACAAATGATGTGATCTTATTCAATGTAGCAGACAATATTATACAAATGTTGGTTATTAGTAACTGTCATGTTGAAAATATTTATCCGTGGTCGGTTAAATATTACATTCGTGACAATCTGTATGGTGAACTTAACCGTTTAAATAACACCGGATGAAGTTTTCATCAATTTATGTTTATCATTATTATTATTTAATAATTTTTTATCTTTTTAAATAAGTTACTAAATTATTAATCATCTATCAATAATTATAAATATATTCAAAATCAATATTAATTAATAATTAATCATGTCTAATCAATAATTAATAATTAATCATGTCTAATAATTATAAATATATTCAAAATTAGGTCTAATCATTATTTTCATGGTTCTCGATTCATTTCAATAATGCACAGTAAAAAAAAAAATCTGTCCATAATCATATCTATCTAATTAATAATTAAAAACTCAAAGTCAAAGTTACGGATAAACAAAACAACCCAAAGAAAATAGTGAAAAGGCTTAAGAAATTCACAGGGAAAGATGGAATCCCGAATGTAACTTTACCCATTCTAAGTATCCACTTCCCATGCACGGAAATGTGGGATCCAATGTTTAAATTGGCCCCTCTCAGGGAAAGCACCCCGATCCTTACCCGGTGAGTGTTCCATTGCTGAATGCGGAAACGGAGAAATAGATGGCGATTCTTCGGAATCGGAAAGAAAGAGAGTAAAATATAATGGAAGAAATTAGGCGTGAAATGAGGGTGAATGTCTGGTTGAATAGGTGAGAAGATTAGGAGAACTTAGGTGGAAGAAAAAGAGAGGAAAGGATTTCTCCACTGCTTTAATAGGTTCATAGCCGGGACCGAGAGAAGAGGAGAACGAAAGCGCTAATTCGCGGCGAGAAATGGAACCGTTAGAATTCATCGCGTCCAAAAGATTGAGACTTTAGTGCAAGTACTACTGTCTACTGTAGTGATTAAAAGATTGCTACGTTGCGCTACACTTTTTTACGTGTCTAATAAATGTAGTGAATGATTATCAATTTTTGTTTTGATCAAGAGATGAGGGTAATACCCAGGCTACAACTAAGAAAAAACTACAAAGCAACACTGCCCCCACACGCCGGGGGTCTCCGAAGGACCTTTACGCCAATTCGATCATCGTGTAACATAGAAACAACCTCAATTGGGGCACTGTTCAGCTCAATAAGGTTCGTCGGGCTCTTTAGCGTCATCTTAGCAAGGGCATCGACGACCTTATTTTGTTAAGGGAAAACATGTTTGACTTCTAGACACTGAAAACAAAACAAGTAAAGAAAGGTTTACCAAAGAGCAACAACTCTTAAACATTATTCAAAAGAGTCAGAACTAGAAACATAAATAAAAACAATAATTATGCAAGTACCAATACCCTAAAGCAGCTTCTAAAATGTAGGGACAAGGTACTTGGCACACTTCACACAATAGTATGTAAAAATTAAGAGCAACTGAAAAATAGTTAGGACCAACTAAAGTTTGACACTCAGAAAGAACCATAAAATAAGCACTAGATATTTGTTTGCAGCTTAATAAAATAAAATATAAATGAATCCCATGTGAGTAATCCAAATAATGTTACTATGTAAACCTTCCCACATTACAATATCTTACACTCTGCTCAACATATTAGCATTTATTTATTTAAAAAAAATATTGTGCATTATCCCAATCGCGCAATGCGCGAGAAAAATTAAACTAGTTAAATAATAAATGCTCATTGGCAGTAAGCCACAAAATAATGTTGTTAGCATGCTACTTCAAGTTGTACAACATAGTCACTAGTTTTGCATAATATTCTTAAAAGAAATAATTAATATGATATACAACGAATATATACAAATTTGTATTCCTTGAAGAATAACTTATCCACATAAATATCACCAAGGTGAGTTCAACATATAAAATTCTTAACATTTAAAGTTATTTCACGTGACTTCACCATTTTTCCTTCACTTTGAGGAAACTCATCATAACTCATAAATAGCATTGATACCATGCAAATCAATACAAATTTCATATTTATTCTCAAAAGAAATTTCTTCTTATAAAATTGTAATTTTAATCAACACTACTGTTGCACTACTTGAGTAATATCTATTGCAAGACTTTGACTGTTTAATAACATATTAAAGTCAACCTCATTTCAGGTGAGGATCAAGTAGCACTTCACTAGCCTGCATGATCAACCCCCTACTTCTTAGATACTCCCAGGTCGAGTGGTGAAACAAAAGTTTACTTAAAAACCACATTCCTAGACAGAGTATTCAAGAATGATGACTTTTCCATGTTATCAACACACTAATAAGTACTAACATGTATTCAGATATTAATTCAACTAACATTTAGTACTAATGATGTCTCATTTTATGCGAGCTCTTAGAAACTAGAGCAACTACGAGTTATTCAAAAATAACTACTATTTAAAGGAACGCTATACTCACCTTGCACTTGTCAAGTTGATCTTTGGTTCAATCTGGTTCAACTTTGTCCTCCACTAGTTTTGCCTTTGCGGTAATAGCATTGAAACGCTCGATGTCCTTGCTTACCGCACACGAAGCAGACTCCTTTGAGTTTTTTATTTTATTTTATTTTTCCCCATTAATAATAAATTTGTGTTTCTCATCAATTATCAAACACAAACAATTTTCAACCACAATTTATTGACTTTTCAACAAGTAATAAATTTGGCTTTTTACCGTACTAGTATGACATTCATACTCTTTTAATATGAATATTCAAAGGATAATATATAGCTTTCATGCGCACACACATATATACAAGATCGATTTATATGTTTAGTATAGTGAGTTGGTTCAATGGTTTTGTAAGGGAAAATCAAAACTTCTATCTCACGATCCACTTCTTTTCTCCAAGAGAATGAGTTGGTTCTTAAGAAAGAAAAATGTTTCAAAACGGAAAAGCAGAACTATGTTATGAGTATTGCCTTTAATTTGCTTGAACATGAATGGAATAAGCATAGGTCTTCAAGATTATGTTTGCATTCTTATGCTTCATCATACAAGTAGAATACATATATTTGAATAACATGCAATCTCTTATCAAAAAGATTAAATATTTTCATTTTTCAAACAATGATAGTGATATGATTTTAACTGGTTACGCCACTTTACTAAAATTCTAAAATAGTCTAAAACCTATGAATAAAATTTTGATTCAAGAGCATATCCAAAATCAAATGTCATTAATCATATATCATTTCTATATATATATAATAAGAAAATGCCTAAAATTATATTCAAAATTGGCTTCCAGGGCATAGACATCTAATAGCTAAAATCAAGATGGAACGTGAGTTTTAATACAATTTTTTAGGTATACTTTGTTTGAATGGAATTGGCTTGAAGACTACTCTATAGAGTTATATTTTTACTTGAAAGTTACGAAAGAATTTAGAGTTGCATGCACAGTGTTTCAAGTTGGTTCACAGTAAGTACTCAATATTTCATAGATTAATGAACTTTCTAGTCAAGTTTCTTGCACATTCCTATCTTTATCTAATATTTTGTGTCCTCATTTCATAATACGATTTTTATTCTTTGTCACCTTTTTAATATTTTGCACCCTTGTCATGTGTGTCTTTGGTTACAATCACTTTATTTTTGTACTATTGACAATAAACTATATGATATATAGTTGGTTCATTATTGGGTAAGAGTGGTTGCCTTAAAGAATGTTTCTTGTACATCTTTACTCCATTCTAAAACAATAGAACATTATACTCTATTTAGCCTATGGCTTGCTAACTACACCATTCAATGTAATCAATCCTAGGCACTCCCCTATGAACATTTCGGTGAATCAAAGTTTTGACGTCGGTGATGACAAATTTCAAAGTAAGCGCTATATTGTATTTTCGTTTAGAATTAAGATTTTCTGATGTTTTCAAAAAAAAAAAAGATTTTCTGATTGTAGTTCTATTTGTGTAGTTCATTTGTGATCAAATGTTTGATTTTGAACTCCTACTGTAATTCTAGAATATTCATGTTTTTGCACAAACATTGCATATTAGGATTTTTTAGATATTTGTTATGTTTTTTAACTACTAATTAAAAAGAGATTCTTGTGTTGTTTTTGCTTTTTATTTTTGCCTAGCTTCTTGTCAATAACCCTTGAATCAAGCTTATAAATAAATAAATTTGTTTAGTGCTCTTATGTAGTGAGTAGTTTTAAATTCTTCAATTATGTTAATGGCTCAAAGAGATGACCATGCTTTAGCATTATTATTAGTTTATGAGTTCATGCATATATGGCAAGATCGAGCCTTAATTGTACCTTTTTCTTAAAATAATGTTATTGATTCCATGTGTTTATCTTTTGCTTTGCCTTGAATAGATACCACTCAATATGCTCCTGTTAATTATAAAAGCGTCCTTCAACAATAGATCGATTACCTAAACCAAATGCCGAAGAACCATGTGACTTACCAACTAAGCTACTTTATATTTAATTAAAGTGTATGATTGTGTGTGTGTGTACACACACACACACACACACACACACACACACACACACACATATATATATATATATATATATATATATATATATATATATATATATATATATATACACTAGTTTTTCCTACGCGCTTTGCGCGAAGACTTGTGCCCAATCTTTCAACTTATTTAGTAAATTATTTTGAAATAGATATAATGCGTTTTCTTTTTCTTTTCTTTTTAGTTGTCGATGTTTCATAGATATTCGTGCCAAATATTTGTTGAGTATGTATTTTAAATTAACACAACAAATTCAATTTAATTGTGATATATTTATTCCACTGTAATTTTTTTCATCTCATCCACTGTAATTTTAAGGGTACTAAAATTTTGTATTACAATCTTTTTGTCTTTGAAAATGAATAATTTTTTTTTTAAATCTAGTCTTCTTCGAATGGGAGATATATCTCTTATAAATTCATATTCATATATTGATCTACATAGTAATTGATTTCAACTATCTAAATTCAACAACTTTCACAAATTGATATCCAATAATCGTGTCTCAATTCAACTGCAAATGCATTATGTTGCTGCTCATTTGATGCCTAGATATTAGATACAAATGTTATTGAAATGAGATGAATTTGTAAATAATAACATAAAGTTACAAAAAAAAAACTTGAATTAAAGTTTAAACAAGACATTTTAGTAGCGAACTAAGTGAATATACTTAAAAATAACATTGTTCTGGGAAATTCTTCTTTAACAAAATTTTTTAAGTATCGTTGAAGTAACTGATAAAATAAATTATTTAAAATTTACATAAATTACTTATGCCTTCATACCCCTCCACACCATAGTAATTAAATATTGTCTTATATTGTCAACATTATGCATTTAAGCAAGTGATTTTGTTAATTTTGCTATTAGCACCCAAAAGAAAAACAAATGAAAATAATTATTAAAAATTGTATTACTTATCAATCAATAAGCTAGGAAACTTAATATAAAAAGTTTAAGAACAATAAAAAAGAGTAAATTGAATTTAGAAATTACATGCTCTCGATTTGAATGATATATCACACTAATGTATTGAACAGGATTTGTCATGTATAGATATACATAACACTTGAATTCAACTGTCTCAATTCATACTCTGATTAGCATTTTATTAATTATTTTTATTTATTTTTAAAGTTAGGGGGGAAATGGAAAGTGAATAAGGTGACCATTTGTAACCACTCTCCCATTTCTCATTATCATATAATTGAGCTCTCTCAAAATCCCTTCTATCAAATCTTTACACCAAATTAAATGACTACTAATTGTGTGTGTGTGTGGATGATACATGAAGGTTATTTAGAAAATTACTCACCATTACTTGTAGATGTAATTTTGTGTGTGAGTGTGTGAGATTTGTGTTTGTATGTGTATATGGACTGGAAAAAAAAAAGTCACAGAATTGTTATAATTTATGTTTTGATAAAATGTTTATCAATAAACTAATATTTCTTTATACCGCTCATGTTTTTTATAGGAAGGTGCTAGCCTTGGCCTTTTACCGATCAATCCACTAATTACCTAGAGCTGGACTTGGTATTTTACCGGCTTCTGCCTTTCACCATAATGCAAGGTGATGGAAATGCCATGGGATTTTGCTAGAGAATGCAAGGAAAACAGATTAAAGGAAACAGAAAATGAAGATAAAATTCCAAGAAAAGTGTACTCATTATCCAAGAAACTGATTCTGAGGTGCATTCTGGTACAGGGAGCAATTTGTTTTTATTTTTCCATTTTACAGCATGCAAATTGCATCTTAATAATCTGGAAATTTATAGGAAGTGAAATATGGGTCCGACAATGGCTTGGCTTTAACTCCCAACGCGTTGCAGTAGTAGTCTAGTAGATACCAATTAAGAGATTAATCAGAGTAAAATGATAACCAGATAGGTGGATAGCTTTCACTCAAATCAAACTCCAAATCAAACTCTTAGTTCCACTATAAAAGCTAGTTTACGAGCGTGTAAAAATTTGACCTAGTTAAGTACTACTCCTAATCTTTTGTAGAGCCGCTGTGAAATAATATCAAAGTACAAAAAAAAAACTAAATAAAATTAAATCTACAATGCCCGTGGTGGAGTTGAGATTCCTGCGAGGTTCTAACATCAAAACAAAATATAAATCAATTACATTATAAACTCATATTTTCTATTTAGTTTTTAACCAGCTTGGTTGGTGTAGTGTCTGTGCACCCTTGTCCTTGAAAAAGGTCAGGACTCATGAGTTCAAACTCTTTCTTATATGAAAAAGTATCAATTTGGCCGGGTGTGGGAGATATGGCCGAATTCACACCAAATACCACCAAATTAGTAGTCATTTGTCTCCTCTCTAGCTCTCTCAAAATCCCTTCTATCAAATCTTTACACAAACATAGAAACACAATTGATGAATGGGAGACTAAAAAGACAAAAAAAGCCAAATGCCATTTAGAGGAAACCGAGGTTTGGTTTTCTGATTTCAATCTAAATCAGCAAATCAGTTGAACCTTTGTATTTTGATCACTAAGAACATGCATGGTAAATGAAAACTACAGGCTGACTTGGATACCAGAAGGGCAAAAGCTCTGGCACATTACCGCAATGAGGTTGAGAGGATTGTAAACATTTCGGAAGGAGCCAAAAGACAGGCAGAGCAGAATGGTTATACGAATGCATCAGTGTGAATTGGTGTAAATAAAAACAAAACGGAAGATTAGGGGAAATAAGGAAAGGAAAAGCCGAAGAAATAGGGGAAATATGGAAGGAAAATGAGTGGATGAAAATGAATTTATACTTTAACAGTTCTTTAGTCAACTTTAACGGTAACGGAATATGCTGGGCATTCTAGTCCATAAAAATGTAGTGTACAACATTAAGAACATAATGTACAAGAAGGTAAGCAATTAAAAAAGGGACAAAAACCAGGGATATAACCATCATTGAAACTTATTATGTTTTTAGATATATAGAAAATTTTGATGTAACATAAATTTAAAAACCATACAAAAAAAAAAAGAAGAAATTTATAGAATCCATAACAGATTGCTGTTTCTCTAGAATTTGCTTTTGAGCTAGCAATGACTCTAGGACTATCGCTGCCAAACGTCACTACACTTGCAACGAGTGGAATCCATGCTATGAACATTTCGGTGAATCAAAGTTCTGCCGTTAGCGATGACAGACTTTAAAGTAATCCCCATATTGTATTTTCTTTTAGAAATAATATTCCTTGATTGTAGTTTTATTTGTGATCAAATGTCTGATTTTGAACTCATATTATAAGTCTAGAATATTCATGTTTTTACATAAACATTGCCTATTAAATAACATGAGATGTTGGCTAGTTTTATGTCAATAACCCCTTAATTAAACTTATAAACAGATGTATTCAAAAAAAAAACTTATAAACAGATGAATAAATCTGTTTAGCGCCTCTTATATGTAGTGAGTAGTTTTTAATTTTTTATTACTAGTATTTTAATCCGTGCGTTACACGTGCGCTGGACAGAATGTTTTTTTTATACGAGTAATATTTTAAAGATATTTTGATCAATATACAATTATATAAATTATAACAACGAATATTGTATAGTGCAATTGATGAAATGGGTTGGATCGATTATGTTTTCTAATGTTATCTAACTTGAATTCGAGCAAATAATTACCCAATTACCCGAGCGATGCACAAATAAAATTTTGTGTTATATATTTAGATAATAGAATTAAAGATGAAATTATAAACAATTCTAGTATTTGAAAGTGTACATTTATTTTATTATAAGATTAGTGCAACAATATCACTCAATTAATAGAATAATATATGATTCGTTTATCTGCAATTATCTTGAAAATATATATGTATGTAATATGATTTATGTAATTATATTATTACTAAAATAAATATTGAAAAAATGAGAAATAATTTAATTATAATTATTATAAAAATAAATCAATGACCATGTTTAACTTAATTATCATAATAATTATTAGGCAATTATACTAATATCTGTGCAATTATACTTTTATACCTTAAGTATGTTCCTTTTCACAATATCTTTTTTACTTTTTTTTTTTCTTCCTCCTCCATATTTTAATGAATTAATTGTAATTATTATAAAAAAAACTCTTACGACCATGTTTAATTGTAATTATACTATTATTATGATAATTATTAGCTTAATTACCATAATAATAATTAGTCAATTATACTAATATTTGTGCAATTAATTTCTTAATTACCACAATAATTATTAGGTAAATGTACTAATATTGCACAATTATACTATTATACCTTAAGTATAAAAATATATAGATAAAAGTTGTCACAAAGATATTATTTATCATAATAATTATTAGATTTTATATAGTAATAGCTTGGGAGTTAGTTTGAGCGTGTAATTGTAAAAGTATGATTTTGTTTTTATTAATAGTATAGATGTTAATGGTTATCAAGATGACCATGCTTTAGCATTATTATTAATTTATGAGATGATGAATATATGGCAAAACTAAGTCTTAATTGTACTTTTTTCAAAAAACAATGTTCTTGATTTCATGCGTTTGTCTTCTACTTTGTCTTAAATAGATGCCAATCAATATGCTCCTGTTAGTTATAAATTTATAATTATAATGTCTTCCTTCAATAATAGATTACCTGAACCAAACTTTCAAGAACATGTGGCTTACCAACTAAGCTACTTTATTTTTAACACACACACACACGTGTGTGTGAGAGAGAGAGAGAAACTTTGATGTAACATAAAATTAAAGATCATACAAAAAAAAAGAAACTTATAAATTCTAGAATTGCTATTTCTCTAGGATTTGTTTCTAAGCTAGCAATGACCCCAGGACCATCGCTACCAAACGTCACTACACTTGCGACGAGGGGAATCCAGGCTACAAACATTTCGGTGAATCAAAGTTCTGCCGTCAGCGATGGCAGACTTCAAAGTAACCGCCATATTGTATTTTCTTTTAAAAATAATATTCTTTGATTGTAGTTCTATTTGTGTGGTTTGTTTGTGATCAAATGTCTGATTTTGAACTCATATTGTAAGTCTAGAATATTCATGTTTTTGCATAAACATTGCAGATTATGATTTTTAGGTATTTGTTATGTTTTTTAGCTACTAAATAACATGAGATTTATGCCGGTTTTCTATCAATATAATAACCCTTGAATCAAACTTATAAATAGATAAATAAATTTTTTTAGCGCTCTTATAAAGTGAGTAGTTTTTAATTCTTTAATTACTAGTATTTTCATATGTGCATTGCATGTGCGTTGTACGTGCGTTGTACGTGCATTGCACGTGCGTTGCACAAAATGGACTTTTTAAAAATAATATTTTAAGAATATTTGGATCAATATACAATTATATAAATTATAACAATGTATATTGTATAGTGCAATTGATGAAATATGTTGGATTGATTATGTTTTCTGATGCTATCCTTGCTTGAATTCGAGCAAATAATTATCAAGTTACCCGTTTGATGCATGAATATTCATGTTTTTGCTCAAACATTGCATATTAGGATTTGTCGGTATTTGTTATGTTTTTTTTAGTTACTGAATAACAATAAATTTTTGTGTTGTTATATTGTTGTTCTAGGCTTTTTATTTTTGGCCAACTTCGAGTTAATAGCTCTTGAAACAAGCTTATAAATAAACTTTATTTAGTGCTCTTATGTAGTGAGTAGTTTTTAATTCTTCAATTATGTTAATGGTTCTCAAGATGACCATGCCTTAGTATTATTATTAGTTTATTAGTTTATGAGCTTATGCATATACGGCAAAACCAAGTCTTAATTGTAACAGAGTTGATATTACATTGTAACAGAGTTAATAGTACTCAAAAAAAATTGTATTTTTTTAATAATGTTCTTGATTCAATGTCTTTGTCTTTTGCTTTGTCTTGAATAGATGCCACTCAATATGCTCCTGTTATTTACAAGAGTCTCCTTAACAATATGCACAAAAAAAAGAAGAAGAAGAAGAAGAAGAAGAAGCACGATTACTACTCCAGACTATGAATTTGTCAATGAAGGATATCCACATGAACCACAATTTAGAGCTACAATCTTAATAGGCAGAGAGCAGATTACTTCTCCTAACACATATACACAACGAAAGGTTGTGGAACAGGATGCTGCCACCGAAGAAAAGGATTTAATGCCACTTATTCCTGGTATAATCTTACCAACATTAACTCTTATTATATTTATTATATTACTAGATTAGTAGATATGGATATAGATTTAGATAGATATAGTATGTAATGTATTAGTAGCATTCAAAAAAAATGTAATGTATTAGTATTTATTTTTAAGTTTTTTTTTTTTTAATGTATTAGCATGGGCGGGTTCGGCCCAAAGAAGTTTGTCCAATGAGTTAGCCCGTCAAAGTCTGTCACAGAGCGAGCCTAATACAACAGATTTACCTGCATTGACACCTCTACTCACACTAAACCAAACGCCTCTTAAAATGTAAAGGACTAAGTATAATACTTGTGATGAAATAATGTTTGTGTTATTAACACAATAAGGTTGGGTTATCTCTAAAAGAGGAACCTTTGCAAGTTGTGATGAAATAATGTAAATTTTGTATATTAATACTAAATTTAATATATAAAAAATTGAATTAAAAATCACTCCAGTCAAGCATCGTTAACTGAACTAGACACATAAAATGGGACGGAGGGAGTATTTATATATTTTTTAATAGTGATATGGGTTACAACTTGTAAATTTACAACTGCAATAAGTTTGCAATCTGTGTTGCTGCGATAAATTTTTGTACTTTTTATTAATTTTTATTTTTCTTTTTGATTTTTTTAAAATTATTTTAAATTTTATTTTGATATGATGCGAAAGCGGGACTCATCAATAGTAAATAAATTACAAATTTAATAACGTAGAAATAAGATTTGCTTAAAAAAAAAAAAAAGACTTACAAGTTAGAGAATTAGAGAATATTGTAAAATAAGATTTGCTTAAGCCCTAAGTTGCCGTATCCCCTTCCTCTTGCTCCGTTCGTCTTACCCTAATTACACCGCTTTCTCCAACTATATAAGCTCCTTTTTGCCTCATCCCTTTCCTCTCTCTTGCTCCGCTCCTCGCTCCTGCAAACGCTCGTCCTGTCTACCCTTTGCCGCAGCCGTCGAGCGAGGAAAGGTAAGCCGCTCTCTCTGCATTTATCTATGTATATGCTCGTTTGTATCTGTTCCTTGTTCTTTCCTATAAGCTACTGCTGATCTTGTTTAGTTCTTTGGACTTTTTTTCTCTTTCGTATAATCTTGTTGATGTTTGTGTAGTTCTTTCGTATGAACTTGCTGATCTCGTTTAGAAGTTGATAGATCTGTTATTGGCTTGTTTAGTTTGTTTTTTCACCGTACAGATTGAACACTCAGGACTTTATAAGATAGAAATTGAATTGATTTGCTTTGCTGCTTTCTTTTTTGAGTTTATTGAATTGATTTGCTTCGATGGAGTTTTTAGGCACAGTTGGTTGCATACACGTACTTGACTTTTGCTTTGTTTTTGAATCTGCTTGATATGATACATTCAGTATCCTTATGTATGCTTTTGTTAGTGATTTTGATACAAAAGAATGCGTTTTCAGCTACTGAGTTAATTCTAACATCTGTTTTTCAAAAGATATAAGTATTTTGTAATACAAAAATGAACTCCAAACTGTTTTGTTTACATGTGTTTTTACATAATAGTTGTGTAAGGATTAGTTTCCAGTAATAAGTGTGTGTATATTTGATCAACTAAAATGCAGGATATGATTAAGTTTATATAGCTATATAAAAAAATTAAGTTTCTTTCAGTGAGCAATTGTTAGGGTATAAATGGATGTGGTTTTTATACTTGGTAATACTTTACTGCTCTTTTTATGTTGCGGTTATATTGTTTAACTTGTTTCCCACATATTAATTTAACTCTCTCTGTTGACTGCTGCAGTTTTTATTAAAAGTTGAGAATGGGTAAGGAGAAGGTTCACATCAGCATTGTGGTCATTGGCCATGTCGACTCTGGTAAGTCGACCACTACTGGACACTTGATCTACAAGCTTGGAGGTATTGACAAGCGTGTGATTGAGAGGTTCGAGAAGGAAGCTGCTGAGATGAACAAGAGGTCATTCAAGTATGCATGGGTGCTTGACAAGCTCAAGGCTGAACGTGAACGTGGTATTACCATTGATATTGCCTTGTGGAAGTTTGAGACCACCAAGTACTACTGCACAGTTATTGATGCCCCCGGGCATCGTGACTTCATCAAGAACATGATCACTGGAACCTCACAAGCTGATTGTGCTGTTCTTATCATCGATTCCACTACTGGTGGTTTTGAAGCTGGTATTTCAAAGGATGGTCAGACCCGTGAGCATGCTTTGCTTGCTTTCACCCTCGGTGTCAAGCAAATGATCTGCTGCTGTAACAAGGTAAATATTATGTCATTATTTAATGCCTTGATTTATCCACACAGTATCTAATATTTTGCACCTTTGTAACCTTTGCAGATTGATGCCACCACTCCCAAATACTCCAAGGCTAGATATGATGAAATTGTGAAGGAAGTGTCATCCTACTTGAAGAAGGTTGGATACAACCCTGAGAAGATCCCATTCGTCCCAATCTCTGGTTTTGAGGGTGATAACATGATTGAAAGGTCCACCAACCTTGACTGGTACAAGGGCCCAACCCTCCTTGATGCTCTTGATATGATTAATGAGCCCAAGAGGCCCTCTGACAAGCCCCTCCGTCTCCCACTCCAAGATGTGTACAAAATTGGTGGTATTGGAACTGTCCCTGTGGGTCGTGTGGAGACTGGTATCCTCAAGCCTGGTATGGTTGTCACCTTCGGACCTTCTGGCCTGACCACTGAAGTTAAGTCTGTTGAGATGCACCACGAAGCTCTTCAAGAGGCTCTTCCTGGTGACAATGTTGGATTCAACGTGAAGAATGTTGCTGTGAAGGATCTCAAGCGTGGTTATGTTGCTTCCAACTCTAAGGATGACCCAGCGAAAGGAGCCGCCAACTTCACCTCCCAGGTTATCATCATGAACCACCCTGGTCAGATTGGTAACGGTTATGCTCCTGTTCTCGACTGCCACACTTCCCACATTGCTGTCAAGTTTGCTGAGCTGATGACCAAGATCGATAGAAGATCTGGCAAGGAGCTCGAGAAGGAGCCCAAGTTCTTGAAGAACGGTGATGCTGGTTTCGTGAAGATGCTTCCCACAAAGCCCATGGTCGT
>CM008338.1:32547563-32561227 GCA_002525835.2 Ipomoea batatas | reverse complement strand
TGTCAAAAGACCATGTCCCTTCCTCTAACTCCCTTCTCATATCGGTTTCATGGTAGAACGAGAATAAGAAGAGATTAGGAAATGCATCCGATATCTGCACTCTTATTAGAGACCTCCACGCTATTGCTAACACCTGCTTCATAACATCTACCTTGATTGCCCGGTCTGTTAGAAATTTGCCAACTAATGACCAGGCTTTCCTTTCCGTCGCTAGGGTTGTTGCCGTTGCCGGCCCCGGATAAACAAGAAAGCCAGTATCCTCATCTTCAAGTCGAATATCTGCACATCCATCAACAATGTCCTGAACGTCCATGCTAGTAGCCTATGTCGTCCAGACGTGTGAATCAGTTGTGATGAGGCGTGTGAGATATCGGAAGCCTTTCGATGTAGCATGCAAAGACAAACCCTAGATACCAAGGAAAGAGAGAGAAACACTAGATACTAGAGAGAGAAAATAAATGAATACCTTTATCAATGTATCTAATTTATACTTATGTATAAAAAATGTATTTATAACATAATAAAATAAAAATAACTCGACTTGAAATATGGATAATAGGCCATTAGGCCTATGTTAATTGTTATACACGAACTTAACCCTTCAACAAACCAGTTGTTAAACGACGCCATTTCTTTAAGTAAAAAGAAACGATGGTCATTATGCTTAACTAATATCGTACTCATGATGTTTGTTGGATTATATCTTGAACCCTATGTTCGAGCCTCAGTGGAGGCGTTGCTGTCTCTTTGTTCTTCAGTAGGTTGAGAAAGTAGTTTATGAACAGATACTACACTGTAATAGAGTCAGTAGCATTCAAAAAAAAAAAAGAGATAAATTAAAACAATTTAACTTCTAAGCTCAACAATTTTACACAAAAAAAAGTTTAACTTAAACTCAAACTCCCAAATATTCATGTAGCTAGAAGTAAATCCTAAACAAGATTTCTCATTCCCTAAATCAATGCTTGGGCAAGAGCTGAAGTATATTTTAATCGAGGGCTATTATTTTGTTAAGGCGTGAAGGGTTATTGTTATAATTTTACCATTCTTGAGGGGTGAATACATAATATTAGAAAACTATTGGCGCATTAAAAACCCTACTGGGGGGGTTTTTGCACTTCAACTTCAGCCGGTGTAGTGTAGCAATTATGGCGCAAAATAGCGGCGGGAGACAGAGGCCGAACATACTGATAACGGGAACGCCGGGGACGGGAAAGACGACGACGGCGTCTGCCCTGGCGGAGGCGTTGCAGCACCGCCACATAAACATCGGCGACCTCGTCAAACTCAAGAACTTGCACGACGGCTGGGACGATGAACTCGACTGTTACGTCATCAACGAAGACCTTGTGAGTATTACACCTCAATTCCACTCCCTGGACACCTTTTCTGTATATGCTAAACATGATTTTCAATAGCGATTCATATTTATTTATTTATTTATTTGTAAGAATAAAGATGCAATTTTGTTGAATCTGCATTATATATGGTTCTGCATTAGGGTAATATTCGGTGCCATTGAATTTTAGACTTTTAGTAAACAGACAAAAAAAATAAAATTTTTAGTATTTTGTCTTTCTATTTCATTTTTCTTGCCAGATTTGAGAACAAATAGAACCTTAAGGAATCAATGTTTGATAATTTTTTTTTTTAAATGGAATTTTTCAAAATTTGAGCTGCATAAGTGGCTAAGTTGGATAATATAATGTGGGCACAAAAGCAAGATGAGTGTTTGTTGGAATTTCATGGTTCCTTATAATTATTGGATGGAATGATTATGAGGGTTTAAGCTAATCAAAATGCTTATGGATCATTAGTGGGATGGTCTTCAGTTTTTTCTGTGTTTGGAGAAATAAGAACACTTGCAATTATTTTCTAATTGCGCTTAGCTAAAGCCAGATGGTGAATGAATTATTTGCCCACCCGGGATACTCTAGCTCTAATTTCTGGTAATATGTTGTCCATTATTGATACAATTCTTGATTTGGTTGTCCTTGCATAAGGTAATGCTTATGAACTTTCTTGTCAAGGTAAAAATGAGTCATGTCAAGTTTCTAAGTCATATAGATTTGTTTTCCTCTTACAATTCCATTTATTTATTTATTGTATGGCTGGTGTAGGTGTGTGATGAGCTTGAGGATGTGATGGAACAAGGTGGGAACATTGTTGATTATCATGGCTGTGACTTCTTTCCGGAGCGATGGTTTGATCGTGTGGTAGTTCTTCAAACTGAGAATTCTGCTTTGTATGATCGCTTGACAAAGAGGTGCTATATTTACTACCACCATCTTATCAGCTCCCTCCCTCTGTAGTTTTGTTTTTTTATTTTGTTGTTTCCTTTACATTTTCTTCAACTATTTTGTTGTGGTAGGGGTTACACGGGGTCAAAGCTCTCAAATAACATGGAATGCGAAATTTTTCAAGTGCTGCTGGAGGAGGCAAAAGAGAGTTATCCCGAGGGAATTGTGTCAGCATTAAGAAGTGATTGCATTGAAGATATTTCTCGGAATGTTGAGAACCTAACTAATTGGGTTAGAAGCTGGAGCCCCTCCATGTCATGATTTAAGATATTGCATACTGCTTTGTTCTATTGTACGTTTTAATCATTATAAGAAAACACAGTTCTAAATGTTTTGGTTGTGTTTACTTCAAATTCTCTGGTTTACTTTTTCTATTGCAAGATGATTTGAATGTGGACGGGATAAGAAGAATTATTTGTCTGCTAGAAATAATGCCCTAGGAGTAGGAACAGTTCATCTGATAATGTAATTGAAACACCCATTACTTTCAAGCATTTATAAAGAAAAAGGCAAAAAGCAATTGGGCATGTCTAGAGAAGTCCATAACAGCGTTGAGAGGAGAATACAATTCCTGGAACTGAAGAGCCTGTGAGACAACATGGTTTGTATAAAATGTAATCACCAAAGGATTTGTTTATTTGCATACTTGAATTTCAAAAGAGAAGATATACAAGGCATCCATCCCGGTTGGAAAAATAAAACAGAAGAAATAGAATCTCAGAATCAAGAAATGTTAGGGATGATCAGAGAGACCCTGAATGATTTAGACAAGGTTATCTCCAAAGCAGGACATACCCAAAACCAAGTTCTCCAAGTAACTGATGATGAAATGAAACGGCACACATATAATCCTCTTTTATTTCTAAACCAAGGATGAACTCAAAATGGTTCACCAAGGAGTGTAGCTAGACTTCTTGGTGACAATGACTAGTAACCCCAGTAATCATTTCGGATTTCATCATCGAACTTCTTCTTTAGTTCGGGGTGCTTTGCAAAGTATTCCTCTGCTGTCATTGTGCTGAGTTTTTTCTTTAGCTCTTGGACATCTGCAATTTCTTTTTCCAATCTTTCAGACTCCTTCAGTGATTGCTTCTCGGCGTCTTTCAGCTCAACCAACTACATGTGCACAGATAACTTGATCAGATTAATGGCATAAAGCCTTAACTTAATACTCATCTAAAATTTCCTATTTATATTTCTAGTTTTGAGGAAACCACACAAATGACTACCTGGTCATAGCTAATTAACTTGGATCCGACATCCTCAAATCGTACAAACAAACTAGATGAGTGATGCAAATTCTACAAAATGCTCAATGCTGACAACACATGAATGCAGTTGAACTTGTAAGGCAACTCTTTTAAGGCACAACCGTATCAATCAAAAGACAGCCAACAAATTACCAAGCCCCCCAGTATGTCATTCATGACTTCATGTTTACTCAATACCTCTAAATTGGAGCTGTTGAGAAGTTGGTTAGTAGAAAACCACTAAAGAATGAATGAGGATCAGAACAAACCAAATTCACAATAAGAATGCAGGATATCACTTTAGAGGAGAACAACATCTATAATTATCAGAAAGTCTATTGTTAAGCAACCATCAACATTCATCTTACCAAGGCATCAAACTTGGGTTTATATTCGGGTGTGACTTTGTCCACATATTTAGGGATTTCAATGCCTGGAAAACAACAAATTGTTTAAAAGTCAGAAACAAGTATTGCAATACTGTAAAAGAACAAATTCAATTGTCAAATAAAACAATATACAGTGGATAAATTTACTCTGGCTATAAAAAGGAAATTCTATTGTTATATTCTTTCAAATCCAGACAGGAATGGACTTCAATATATATTGTCTGGGTTTAGTATTGAAAATCCTGTGTAGAAAAATAATACAGGGTACTTATTCATTTCTTCACAAATATGACATAAAGGAAAAATGTGCCAATACTCTGGCACTTTGTTACGTAATATGGATGGGGCTTGCTACCCCTTTTTGTATACTGAATCCCAGAAAGATAAACAAAAACATAAATACATTAAAAATAAAGCACATTCCATTATAAATAGGCAACAAAAGTGTAATGTTCAATCCCTGAATAGCATAGTTTCAGGTCAGTTGCAATATACTCCATAATAAAGTAAGAAATATAAATAAAAAGATAACTTACTTTCATATGCTTCCTTGTACATATCCACCAAGCGAGAACCTAATCCTTTTCTATAATACTCCCAGTCTATGGGTTCAGGTTCCTGCATGAGTTAACAAGGAGATCAGAAATTTAAAAATCTCCAAAGCCAATAAAGGAAGTGCCACACAACTAAATTCTTTTCCAATTGGTTAAACATTTGGAATTGCAAGAAATAATAACCATCATAATAATAAAGAAGTGAGATAGGTTTAAGTACAAAGCATTATCAAACAGTAAAAAGCATTTTATTCCAGAGAAAACGATTCTTCACTTCAAAGTTCAAACTAACAAACAGTAACTAAAATGGAAAAACAAGGGAAAGAATTTAACTTAAATAATGCTAGATCAATCAACTTAAGCCACTACTATTTATAAAGGCTGAAATGAGAAAAGCACCTCTGGTCATGGACATTTTAGCACCAACTTCGCTATGAAAGCAAAAGTTGAAAACCAAAGAGCAAATACCAGGCAGAGTGGGGTCATGGGGGAGTAGAAAAGATTGCAATTGCAAATTATCCAATAAATAAATTGCTAAATGCAGACTACAGAATGTCAGAATGGTTTTTTTAATTAAAGCTAATGGACCTGCTAAAGGTGCAATGCAACAATTCATATCATCTCCAGTTTTCAAATTTCAATATCTAACTGCAAAACTACACAAACACATTTCCACTTTGATTCGTAACTAAAACCGTTAATAAATAATAATTATGTGCACTTAATGAATCCTAGATTTACATTTCCCCTCCACATCAATTGACTCACTCCCAAAAAATTTATAGAATTGAGAAAAAAAATTATGAAATCATACCAAAATCATTCAACTTGACAAGAACTCATACTTATAGTTCAATAATAAGGCAGATAGTTAAAGGCTTTACATAAATACAAGGATTCAACAATACACAGATTCTCTCTCTGAATCTTCCCGCCAGCAGCGAGACAGAGTTGGCCAAATTCACTGAGCATTTGAACAAATGCAATTCACAAGCATAGAATGGAAACAACAAAACGATGAATCGGACAGAAACCCTAAACAATAATGAGAAATCGATCGGCCACATGAATAGCTAACCCTAGATCCACATCACATGTCCTTTGAAGCAAGCATGAATATTAGAAAAGATAGGGAGGAGAGGCGAAGGACCTGACTGAACTTGGTTTGGAGCTGGGAGTTGACCTCATCAAACGCACGGCGAAGCGTAGCGAACTCCTTGCGAGCCTCATCGGAGACGAGAAGCTTCGCCATTCCTTCCCAGTCGATTGTCCTGCCGGCCTTGAACGCCACGTCGGCAATCTTCTTCCCTGCTCCGCTCATTCTCTCTTTCTGTGTCTACGCCGGAATCTGTATTCAAATGTAAGGGCTCGCCGATATTGCAATACCAGATAGATGAGCTGAGATCCCATTTAAGGGCACTGCCTTCTTTTTTTTGTTTTTTTGTTTTTTTTTTTTTTGCCTTTTTGAAATTTTTTTTATTTTTTTATTTAAGGAGTATTTATTTTCAAAAAGAAAATGTTGAATTTTAATTGAAAAACTAATAGAAGAACCAATAGTAATGTTCTTATACAATTATAATAAGAGCCAATAATGTTAGACCCTTAACTGAAATTAAAAAAATGTCGGTGTAATAGTCTGCTATAACATATTGTACTTTGTGTTCTTTTTATTGTGCAACCTCCAATTAAATTCCTAATATATCCTAATCTTTTATAATTTTACCAAATTTTTCCGTTAAATATAACGGAAGTTTAACATTAAATTCTTTAGGCAATTTGTTTCTTAATTGCACTTTTCAAACAAATTGGCAATATTCTATAATACAATTCTGTATAGATTCCTAACTTAAAATTATAATATTAAAGTCTTAATAAGATTATATAATACAATTTTGTATAGATTCCTAACTAAACCATTATTCTACCCAAAATAACAGTATATAAATCCATCCCCTTCTCACTGGTATTCACTCAAAACTAAACCTAACATATTCTACAACACACCATCTACTTGACATTCTATAGGTATGATTGTCAAAATATTATCATGATAATTCTATTATTTGTATTTGTACTCATAATGATTATAGTTTTAAAAAAAATCAATGATGGTATACCCATTAATTAGTATAACTTCAATATCGTTATGTAAATATATTTATTGTATAATCTGTTCATCTATACTTGTATCATTGTATATAATGTTGTGGTTCTCATTATATTCCTCTATAATCTACACATTTTAGTTACTCCTAACTCCCTAATCTATGGTTTTTGAATTTATGTTGTGGTTCCCATTATATTATTTCATAACATCCTTTGTGAACATATTTTCCATGACACAAGGATATTAGTAATGACAAAGTTAATTGATATTGACAAACAAACTGTGGGCTGGAGTTGTACAGTTCATGTCATTGAGAAAAACTAACCAAAAAACGCTATTGAAACGCCTGAGAAAAAAGTATATGTTCATCGTACTCGAGGATGAAACAGTGAGTAAATATTAAAAATTTTCTCCCTTTTTTTTTTATCATTATTAGTATTATTATGAAGATGCTCTCATTCACCACCAACATCATTGTAAATGTTATATCTAAATGCAAGGAACTCGGGTTCAATCAATATTGTTTGATAATGGCATTGGAATGTATGATATCACTTTACAAACCAACAAATGGTACATCATCTCAAATGTCATTGTCAAACCTGTCCGGACAAACTATAAAGTACTTGATCACAAATACAATTACACATGGATTTTAAATGGTCGGACCGGTGTCCAAACAAGTGACAATGATGACACGCCATTTGCTCCCATGTAAGTGGTTTATTTGTTTCTACTTATTTTAGTTGCAATTTAGCTATTTACAATTTCGTTATGTTTTATTAAAATATATAAGCATCGAGACTATTTCTTTTATTTTTATTAATTTAGCATTTTTTTTCTCTCATTATTATATGACTACTTTAACCAACTAAGGAACACTAATTTAAAAATACGTATTGAGCATTGGTTTAATCGCGCAACGCGCGTGTGATAACTAGTAATTTTATAAAAGTTTAAAAAAATGTAGTTCAATAATTTCAAAATAAATACTCCATTTTGATAGTTCTACTATAGGTCTATAACCGTGATCATTTTTTTTTTTGTTTTTTCTTTCTTTCGTTCTTATTTTTCCTTTATATCCTTTATTATTATTTTTTTGAAAGAATATCCTTTATTATTATTATTATTATTATTATTATTATTATTATTTTGGTGAAAGTGAGGGACCTGCGGTCCCAAAGATAAGAATCTAACGACGTCTACTAGATGCAATGCTCGCCGCGTCGCGCTGCAGCAACTCGTTTAGCCCAGGTGGAGGGTGCTCCAGGAATGTAGTACCACACTGAGAGGATTGACCCATGTTGGCTAACAAATCCACACACCTATATCCTTTATGTTAGAGTAGAAATGAGTAAATAGGAATTTTTATTTTTTTTTTGAAATGCTTGTGATTCTTTACAAGGTAATATACTCTATCAATATTTTACAATTCAGAGAATCAATGTCGCAACTAACAGGGTTCGATTTTGAGACTACTTATTTGGAATGGTAATAAAGGTGTCACCATACTACATAACTGAGTTACTAGGTTTTTTATTTTAGTGTAAAAGGAGAAAGCACAAACAAATAAAAATTACAAAAATTTTTATCATACAATATTTACCGAGTCAACTAGCAAGAGATACTAACTTTCTTTCACACACTTAGAATTAAAAGATTGTACCTTAATATCGAGAAAGTTAGCCAAAGGCCTTGTGCTCAAGTGACATATATGTGGCCCTCCCAAGTAAGAGGTCACATGTTTAATCTCCAGTGGGGGCGTTGACAGGTTGCTCTTATTTTAGAGATTTGATGGATTGATTAATTACGAGATGTGTCTCAAGACTCTCAACTAAATTTTAGAGAATATGCTGATTAATTACTTTGTTTAGGTCAAAGGGCCAAGCAAAATCTATTAGCCCCCGACATGTTATGCCGTGGACCCAGGTCCACCTTGCAAGGTGGACCTGAGTCTACATTCACATACACTATACTCTACATTCACATACATTATACTCTACATTCACAATTTGTAAACTCTACATTCACACATTACAGGATTATATGTTTAGTACCTATATTACCACTGTTATGCATTCACACATTCAAAACTATATATTCACAGGTCATATACTCCACATTCACAACTTGAGAACTCCACATTCACACATTACAGGGCTACAAGTTGCTAGAACTTCTTAACTCTATTACAGATTCACACATGCATAACTCTACATTCACGATTTCTATACTTCATATTCACAATTTGAAACCTCCACATTCACACATTTCTGGGCAACTCTATATTCACACAATCATAAATCTACATTCACGATTTCTATACTTTACATTCACACTTTGAAATTTCTACATTCACACATTTTTGGACAACTCTATATCCAGCAATATATTTACTTAAAAAAAAAACAAAAACAAAAACGACGTAGTTTTGGATTCAGGTCCACCTTGCAAGGTGGACCTTGGTCCACAATATAATTTGCCATTTGAACCCATCAAGGAAATTGAATTTAGTTAACTCCATTTAAAGCCCAATCCTATAAAAAGCACAAATTATATGTATCATTTATCGTGGATCATGATCTAATACATAGAATTTGATTTCATAATATACAGAATTCATGCTCATAATATACATAATTCATGTTCATAGTACACATACACATAAACACGATATAATGAACATGAATTAAACACTTAACATAATACACAGAATCTAAGGGAAAAGATGGCATAGGAGAAGTCTGACCAACACCAATAGCTGGTGTTTGATGACCATTAGCTAAGGTAACCATGGGTAAAGTCTTAGACTTAGAAACATTAGTCATAAGAGGCACCTGAGTCCAGAATCCAAATACTAGGCATACAAGTTTGAGAGAGACAAACCAGAGAGGAGGTATTAGTATTGGGAGGTGTGGGAGTGGCAAGACGAGATGCATTAAATTAGAAGTACTCTTCATAGTCACTAGGGGTTATCTCGGCTGAGGTGGAACTCACACCATGAGCCTGAACCTCCGAACTAGTGGTCTGTACTAGGGGTTATCTCGGCTGAGGTGGAACTCACACCATGAGCCTGAACCTCCAAACTAGTGGTCTGTACCACATTAACAGAACGTTGAGGTCTGCCATGTAACTTGAAGCAACGATCTTTGGTGTGGCCTACCTTGTCGCAATATTCACAACGAGTACGATTGCCACGACGAGCACCATTACCATTAGTTGGTTCAGAATGCCCTCTATCTGTAGCTCGAGATGTCAGAACAGATGAATCTCCAATAGGCTCAATTGTGGAGCGGAGACGACTCTGAGTAGTCTAGCAGCAATTTCAGTTAAGGTGTGTATAGTATGACTTGCCAGAATCTGATCTCAAACAAGAACCAAATTAGGACGAAGGGTAGCCAAGGCAAACATCATGATGAACTTGTCACATTGCTTATATGACCATCAGTAGTCTTCTCATGCAACATCGGGTTATTGTATTCTTGCTGTAATGCTTCAATTCAACCTACGAATTCATGTATACCCATATCAACAGTCCCACAAAAGTTAGGCATATTAGAGATCATTGAATAAAGCCTTTGGACATCAGTAGTGTAAAGAGACTTGGCTTTATTCCAAACATCATAGCAAGTCTCATATGCCCTGTTAATGTTATGAAGTTTGGGATCAATTGAGTGCCATAACATATTACACAATAAGGCATCCATCTTTTCCCATTCACCTTTGTTTTCTACAATTTCATCCGCCTTCGTGTCTAGATGGGTAGACATACATTGGCCTTTGAACCAAAGTTTAACGGATGCAGCCCAAGATACATAATTCTCACTCCCAACCAACTTATCCATTGTAATAGTCGGAAAAGAGGTAAAAGTAGTTGAAGATGATGCCATAATGAGGAGAAGGAAGAAAAAATACACAGGCCCTGTTTGGTAAATAATCAGCCTATCAGCCAATTTTGGCTTATTTGATCACTATTAGTTGTTTGGTTAATAAGCTTTTTGTAACTCTAAAATACTAAAATTCAAAAGGCATACTCAAAGCAATCTTTTCAATTAGCTTTTTGAGAAAAAAAGTATACCAAACAGCTATCAGCTAACAGCTAATCTATCAAACAACTTTTTACAATCAGCTAATGTTATTAACAAATTATACCTTCTAACCCAAACAGCCAGCCCAATCAGCCAACAACCATTTACCAAATAGGACCACATTGTTCCAGTCTCTGAAGCGGCGGTGGCGACCAGTGACCGGCGAAATATGAAAACACAGATAGGAGCGTCTGCTCAAGACGATTCCAATGGTGGCAGCGGCGTCTTGATCGAAGACTAGAGGAAGGAGATATGGCCGGAAAACAGTAGAGATCCTCAATGAAGGCGGTGGCGCGTGCGGCGATGGACGGCGACTGGACTTCAGCCCTAGGCTCGCGACAAGGTTCCAAGAAGGCTTTTGGTGTTGGTTTGGGAGAAAAATCACTAGGCACGCGTTGGAACGAAGAAAACAGTCATGGCAACGATAGCACTCTGGTGGCGGCGGCAGACAGGAAGGAAGATGGGTATTTAGGATTTATTTTATGACCATTATATATATCAATTTGACGATAATACTCATATATTTAACACTTATTTAACAGAAACTTTAATGGAAGATTATTTGTGGTAAAAAATGAAAGTCAGGCGACCATTTATGGTCGAATTTCAATTGAGGACTAAAAGGAGTACTAGCCCAATAGTCAGAAAATCATTTGTAGTATTAACTCTATAAAATAAATATAAATGTGTATCAATAATAATTTTAGATATTTATTACAGTTACTAATTGTTAATATTTTAATAGGAAAAAAGGTCAAGTAAGCCCCTAAACTTTACCTAAAAAATTAATTAGCCCCTAAACTTTTTAAAAGTGCAATTACACCGTTTAACATGTTATATTAAAGCAATGATGTTAAAAAATGGATAAATCTGGTAAATTACTTGTTACTTGCTAATATAGGTCATTAGGATTCCGACATCAATTTTAACCATCTCTGACAATAATCTGACGACCGACGACCACCAAATCGTCTACCAGAGAAGGCGATCAGTTGGTATGGTAGTCATTACAACATCTTGTCTTATTCTCCTACAAACATCATGTTTAATTCCTACAATTGTCTTGTAATATTCTAACTCTAATCCTTCTAATACTACTACAATTCTACTCAATTATCCATTTTATCCCTATTTTATTTGAACTAAATTGATACAAGTTCAATCCCTACAATTGTCTTGTACGGAGTAATATTCAGAGATTTTATGTGAGCTAAGTTGATCCGTTTAAACCCCACGTCATTTAATTCTATCAACATTCAAAATACTAATTTCTCTCTAGCTTTCTTCTTCTCCTGCTTTCGTCTTTCACTCCGGCTGTTGCCGCCTCCGCTTGCTTAGCGGAGGCGGCGCCTGCCCTCTTCCTCCTCGACACCAGCCATCTTCCTCTTCTTTCTTCCTATTTTCTTTCTTCTCTCCTTCCGGTTGTCCCCTTCCACCCTCACCGCACCTCCACCTTCCACCACCGCACCCATCACCCCTCACCATACCCATTACCTCACATCCGCCTTCCACCGCCACAGCAGCTTCTCCGCTTCCCTCCACCGCAACAGCGCCTCTGCCTCCCACCACCGCCTCATCCTCCCACCGCCGACAGCCACGCCTGCGCCTCCCACCGCCGTATCAATTTCCTCCTTCCGTTTCTTCTTTTAATAAAATAATATATATATTCTAGCTTGTTGGGTTTTGTGTTGGTAGCTTGGAAACTGCGTTCATTGAGCCACCAACTCTTTTTGGTTTTCCCACCCTTCTTTATCTCTTTATGCTTTTGTCTTCCTAAATATTATTGTGTATTTTATCTCGTTTGTTTTGACGAGTTTATCCATCTCGTTTCTTTGACGAGTTTCTATCTCCCGTTCTTTTGACGAGGGTTTTTATGGTGTGTGATATGAGTAAAATAGTCTTGGTGTGCGCGTTATTCCTCCTCCNGAGCAGCAACGATGACAATATCAAAATGCCTCCGAGCCATAATATGCTTTTCAGCCCGTTCGGCAGGCAACCCCCTGATAAATTTCAGGTGGGAATTTTGTCAATGAATGAATTGAAAACTCAGGTGGTGTGCAAGACTTTTCGACGAGGCTTGCTTATGTTTATCCAGATTATTGAAGACTCGAAAGAAGCATTAAGTCCATACATGGATCTTAACTTCAAATTTGTAACACAATCTACGATTCAAATTTCTGTAGCTTGGCTAGGAAAGTTGTGTCTTAGTCAGATTGTAATTTCCTTGTGCTATGTTGTAAGCATTTTAACCTTTGATTGATTAATGAATTCTGTTGTTGTTGTTCAAAAAAAAAAAAAACATTCAAAATACATGTTATCATACCTCAAATATTATATATTATTTAAAAATAAAGTGATTGACAACTACCCACCGGTTTAGTACATCCAATAGACACTACACCTGTTGGGCTCAACGTAGAATGAAAGATGTGTTAATTCCGCCACAATATTTGTGGTGCATTAATTCCACCCTGTATGGATCTTATGAAAATAACCAGACAGACAGATGAAGTTATGACACTGCACACATCAAATGTTCTAAAATCACAACGCCACAGCAGCAAAAAAAGTTAGACATTGGGAAACCCAACAAAAAAAGGTTAAAAATTAAAGCCAAAACCATCCCTTGGAGTTCATGTACAGACCAAAGCAAAGGTGAGTTAAATTGTGATGTGTCAAGACACCAGCTTTGGCAAATACCAGTATATTCAGGTCCCCAATGGGAGATAAGATGCAATTGTAACCTTCACTAGTCACCAGTAATCAACTTCATCATAGTCTGACTCGGAACCAAAATCTTCCATATCATCATAATAGTCATCGTCCTCGAAGTCATCATCCTCGTCTGAATCTATGATGTAATCCTCATCCCAAAGAGGGCACGTGCAAGTTTGTTTCTTGTCTTTCCACTCAGCTCCACAAGTGTAGCAAAACTCATAGCCACATCTGTTAAAAATTGAGTGCATCATATATGCC
>CM008338.1:32532977-32546899 GCA_002525835.2 Ipomoea batatas | reverse complement strand
AAAAAAATGTCGGTGTAATAGTCTGCTATAACATATTGTACTTTGTGTTCTTCTTATTGTGCAACCTCCAATTAAATTTCTAATATATCCTAATCCTTTATAATTTTACCAAATTCTTTCCGTTAAATATAACTGAAGTTTAACAATAATTTTTTTAGGCAATTTGTTTCTTTATTGTGGTTTTCAAACAAATTGGCAATATTCTATAATACAATTCTGTATGGATTCCTAACTTAAAATTAGAATAGTGAAGTTTTAATAGGATTCTATAATACAATTTTGTATAGATTCCTAACTAAACCATTATTCTACCCAAAACAACAGTATATAAACCCCTCTCCTTCTCACAGGTATTCACCCAAAACTAACCTAACATATTCTGCAACACACCATCTACTAGACATTCTATAGGTATGATTGTCAAAATATTATCATGCTAATTCTATTATTTGTATTTGTACTCATAATGATTACATTTAAAAAAAAATCAATGATGTATACTCATTAATTAATATAACTTCAATATCGTTATGTAAATATATCTATTGTATAATCTGTTCATCTATACTTGTATCCTTGTATGTAGTGTTGTGATTCTCATTATATTCCTCTATAATCTACACATTTTAGTTACTCCTAACTTCCTAATCTATGATTTTTGAATTTATGTTGTGGTTCCCATTATATTATTTCATAACATCCTTTATGAACATATTTCTCATGGCACAAGGATATTAGTCATGACAAATGCAGTAAAGTTAATTGATATTGTCACACAAACTATGTACTTTATTTAAGAAAAATGAACCAAAAAACGCTATTAGAACGCCTGAGAAAAAGTATATGCTCATTGTACTTGAGAATGAAACAGTAAGTAAATAGTAAAAAATTTATCCATTTGTGTCTACAATTGATTCTAATCAACAACATGATCTTTATGCTTATGCAAACAGGGAATGTAAAGACATAGATTTCATTATAGTCACAAGTAATATATTGAAAGTTGATTTTAGTGGTGATTAAAAATTAAGATTATCGTCCTCAAGGAATGGCTTAATGGGAGTTTAAGTAATGAGGGGTTAAGCATAGGTTCATGTAGTGTTTGAAAGCTAACCGAAAGATATTTGAGTAGTGCATGTTTAAGAAATCAATAATGAGAATAAGTAAGGGAATTAAAAGACGATAATAAATTGAGATTTGAACCAAACATCCTTGAATAAAATCCCGTTTATGTCTAAAGTTTAAGTTATGCAAGTCTAGATGATGAACTTAGGGAAATGGTTTAAGTGCCAATGTCACTCTCGTGATCACTTGGACTATCAACTAATCCTAAGTCTCATTCTCATGGCAACTTGGCTAGAAGAGGCAATTTAACACACTTTGTGTGCCTATTTCCTTCAAACTCCCTTTTCTCAAAGGTGAGTAAGAAATATGGGAGGTATGGCTATGGTGTAGCCCTATTCTCATAGGTGGAACACCAATTCCAAATATCTTTTGCATAATTTGGCCATAATTATGAAGAGTCAAATTAATTCCACTCAATTCATAGCCAAGTTCAACATTAAGACAATACAAAACCTAATTTATGCAATTTAATTCATATTGGGATTCATATTCAAGGAAGTTCAATTCAAATCCTTAAATATGTTTAACTATTCATACTTGGAATGTAAAGCAAGAAGCAATTGAAGTAATAAACATATAATTCAAAACTTTAAGAAATATAAATGCAAAGATATGGAATAAAGAACTTAACTTTATGATTTAATTGCAAGGAATAATCTGGAAATTGAAGTTGAATGTTGGAATTCTTCCTCTAAATCTTCTAAAATATGGTAGATTACAAGTGTGGGTAGTGTTTTCTAAAGTTTCCTAGAGAGAAAAACTAAAAGGGGAACTTAGAAATTCAAAAGTAATTAAAAAATAACCACCAAGAGGTATTTATACTTGGTAATTCGCGCCACTTTGAAGGGTTTCAGGACAAGGAGTCACGGTGGGACTCACACCGTGAGTCTCAACGATCAGAAACTGATCATTGAGACTCACGCTGACACTCACACTGTTTCTGATCAGCATACTCACGCTGAGACTCACACCGTGAGTCCCTGATTAGAAACCTTGCTGAGGACTCACGCTGACACTCACGATGTGAGTCTCAGCGTGAGTTCTTCAAGTTGACCTCCACGCCATTGTTTTGTTCCTTCGATCCCCGGTGTGCTCTCGGGTGTTTACCATGTGCTTTAAATCTTCGTTTTCTCTAAAGATTAGCCTCTTTTCATGCTTGCTTGCCAATTACTCGATATTTTCTTCTTGCAAACAAAAATACAACAAATTAAGCATTATTCCACATTCCTTTATATAGCATTTGATAGAAAGCAAGCATAAATGAACATAAATATGAGGCTATTTAATGACATATTATATATACATTTCTTTTAATAAGTTGCAGTAACATCTCAAATAATTGCTGTAGAGAATGAAGTTGACATATGTGGTTCACTTGAAGGTTTAAAAAGAAAAACACTTGATGAGATGTATGAATTGTATGCTCAACATAGTCGTGCTCTTGGATTTAGTATTCGTAAATCAACTATAAGAACGAATAGCAATCTTATAGTTGAAAAGTGTTTTGTATCTTCTTTTCAAGGAACAAGAAAATCTAAGAATCATGATGAGCAAAGTGAGGTTTCTTCATCAAAAGGTAAAAGAAAGAACATTAGACACACATGATGTGAGGCTTCAATGAGAGTAAGGTTGAATGATGAAGGTATTTATGAAGTAGCCCATTATATAACTTCACATAATCATCCTTTGACTAGAAAAGAATGGGTTCTACACCGTTTAGAAAGCGAAATTACAAATGAGAAAGCCCAAGCAATTGAGACTATGATTTCTTCTGGAATGAGGGTTGTTGATTCTTTTCATTATATGGTTCAAGAAGCAGAGGGGAACAATTTGTTGGACACATAATGATAGACCATATGAATTTTGTCTATAGGTTGAAGATGCTAGCAATAGAAGCTAGGATGCACAAAGTGTTATAGATATGTTGTATCAACGAAGTGCAGAAGAAGAAAGACTTTTTTTTAGAGTGAAGTTAGATGAAATGGGTAGACTCTACAATTTATATTGGCAGGACTCAATGATGAAAGAAGACTATAGTATATATGGTGATGTTATAATTTTATACTACATATCGGACCAACAAGTATAATTTGATCTGTGTTTCATTTGTTGGAATCAACAACCATTGGAAGAATACTATATTTGTTTGTGCTTTCTTAGGCAATGAAACAACCGAATCATTTGTATGGCTTTTCATGGTCTTTCTAAAATCAATAGGAGGAAAATATACAATAACTCTATTTACAGATCAAGATTTAGCTATTAGTAATGCAATAGCACATGTATGTATTTTCTTTGTTTATAATACATTCGCTAAAGTGTCATCCGACACCATGAACTATATCCGATTGTTCATGCTGCACCCTGACCTTTCATAACTACTGTTTCGATCCACGAACCATTAAATATTTTTCCTCTAGAATTTTTTACAGGTTTCCTACAAGTACGATCATAATATACTGACATAGAATTATTTATTTATTTATTATTTTTGTATCTCAGCCTGCCGGAGGAGAAAATCAGCTACTAGAGGGACATTGCCGGAAGAGCTGCTCGTCCACCGGAGTTCGCACCTGTTGTCCGCCGGTTACTGCTGTACCGCCGTTTACTCGACTCGTCCGCCGTTGCTGCTTTGCTGTGTCCGGGAAGGTGGTGACTGGCTAATTGTGATAGAGAGTGAGAGAGAGATGGGAGACGAGGGGAGGGAGAGAGTTACGTAGAGAGAGAGCCAAGAAGACAAAGAAGATTATGGCTTTCTGGTTCGGTGCTCCTCCACATTTTCATCATAATTTTTTTTATTCCACCTATTGACATGGACGTTTCTTGGCCATTCTTCACAGCTTTGAGTGTGTGTGTGTGTGTGTATATATATATAGTAATATAGTAATATAGTTTAGTTAATGAAAATAGAGTAATTAGCAACGTATATATATATAGTAATATAGTTTAGTTAATGAAAATACGTAACTTACTGGCATGGAGTTGAGGACTTGATTAACTCTGATGCAGTGGATCAGACTCTCATCTTTTTGAATATATATATACTTGTTCTAAATACTCAGCATACTATAGAGGAAAGTTGTAATTTTAACGTGATACAATTTGCAGATATTTCAGCTTCCACATTTGTTGATCCCAAAACTAGAATGGGAATGGGGAGAAGTTTTGCATTTGTGTAAAGAAATTCTTCCCATTGTTTGTGTAAAGAGAGTTCAAGCTTCACCTAGATCATGGCCTGCGCGTATTGCGCATGAAAGTTCAAGCTCTTCGATCAATTCTTCAACCGCCTATCTCTCTTCATCATCAATATCATCATTACCATCTAATCATCTCATCCTCATCCATTATCATATTCTTCCTCCATCATAATCATCCTCATCAACTTGTCATTTTCATCACTAAACAAGAATATCATTTTCAATTGTCAGCAACATCAACATCTCACCATCATCAACTTTGCCAGCCACTAACAACCACACCACCGGAGAAAAACCAGTGCAGGAAGAGGAGCCCTGTTGTTTCGGTCACTGCCGTTGCTGTTTCGCCAGAGGAAGCTTCATCGCTGCACTAGTACGCCGGAGGAGAAGCAGAGTCGCCATGTTCACCGCCGACTTCCATAACTTACTGGCAACGCTTGCGAGAGAAGAGGTGTGAAGATGGTGGAGGTTGTTACTATTCTTGGTGCGGTGCTGCCATCGACGAGAGTGGAAGGGAGATAGAGGAAGAGATGGTAAAAAATATGGTAAAAAGAGAAACAATAAAGCAAAGTTTCAGAGACGTGTCCCATTCCACCGGAGAAGCAGCACGAATGGTGGTAGCAATAGTTTTTTCGGTTGTGTTGGTTTGGCAGAGAGCAGCGTGTAGTGAAAGTACAAACCATGCTATTGGGTTTAATGCAAAGAAAACTACAAGTTTGATGCAATTTTATAAAATTTTTAAAGAAACAGTTAAACGTAGGAGGAGTAATGAGGAACAGGATGAAATTTAAGCTTCCATATCATATCCCATATCTATTTTGCCAATGACTGGTCTTTTAAAACATGTTGCTGAGGTATATACAAAAATATTTTCAAAGATTTTGAGACTGAATTTTTGAGATGCATTTCCACTAGTTTAAAAATTGTGATGATTGGCAGTAATATGATAATTTATGATGCTAAATCTAATATGATGAGTACTACTACCGTGCAGTATATGATGTTATCAACAATCTAATCAATTGCTCTTGCAAGAAGTTTGAAGAATGTGGATTGTTATGTTGTCATTGTTTGAGAGTTCTTCATATAAATTCCATAGAGCAAATACATCAACATTATGTGATGAAAATGTGAACAAAGTTTGCTAAGAATGAGATATGGGATAGGTTACATACAGAATCTGGTCGACCTATTGACTGCATTAATTGGCGTCATGAAATGTCACGCAAATATGTACTATGCTATTGTGTTAATATGCCATGGAAATGATGAAGCAAAAAGAATTATTGAAGATGGATATAATAGAGATTTTGTGACAAAAATGCATTGATGTGCTAACAAGATTCAACAAAACAAGGTAAGGATATTGTTTCAAGTTAATCAAACATTGTACTAGATCCCACCCATTCTGCTACAAAGGGGATAAAACAAATAATCAAAGGTCATTTTGAAAAGAAGAAGAAGAAAAAAGAAGAGTAGCGACACAACAAGTTCACAACCATCCAAAGAATTTGGATCAAAGACTCCTAATCCTCATTATTTTAATTTTTTTAGTAGTATTGTAATACATTTGATACAATACTTTTGTTACTTAGATGTTGCATTATGATCTATTTGAATGTTAAAATTGTGATACTTTTGGTTGGAATTGTGATACTTTTTGAACAACACTTTTGTAGTCTTATGAGGTGGTGATTATAGTGTTTTAGTGTTTCTGGTTGTTTTTGTCAAATATGTACATCTTCAGGGCTAAAATGTGATTGATCAGTGATCCATATGTAGATTTAATAGCAGTTAAAGTGTTAATTATTCATTTGTGCTTTGAAGTAATAAATTTATGCTATTAAGTATTATGTTTGATGACTAAATTGCTGATTATATATTTAATGTTGCAAATCGGTATTAGCTTTTTTATTATGGATGATAAAAGCAACAAAAGAAAATGGGGCAAAAATGTAATTCAAATGTATTTTTTTAAGAGAAGTGTTATATTTTTTAATTAGAACTATTACATTATGATTGTTTAGTGTTAGCTTCCATTTTAATGCTATAAGCATTAATTAAATTTTGACTCATAAGTAACATTCTTATTGTAGCCCTAACGATTTCATCCCACATTGTCGACTAAAAGGTTTATGTAATTTGGTCTCATTGTTTTCAAATTTGTATAAAGCTAATGTTGAATCAATAGGATTTTGGGGGCTGTTAAGAATGAAAGTTACAAGAGTAGGTTCCATAATTTTGAAGTAGTTGGTAGAGAATTTTAATGGTTCTAGTCGTATGCTAACCATTAACTCTACTAATAGTTTCGTCATTACACTGGATGATGTTGCAGATGTTTTTTACGGAGTAATTGCCAAGGTATGAGTCTACCCAAGTTTTGACATTAAAACATAATGAAACAGGCCAAAGACCTTATGGTCTAGTGACACCTAGCTACACCCCCACATGGGAGGGGGTGGGTTTGAGCCTCAGTGGAGGCGTTATTGGCTCTTTGTGCTTCATTGGTTAAGAAAGTAGCTATGAACAGATACTACATTGTAAGCTTGAAGAATTGCGGGGAAGTTATCTTGTGGTGGTGATGACTTCAAAAGGACTTTTTTTTTTTGTATTGTTTATCTATGTACGTAAAACCATATGTGATGTTACAAAAATGGCAGAGTTACCGGCGACGATTAACGAAGAGTATTCAGCAGAGTTCCTGCAAACACAAAACTCTTTGTAATAATGTCGAACATCACGAGAAATTAAACGGAAGCAACGAGTAATAGGCAGTTACCTACGGCGAACCGTGAGAAATTAAATCGGAGAAGCGAAGATTAATAGGCAAAGTTGCTGGCGGTGAAGTATCTCTAGCTAATGAAATCCGACTTACAACATGCAAACACAAAACTCCTTGTTATAATGGCGAACATCATGAGAGAAATTAAACAGAAGATGCGTAGAGTAATAGGCAGTTACCGACGACGAACATCGAGAAATTAAACCAAAGAAGCGGGGACTAATAAGTGCCGGTGGCGAAATATCTCTAGCTAACGAAATCTGACATACTGCAAACGCAAAATTCCTTGTTATAATAGCGACCGTCGCGAGAAACGGAAGAATCAGAGTGTGTCGCGAGAAATGGAAGAATCTAAGTGTAATAGCGAAATCCTAGCACATTTTACACATTAAAAATATCAAAAACAAAAACTCACATGAGATTGAAGAAAATGTACCTTTGTGAAGAGAAAATTTGAAAATTAAATGAAAATGGAGGGGAACTCTGCTGCTCGGACAATTTCTACGTGAAAAACATAAAAATGAATTAATAAAATTGGACTAAAAAAACTCATAACTGATTGTTAAAAAAATAGCCCAAACAGAATTAACCCATAAACTAAATATGACCTAAATTATATGACCCGACTCGTCTCATGGATTGAGACCTGTGAGACGGTCTCACACAAGTGTTACCCAATGTATTATATAAATGTATGTATTTAATTAGAAAAATCCGGTAGAGCTAGGACATGTGCATTAGTAAGCTTTTCCTTGAGCTCATTGAAGCTTGCATCAGTTGCAGCGCCCCATTGAAGTCCTCCCTTACGCATGCAATTAGTGAGCGGGGCAGTAATGACACTAAAGTTTCTAATGAATCTCCTATAGAACATAGCTAACCCATGAAAACTTCTAAAGTTGTATTGTTTATCTATGTACGTAAAACCATAGATAAACTTGGATGGGTTACTTCCATTGTTGCCGTTAAGCACCATTGTGGGTCGAAGCAACGAAGTAGGGAAGCTGTAATTTCGTTGTTGCTTAGGAGTCAAACAAGCATCTAATACCAAAACTGATACAGGACAACGCAAGCTAAAACAATCAGATAACCAAAAGAGCTTTAATGAATTGAAAACAAACTTCACAAAGTTAATATGCCTCTCTATGACGTTACTACTAACAGAAGAGGATATATATACAAAACATAAGTACTTAGCTAAATAAATGACAGAAATAAATATAACAAGGCTCAAGACAGAAACATTAATATGAAAGACCTTGTAGTCTAGTGGCACCCGGTGTCCCAGTTAACACTCTCACATGGATGCAACTGTTGACTCTCCCCGAGGAATTTATATTTAATTTGGTGTCCTTCATCAGGCCAGGGGTCCTTAGGAATGACTATTCCCCTTGCAATGAGAATAACTCATTCCTACTAATGGACAAAAACATGTTGTGAGAATGTTCCATTATGAACAAAAAACATGTTGTAAATGTATTATAATTGTGTAAAAACATGTTGTGAGAATGTTCCATTATGAACAAAAACATGTTGTAAATGTATTATAATTGTGTATGACGATTAATATTATTATTCAAATGTTTAATAAATCTTACAACCGATTTGGTTATCGAAGGAAATTAGAATTCCACTCCTACCTAATTCTCACATAATTCTGAAGGCAAGCAAATATTTTCGCTTGGTTAGAGAGAATTGCAATTCTCTCATTTTCATGGAGTTAGAATCTCATGTCTTCTTTATTGGTATTTCAATTCTGCATTAGTTGGGAATAAAAAGATACTATTGAGACAAAATTGCCCTATTTTTTTCTAACATAAAAATAGATATCATTGAGACAAAATTACTCTTCTATGATATTTTTTGGATGTAAGCATTTAAAATGCTTAACATTTTATTATGTTTAACTGAGTTGTGTACTTTTAGTTTTATAAAGTTTTTTGGATGTGAGCTTATGAAACTTAACGTTGCATGGTTATGTAAATTTTGGGACTTATTAAATATGTTCTAGTGGTACAAGTTTATATCCAAAGTGTCTAAATAACAGCTGTATGGCTGTATTGTATTATACTTTTGACACAAATTTACTTGTTATTTAATAATAATAATAATAATAATAATAATAATAATAATAATAATAATAATGGACATTTTGTTCTTTCAAATTCTCATAGATACAAATTAAAATTTTCAGTAATTTTACTTTTGCCAATCAAACACAAAAATTTAAATTATCACTTTATTCCTATACTATTCTTCCCCTATGAAATTGTAATAGGGGAATTATAATTATTTTCTCTCCTAATTTCTCCGGCAACCAAAAGCTTCGTTAGAATAAACTAACCTATGAAAAAAATAGTACGGAGCATAATAATTGTGCACATGTCAAGAATATGGATATAGGTATAACATGTACTAGTATTTACTCTATCGTCTTCTCCGTAAAAGGATGCAATAACAACGTATACAGACTTTTAAAAGTTTTACATGATATTTGGTTCACGGAATGAATTTTAAGCGAATAGGAATAATATTTCATAGAGAATGAAATATGCAAGGAATAAAATATGAATTGTATTCTATTGTTCGGTTCGCTGAAATAATAAACTTTAGGAAATAGGAATGTAATTTTAGTATTTGGTTGGTTTAAGGAATAGAAATAAAATGTGTTTAAAAGACATAAATACCTCTATACAAAATTATTATTATTATTATTATTATTATTATTATATTATTATTATTATTATTATTATTATTATTATTACTACTACTACGATATATTAAAAAATATATAAATTATGTATGAAAATATAAAAGTTGTGAATGAATGAAATTCTAAGAATCCTAATATACCATATGTCTATTATTAATAAACAAAGATATTTGTATATAATAATAATAATAATATTATTATTATTATTATTTTTTTTTAATGAATTTATATATATACTTCAACAAATATAACGTATTATATAAATGCATATATTTAATAAATTACATTTTTAATAAATAAATAAATACATACATACACACATACATGTATGCATGCATGTGCGCGCGCGCCCACACACATATATATATGCCGGGTTATAATACAAAAGGGTATTTTCAGTATTATAGTATAAAAGATATTCCCAAATACTTGGAAATAACTAATACCAGGGGTCCCCTAGGAATGGCTATTCCCCTGCAAAGGGAATAACTCATTTCCTGGAATACTATTCCCAAGAATAAAAGGACGAACCAAACAATGGAATAGGTCTATTGCTGGGTATTCCATTCCCGACCTATTTCATGAATCAAACACGCTGTTAAGATATACAATTAAAATATTTAAACTTTTAAAAAGTCTTTTAAAATTTTGTGATATTCGATTCATATTCTTAAAGAAAAATTTTAAAAATTAAATATTATTCGATTATGATTTTTAAAGAGTTTTTAAAGTATTAATATTTAACCCAATAGTTCATGTAGTTAATAAGCGAATTGCAATGCAAACAAGTTTTCATTTACTTCCTCAACACTATTTTTTTTTTTATAAATTTAATAAAACTAATTTAAGAAACATTTTTATTTGTTATATTATTTATTGACATGTTTTTAAATTTATACTTCGTTCATCTCATTTTATGTGTCTATTTTGGTTAACAAGATTTGAATAAAGTTATTTTGAATTCAATATTTTTAATATTAAGTTTATTATTAGTATATACTCTGTAACATTTATATATTTAGAAACTACATTAAAATAGTATAAATTAAAAAATCAAATTTAAAAATAATTACAAAATACTAAATAAAATAAGTAAAGAAGAAAGAATTAGTTTAACCCATGAATACTAAATAAGACATGTAAAATAAGACAGATTGAATAATACACTTTATTTTTGTGACAATCACATTTAATTTGTTTTCTCATAATTTGCAATACGTAAATTTATTTAAAATTATATATGGAATATAATAAAAGTTTTTTAACAAAATTACAAATAATTAAGTAAAAACAATGTTAAAAGAAAAAAAAAAGAAGTAAAAACAATGAAAATTTGTAAGGGTGTATTAAATTTAAAATTTTAATGACTTTTATTGACTTATTAAAATTTAAAACGTTATAAAAGTTAGGCTAAAGTGTCATCTCGCACCATGAACTATAAAAAAAAAATATTGGATTATTCATGCCGCACCTTAAACTTTCATAACGTCCATTTCGATACACAAACCATTATTTTTTTTCATCTAGCAATTTTTACAGGTTACCTACAAGTTATAGGGTAATCTATGCTGACTTGGACTTTTTTTTCTTTTTCTTTTTTTTTTTTGAATTCTTTTTGTTTTTTTCTAAACCTTTTCCAGCCCAACAACCAGTACCGGAACCGTAAAATAATAAAAAAAAATTTCTTATATTTAGGCATTTAGCTATTAGCAGTAGCTAAATATATATATTTAAAAAAAATTATATTTAGCTACTGCTAGTAGGCAGTAGCCAAAATAATAATTAAAAAAATTTATAATATGTTTTTATAATAACAAAACATATTATATATAATTATATATACTAAAGAAAAAAAAAAGAAATTCAGATTGAATCGGAACCGGAACCTTTATATAAGGTTCCTGTTTTTGGTTTGTGTAACCTTGGAACCGTGAACCGGAACGAACCGCGGTCACCCCTAAGCAGGTCGTTGGTGGGCTCGGCGCACATTGCCACAAGGGAGGGGAGGGGCAATGGATTGTGGAAGGGCTGTGGTGATTTGGTCTAGTGAGCATAGGTCCGGGTGAAGGCACAGGGGAGGGGTAGCGTGAGGCGTTGATTTTTGAGGTTTACTTAAAAATTTTGGATTAACTTAAAAAGAATATTCACGTAAGCTAATTACCCGTGCCATGTCATCATATAGTAACCCGGTAACCTGTGAAAATGCTAGATGAAAAAAAAATTAATGGTTTGTGTATCGAAATGGACATTATGAAAGTTCAAGGTGCGTCACGAATAATCCAATATAATTCATGGTGCGGAATGACACTTTAGCCTACAAGTTAATTAAAATTTTTGATATAAAACATTTATAAATTTTTACAAAACTTAACGAAGATATTATTGGGTAATTGTGATTACATGTTGGCCCAAACTAGTAAGATAGGTGACATTTCCCCACAACATTGTTGTTAATTGGGTAATGTAGAAGACCATAGGGCTTTGACAAAGCCCAACTAGTCGTATAATACAGCCCATTTAACCAATAAAGATATTACAGAGTATTATTTTGTATTAAGAGAAAAATGTGATTTCAATCTCTCAATTATTTTTTGCTAGTTGTTTTAGTCCCTATTATGATTTCTTTTAATATAAAACAATCATTGCTTACATGGCATGTACTAACTTAGGCAAATTATGATGTGGACCCAGGTCCACCTTGCAAGGTGGACCTGGGTCTAAAACTACGTCGTTTTTGTCCCTTTTTTTTTTTAATTAGTAAACATATTGCTGAATATAGAGTTGTCCAAAAATGTGTGAATGTAGAGGTTTCAAAGTGTGAATGTAGAGTGTAGAAATCGTGAATGTAGATTTATGATTGTGTGAATGTAGAGTTGCCTAGAAATGTGTGAATGTGAAGGTTTCAAATTGTGAATATGGGGTATAGAAATCGTGAATGTAGAGTTATGCATGTGTGAATCTGTAACAGAGTTAAAAAGTTCTAGCAACTTGTAGCCTTGTAATGTGTGAATGCGGAGTTCTCAAGTTGTGAATGTGGAGTATAGGACCTGTGAATATAGAGTTTTGAATGTGTGAATGTGGATTTTACAAATTGTGAATGTAGAGTATAGTGTATGTGAATGTAGAGTATAGTTACTAAACATATAATACTTTAATGTGCGAATGTGGAGTTTACAAATTGTGAATGTAGAGTATAGTGTATGTGAATGTAGACCCAGGTCCACCTTGCAAGGTGGACCTGGGTCCACGGCATAACAACTCGCACTAGTAAAATAGAAAAATGTCTCAATTACACATATTTTACTTTTCTTTTTTAAATGATTCAATTACATATAGGTTTTAATTTTAGTAACCCAATTGCACGAAACTTAAAAAAAAAAAAAACTTATTTCTCACTTTTTTTTAATAAACAAAATAAATTATTACTAGTAATTGTACCAACATTTATTTTTCCTCCCAAAAGGTTGAATCTCAACCTCAAGGACCCTCCACACCCCGACCCGACAAAACATCTAGGAGGATGTAAAAAATGATAACTCAACTTAACACAAAGGCTAAACCAGCATTTATTGCGCATGCAATTTGATGTTAGTTGTGAAATATTAATCAATGGTTCATAATAACTATTAATCAATCAATTCTTTCTACCATTTTATATACTAAAACATAGTTTTTTTTTTTTGAAAGATACTAAAACATAATTTATTAATTTTACATTGTGTGGTTTATCTTTCATATATGATTTGTGAGTTATTGCATAAGAATAAGCTAGGTTTATTCAATGCATTATATTGGATAATAGCGACGATTAGTTGCCATCATTACAAAAATAAATAAATAAAAGAGAAGGTTTTTTTTAATTTTTTTTTAAAAATATCTTAATATTGTTTTACTTGATAATTGCACTTTAATTTTGGATAAATTGAATTTTCATTTCACTACCAAATGAAGGTAAGCGTTTGTTGGAATGAAATACCTGTCACTGTGAAATGAAGACAACTGTCACGCGGAATGAATATACTCTATGAAGTATTTTACTTCTACTCCTAAAGAATATAACAATTAGTCTAAGAAGTAGGGGGAATAAAAAGGTGTTATAAAACAATAA
>CM008338.1:32507424-32519385 GCA_002525835.2 Ipomoea batatas | reverse complement strand
GGATCATTAACCATGGTCTATAACATATATATGTATATAATCATAACTATGGGCTTATAACGAAATCCTTAAGAAATATAATTCATGTGGCTCCATAATAATATTTATGCATGAAATATATATATACACTATAGAATTATTGGGCCATAGCCTATTATTAATAATCATAACAATAGGTTATATATATATATATACAAGAGTATATAATCCAAGCCCATAGGGGAATAATTATACTTATAATTATTTTAAATAATTATTTAATAAGAAAAATAACCCCCTTATAATATTTAAAAGAGTAGTAGGAATTTTCGGGGTGTTACACTTATGTATATCTATACTTCCTTGCGGGTGTGAATGGTGGTTGCTTAGCAGTCTTTTGCTAATGGTTCTTTGTGTGTTTTCCAGGTTTTCCTTATAGTCTATGCGCGAGCGCGATAGTGTACACCTATCTGAGGATGCGTAGACTAGACATTATGTTTTTAGACTTGTGCTTCGGGCCTGTGTGCCACTTTGAGATTTCATATACTCTGGTTTAGTTGTTGGATGTTTTGAGACATGACTTGAGGATTTTATCTATGCAGTTATCTTCTTTTAGTTAGCCTGTGCATCTAGGCTGTATTTTCCTTACCTAGATGTGGCATGATGCCCCTTAGGTTTTAAATTCGCTTCCGCTATGTTATGTTTTGGTTGAGATAGGCAGCTGTTGTGTTAAGTTTTATCTATCTCAGCTTGTGAAAGGTTGGGGTGTCACACTATTCGAATGGAGGGGTCCAACATATTCCTCCATAACCTACGAGTTCATAGCCACGCTTGATATTAGGCGTGAGGTCAACAATGCAAGGCAATCGATACAGTTCTCACTCTTTGGCCATAGATACCATTTATCTGTTAACGACATCGCAGTTGCTTTGGGATTTCAAGACCAAGCTGAGGTATCCATGCATTACTTTAATGACTTTAAATATGATTTTGACACTGACAGAGATGCTGCAAATTATTGGGGTCGGATCACGAACGGACGACCGTATCACTCATGCAACCTGAAAGTCAAATATATCACAAGTAACTACCTCAAAGCTGTTAGGTTGGCATTGGCTGTAAATCTCTCAGGGAGAAAGACAAATCTGAACAAGACCTATCGGCAAGATCTCTTTTATATGTGGAGTATGGAGAACCGAGTGAATGTGACCATGGGGACTCAAGTGAAGAAGTGGCTTCAATCCCAGACAAGTCAAAAGGTACAAGTTGTATTCTTAGGACTTTTGGTGACTAGATTGTGCCAGGGATTGGGCCTCGGCAATCATTTAGAGAGAGAAAAAAGAGAGGTTTCCATGGAAGCTTTCACAGTTCGCGAGTTCAAAGCCATGTCTATCAAGTGGGGAGGTGATGATGCACCAGCCGAAGGAGTCGTAGACAATAGTGATGAGGAAGATGATGACAAGCCATAGGAGCAGGAAGAGCCGAATGTACAACACCAACAGGGAGAACCCAGTGCACAGCACTAGGGGCCTACTATGATGGATTGGGAGTCGACTCAGGCTTTCCATAGACAGCTCTATGAAGAGCAAATGGCTTACATGCGATCACACAATATGCGACAAGAAGAACAATATACATCACTGTATGCACTCCAGGATAGGCAGGATGAAGAGATTCTTCATACGCGGAGAGCGGTCGAGGAGAATGCACGTATGATTCAAGAGCTACAGGCTCAGTTTGCTCGGCAGTTCCACCCTCCATCCTTTGGTGACCAGTGATGATTGATTCTACACCCCGGCAGCAATTGAGATACAAAGAAGAAGTCCCAAAACATTATTCTTGAATTGAGTGGTTGATGACCCATGAGAAACAATAGGTTCCCTATGCATGAGGTTCTGCCTTTATTTACTTTTAATTTCTTTTATGCTTTTTATTGCTTTTGCATTACTTGCTTTATTATCATGCATTTTAATTTTTGTTAGGATATTTAGATGATTTTACTGTTTCGTATTTATTTCCTTTAGTAGTTATTTCTATTTATGAGTATTAGGCGTTTATCTAGTTTACAATTACTTTGCTTTATTATGCTTGCAATAGCCTATCAAGTCTATAATAATTGAATAGCTTTCCTAATTGCTATGATATTTCCAGTTTTAACCTTTGAGCATATAGCTTTGATAACAGAGGTCGACCGATGTTGGAAGCTAAAGTGTGGAAAAAGGGATGCATACTTGGTTTAACCTCTTATCCCTTTTCTGTTTTATGCCCCATTTTCAAATTCAAAGTGTGGAAATTGTTTATACAGCTTTGCATGTGTTTTATGTTCAAAAGATGAGCGTACCATGTTATTTTGTCATTAAGAATCAGTTTAGTATACCCTATATCCCATAGCAAATTCCAAAGTGTGGAAAGGGATTTTGTTTGCAATGTTTATTTAACCCCGCTTCCCTTTATCTCGTGAGTCCAAGGTAACATCGAGGACGATGTTCAATTTAAAGTGTGGAAAGGACGCACTTTGTGCTTAATGTCTGTTTGCTTAAGTTGGTCTCTTGGGCATGATAAACGGGTGTGTTTGCAAATTGAAGAGCGAGTTATTGTTTGTGTTATCTAGGGAGAATTTTGACTAGATGCCAATAAAGTTTTTATTCTTGAAATATCTTTGTGGAAGTTAATTTTCGCACCCATGAGAGTGTTTAGAGCCAAATAAGTTTATATTCTTACTTGCTTGCATGATGTTCACCTCTTATTTTGGTTGGACCTTAGTCAAGGATCTCTCGAAGTGAGAGTGTTCACTTTTTAATTTGAGAAAGATAAATGAAGCGAGGCCCGTAATTGAACTAATTTTAGTAGGGCATGGGGCAAAAGGTGAGCCTATTAGTGAGCTTAGAGTGAAAAATCCCTTAAATCCCAAGAAAAAGGCATGAGGGATTGTATGGAGAAGCAGTAGAAAAGGCAAAAGGCCAATCCTAGAGATAAAAACTTAGGAAAGCCATCTCGCTGGGTTGTGTTCAACCATAGTCTTCGAAAAAGCAAAAGCTATACCTGGAGTCGGTTGTCCACATAAAATGTTCCTAGGAGATGAGAAAATAGAGAGGAAGTGAGCCGCTTCGCTAGGATTCGGGCACCCACTTATCTTACTCATTGGGCTTTGGCGTTTGGATGGAAGGGTTGATTAACTAGTGTATATTGTTCCCACTAGTGGGATCGGCAAGAGGCCCTAATTAAATGAGAGGTGAATTCAAATTGGGTTGCATGCTTGCGCGTGGTGTGAGAAGTGTGTTCCCCTTTGCTTTAAATGATTATCTATGAAGAGTTTTCACTTCCCGGAAATATTCCTCGAGTTATACGGCATCTGAACAACATTCTTTGTAGATAACACAAAAGATTTCCCTCTCTTTGATAGTCTTAACACATATTTTTGAATGACCAAGAGTTCCATATTGATTGAGTGATAAGCCTCCAAGATACCCTTAAATCAAGTACATATTAGGGTGTTTTGTCACGTTTATAGCATCCTTGCATGATGAATTATGCTCATAAATGCTTGAAAATCACTAACCAACACACGAAAGCGATTTTTAGCCTAAAGGAGGTGAATAGGAGCCCCGGGAGCAAATAGGAGCAAAAGTTGAGCTTAAAGAGCGAACCAGGCAAGATCGGAGCCCCGGAGGACCCAATTGGATGGCCACACGCGTGTGAGCATGCGTGGAAATAATCCAGTAGCCTCCCACGCACACTCACACGCGTGTGAGCAGGCGTGGAGACTACACTGCGCGAAAATTGCTAGGGTTGCTTTTTCGGAGACTATTTAAACCCCTTTGATAAATTTTTAGGAAGGTTTCTAGAAATTTATTAGTTTCCTTTCCTTAGTTTTTCCTTTGGAGAACTTTCTCCATTTTCTTAGTTTTTCATTTCTTAGTTTAGATAAATCTCCATTGTAGCAAGACAACAAGCTTGGATTGAAGGATTACTTCACTCTCTAGGTGATCTCTATTTCATTTCTATTATATTTTGTTATCTTGTTGTTGGATTAAATTAGCTTTTGTCTTGGATTTCATATCATGAGTGGCTAGTTGATAAGACTCCGAGATACCCTTATTTCAGGCACATTTTAGGGTTTTTTATCGCGTCTATAGCATTCTTACTTGGTAAATTATGTGCGTAAATGCTTGAAAATCACTAACTGATGCAAGGAAGCTACTTTTAGCTTAAAAGAAGTAAAACAAGAGCCCCGGGAGAAAATAGGACCAAAAGTTGAGCTTAAAGAGCAAACCAGGCAAGAGCGGAGCCTCGGAGGACCAATCTGGAAGGCCACACGCGTGTGAGCAGGCGTGAAAACTTTCCAGAAGCTTCCCACGCACGCTCACACGCGTGTGAGAGGCGTGGAGACGGTGATGCGCGAATTTCAGCTAGGGTTGTCATTTCGGAGACTATTTAAACCCCTTTGATGAATTTTCAGAGGAGGATTCCAGAAATTTAGTTTCCTTTTCTTAGTTTTTCCTTTGGAGAACTTTCTCCATTTTTCTTAGTTTTTAGATTAGATCAATCTCCATTGTAGAAGACAACAAGCTTGGATTGAAGATCTTCTTCTCTCTAGGTGATCTCTATTTCATTTCTATCATTTTAGCTATCTTATTCTTGGATTAAATTAGCTTTTGCTTGCATTTCATATTATGAGTAGCTAATTTAGTCTAGGGATTTGGATTGTGTGATTGAATATTGTTTGTGTGATGATCTTATCTCTATATCTTGGATCTATGAGTTTGTGTTGATGGATTATCTATTCTTGTCTTTTGATTGTTGTTTTGATGAGATCTTGTTTGGATTTGGCCAATCTAGATGGGAGATTGAGCTCTTGACTCTTTCATGTCTTTGATTAGAGTTAGGATTTGAAGCTTGACACAATCAAGGTTCCTATGGTCTTCTTAAGAATAGTAGGATAATGTGTAGCTTAAGTGTTTGATAAAATTCCTCTTAGAACTTTGGATGCTTGAAGGCACTCCTAAGTCAAAGAAGCCTTAGTACACAAAGGTGGAAAAGGACTAAGACAACACACTCTTGAATAGACAATATCCTAGCAATCCTAATCCATGACCTTAGACACTCCACTATGCAATATTCATGAACACTATCCAATCCCTACCCCTTTTACATATTCACAAAATCACTTTTACTTTACTACTCTCTTGCACTCAAACCAACCAATGAACTACTCTCACTAACAAATCACCCTTCACCACACTCGAGTCCTATGCATGATCCAATCAAGTAAACTCCCGAACGTTTGACACACCTCCACGTCCCTCCTTCGAGACCGACACTCGGGGACTCACAGACTTTCCGTTTTATCATACAAATATCTTTTGACACTCCAACCCTACGCAAACTCGCAATGTCAAAATAGCGCCGTTGCCGGGGATGGCAATAGTGTGACACCCCAACCTCACACAGACTGAGATAGATAAAACTTAACACAACAGCTGCCTATCTCAACCAAAACCATAACATAGCGGAAGCGAATTTAAAACTTAAGGGCGTCATGCCACATCTAGGTATAAACACAGCCTAGACGCACAGGCTAAACATAAGAACGAACTAAGCTGTCATATATAAAATAAGATAAATCCTCAATCCATAATCAACATTATTCGAATCACTGGGCAAGAGTATAACAAGGTCTCAAATGGCTCACAGGCCAAAGCATAACTCTAAAAACATAACCACTATCTAAGCCTCCTCATACGGGTGTATCTCTATCGCGCTCACGCAAGACTTTAAGGCAAACCTGGAAAACACACAAAGAACCATTAGCAAAAGACTGCTAAGTAACCACCACTCACACCCGCAAGGAAGTATAGATATACGTATAAGTTTGTAAATAGGTTTACACACCCATATAGAATATAAACACCAACTAACTGTTCAACAGTTTAAAACCGATACTCAACAACAATAAGCTGAACGAATCAATAACCAAGACTCAATCAACTAAAGCCAATATCCAACCAAGAAAGCATAACACAAGAACGAACCAATAACCGAGATACCAACTGAATACCCCTCCAAAAAAACCAACCAAACCTCAACAAGAGCAACAAGGTAACAACCGAATAACATAAAGGACCCAAGAATACATAATCCAAGAAGAACCCACAACTCCAACCTCCAAACCCTCAAAACCAACCATCGAACCAAGTCAATCACATAGTCAGAAGTCAGAAATCAAGAGCCAAACCCGGAAAACCGGTACGCAGGGGTGATGAGCCCAATCACAGGGACCGAAGTCCAATCACAGGGACCTAAGTCCAATCACAGGGACCGTAGTCCAATCACAGGGGTAATGAACCCAATCACAGGGGTAATGCACCCAATCACAGGGACCGAAGTCCAATCACAGGGACCTAAGTCCAATCACAGGGGCAAGAGCCCAATCACAGGGGTAATCAACCCGATCATAGAAACCAATAGCCAATAGTAGCACAGTCCAATCACCCAACCACCACCAAGAGATACTCAAAGATCCACTACCACATACTCATACTCAACTCAGCCCAAGAACCATCACTCATAGTGTTCATCTCAGATATGAACACCAACCAACTTCCAAATAATATAATCAAGGATTCAACCAACCAAATAACAGACTCATATCATGGACTAAGAGGTATGAATAAATACTCCAGAATCATGATAACATAATCAATAGAATACTCCAACCAACTCCAGAACGAAAAAGGAAACAAACAACGAATCGCTCACCAATCACTACCACCTTACCCTCACGGAAAACCCCAGCGTTTACATTGTCCCGCTAGAGAACCCCGCAAGAGCAATTCCCACATACCAAACCAGACTCAGCTCAGAATACAAAGAGATCCTCCAGAATACAAAGATCATATCACAATACACAAATATTCATCTAATCAGAGGCCAAATAACATGGAAATCCAAACCAACGAATGATCATATACACCAATAGACAAAGGATTAGGACACGAGTCCATGAATCCACAACACAATCAATAATAGGCTAATAATCAAGGAATTTCAGGATTTCCAATCACCAAGTAATATCATATAGAGTGAGTGTAAAGATAGATTTTGATGGACATAGTAGTTACCTTTGAAGCGTATTTATTCCCAAAAGCATTTTAATCCAAAGCCACATCACTCCTAAGCTCAACTCATAAGCTAGGTCCATAACCGTGAACCTGAAGAATTAATATAATTCTAACACCGTTACTAACTATTACTAACAATACTAATATTCCAAATCGGGCCATTATAATAATAACCTATAATCCTAGCTCAAGGCTAATATAATATAACCAATAACATTATCCTAAACTTAAACCATACTATTATAACTAATACTAACTATAAGCTTAATAATTAATAAACCAAAACATTACCTTAGTCACGCTGCTCAGCCCCAACACCAACCCACTGAGCCACGATGTTCCTTGTGTTGTGATCCGCGACTAAAGCTTAACATCCGTTGTTGCGAGTCTTCATCCACCATACTGGAACGAGCAAGAGCTACCAAATGGGGAGGACTGAAGAATCGTCGCCGCCGGCTTTATTACTCCGATTGTGGCAAAGGTCGTCGAGAGGGGAGGACTCCACCGCTACGGTTGCGTGGTTCGCTGGCGTCGTCAAGAGAGGGATAGGGACGCAGCTACACTCCACGGAGTCACCGTTGCCGCCATAGCCTTCCGCTACTGCTGCTACTCACGTTAGACGGAGAAGGGAGCGCCGTTCAGTTCCTCCGCTGCTGCTGCCGCTTGGCCGAACGGAAGAGGGTGGCGGGGGTGTTGAAGCCGTCAAGGTGTTCCGCCGCCATTGAACATCGCAGCTCTGTTCTGCCGTGCGTCGCCGGGGAGACAGGGAGGGGAAAGTCCATTGTCGGACTGCCGTCAACCACTACTGATACCAACCACGGAGCCTACTCAGCCCGTCGGAGTCCTCCGTTGGTTGCTGCTGCGTCGCGAAGGAGAATGAAGGTCGGAGAGGAGCTCGCCGTCGAGACTCGCCATTGACGCCGCTCATCCAACTCTGCTTAGCCGTCGAGGAAGAATCAGTGGAGGAAGCCCGTCGATCACCATCCCGCCGCCGCCGTAGACACCCGCTCGCTGCCCGGAGTTCGCCATTGTCGTCGTCACACTGGAGTCAAGGGCCGTCGCTACTGGACTGGTTGCCGCCTCTTGCTACCGGAAGTAGGGGAGCTCCGCCATGGTCTACTGCCAAAGCCGAGGGAGAGACACCTCCTAAACCTCTAGTTGTGAGAGAGAGATGAAGGTTGAGGCCATGGCATTACTTGCTGATGTTCTTCCCGGTTCTTGGTGGATAGTGACGAGAGAGGTGAGAGCCCAAGAGAGACGAGAAGAGGGGGAAACGAGATGGTGAGGCAGGGAGGAAAACTTTGGCTGCTGATGGATTAACCCTATTTATATCATCTATATTTAGTAAGCTAGGTTTCCTCTTTGGGTTTTTGGATCATTTTAGAATAGTTGGGTCAAGTTTGGTTCAAGGCTTTATATATGTACATATTTTCATTGGGCTATATAATACTAATTTATATGGTATGAAATATATAGATATCAATAGAGATATTGGGCTAAGAATGATCTTAGTCTACACTTTAGAATACAATTATAACTATGGGCTATAGTATTTTAAATATCAAAGTAATAACTTATAAGAATGGCTCATTTATAGCCCATTATGAAATAGTTATATTTGGAATCATATTAATAATTATTTAAATAGGAAACGTAACCCCTTATTATATTAAAAGAGTAGTAGGGAAATTTCGGTGTGTTACACTCTACCCCCCTTAAAAGGAGCTTCGTCCCCGAAGCTCAGAAAATCGTTTTGGGGACAGAGAGTTACAAACTAGTACGATAGTACATATAGGGAAAATATTTATATAGTATATACGCCCGGCTAGAAAATTTGACCCATCGGGAAGAGAAAGGAGAGGTTTAATGTGTACGGTTCAAGAACGACGTCGGTTAAGAATAAAATCAAAGGTTATCAAGGTTACAGCTTAGGAGTTGGGATTGTCACCTTGCACAAGATATTTTCAAGAAGCAACAATAACAACGTTCGAGAGGTTGGAAATGATTTTTGCAATAAAAGGGATGTTAAGTTCTTTAAGGAAAAGAGAGGAACTTGGCTTCGAAAGAGATAAGAATAACTAGGTTTAAAGAGGCCAAAAGAATTTTCTCAATTTAAGGGAGTACCGAGTTCTTTCAATCAAAAGAGAAGGAATGAAAGGAACTTGTCTACGAGAACAAATGAGCACGAGATTGAAAACACAGGAGGAGTTTTCCTACGATAGGGAGTTTAGCTCATTCAAGGAGAGAAGGACATCAGGTCCCAAGAGGAGTTAAGAGCGATATTTTGAAAGACAGAGATGATTTGTCAATGAGATGGTATTCAACTCTTTTAAAGGAAGGAAGAAATTCATCCTTAAGAGAAGATAGGAATGAGATTTAAAATAACCCGAAGGGATGTCTCAACGAAAGGATACACAATTTCCAAGGGAATGAGAGAAATTCGGTTTCAAGGAACGTTAGTAATGAGGTCTAGAAAGATAGATAGGATTCTTTAACGATAGGGTATACAATTCCTCCAAAGAAAGAGAAATTCAGTTTCAAACGAAGATGAGAAAAAGATTTAGAACAGGTAGAAGGGACGTTTCGATAAGAGGGCATTCAGAGTTTCAAGAATCAAGGTGAATTTAGTTTCCAAGAACAGATAGGAATACTGATTAGAATAAAGAGAAGGGATTTCCTAATGGAAAGGTAATTAGGGTTTCAAGGAACTAAGAGAAATTCGGCTTTAAGAAGGTCAAGAAGTCTCTCAACTCTAAACGATTTCTTCGGGTTGACGATTCGATCACGACACTCTGACCGATTGGCGGATCTTGACTTTGCTTCTTACGCAACACGAAAATAGAGTTCGGATAGCCCTACTATATGAGCTACAACGTGTACATCCTTATCACTCCTAGAAAGGCTGAAGGCGATGAGTTGCTGATGACTGGTTGGTGCAGAACGAAAGAATTCCGAGGAAGCTTTATGAAAAGATAGGTTCAATTAGAAAGGTATCGCCCGATTTTGAAAGGAGATTCGCTTATGGGTAATAGTGATCTTTAGAAACCGAGGTTACTTCCTTGAAGTGCTTGCACGAGAAACCACGTTCAAGGTGCACCGAAAAGGTTACACGAGGTCCACTTCACGGAGCCATACACCACTTGCTTACGGCGTTTCTTCTTATCTTCGGGGATCTTAAGCGTCCAAGTTTTTCCTTTCCACTTGACTTAATCTTCTTTGTTTTGAAGGTTGCAACTTCTAACTCGTTCCTTCGTAGCCGCTTCAGGGGTAGGTAAGACTACCTTAAGGTCCGCGAATCCCGACCTCGGATTATATTCTTCATGTAACGTTGACTCCGAGTTTAGCTCGTACGAGGCTCTTCATTGCTGATCCGTAAGCTCCTACTTGGCGTGCTTTAACTCTTTAATGACGTGCCACGTCCGCTTTTGCCATTCCCTCATGGCTGAGGGTCTTCGGGTCTTCAGTCTTCGGCTCTAGTTGCTTTCTTCGTCTTCTTATCGCACTTCAGCTGCACGAACTTGTTCTTCAAGTCTTGAGGTGAACGGAGATCTTGCAACGATGCTTCACGCGCGAAGACGCCATTCCCGAAGAGCGTAGACCGTTGTCGTTGACTCCGAACCACGAGGGATTAGTCTTCTTCAACGAGCTGTTAACCTTCTGATTGCTTAGACGCACACGGTGCCATCCATTGTCTCGTACCAACTAACTACTCATTCCTAATCTAAAGCAGGCTCCTAAGCAAAGCTAAAACGAAGCAACTTAGCTAAAAGCGATTAAGACTTACCGGGTAGACGAGCCGCAAGCTGCAAGCAACAAGGTTAACAAAGCACAACTAATATATAAACAGATAAAGCGTGTCCTCACCGCGATTCCTAGAATTCACACATCCTAGGATTCTCAAGCATCTTAATTGCTACTGATCAAGTCCTAGAGTCTCAAAGGTTCAACCCTAGGATCTCTATTCAGACCTCAACACAGGCTCTGATACCAACTGTGACACCCCAACCTCACACAGACTGAGATAGATAAAACTTAACACAACAGCTGCCTATCTCAACCAAAACCATAACATAGCGGAAGCGAATTTAAAACTTAAGGGCGTCATGCCACATCTAGGTATAAACACAGCCTAGACGCACAGGCTAAACATAAGAACGAACTAAGCTGTCATATATAAAATAAGATAATTCCTCAATCCATAATCAACATTATTCGAATCACTGGGCAAGAGTATAACAAGGTCTCAAATGGCTCACAGGCCAAAGCATAACTCTAAAAACATAACCACTATCTAAGCCTCCTCATACGGGTGTATCTCTATCGCGCTCACGCAAGACTTTAAGGCAAACCTAGAAAACACACAAAGAACCATTAGCAAAAGACTGCTAAGTAACCACCACTCACACCCGCAAGGAAGTATAGATATACGTATAAGTTTGTAAATAGGTTTACACACCCATATAGAATATAAACACCAACAAACTGTTCAACAGTTTAAAACCGATACTCAACAACAATAAGCTGAACGAATCAATAACCAAGACTCAATCAACTAAAGCCACTATCCAACCAAGAAAGCATAACACAAGAACGAACCAATAACCGAGATACCAACTGAATACCCCTCCAAAAGAACCAACCAAACCTCAACAAGAGCAACAAGGTAACAACCGAATAACATAAAGGACCCAAGAATACATAATCCAAGAAGAACCCACAACTCCAACCTCCAAACCCTCAAAACCAACCATCGAACCAAGTCAATCACATAGTCAGAAGTCAGAAATCAAGAGCCAAACCCGGAAAACCGGTACGCAGGGGTGATGAGCCCAATCTCAGGGACCGAAGTCCAATCACAGTG
>CM008338.1:32452936-32478749 GCA_002525835.2 Ipomoea batatas | reverse complement strand
AAAAAAAAATCACCACTTCACCTCTCAATTTTATTGATTCCAATCGGAAGGCAACAGGCAGAAAAAGAATATAAAAATTATTTTTCTTCTTCTTTCTTTCGTTCGGCAGAGAAGCAAGAAAACCGTTATCTTTTCGCTTCATTCTCCAGTTTTTGGTCAAAGCTCATTTTTGTCTTGCTCTTGCCATGGGTTTGCTTTATTTTGTTTAGGATAGAAGCAAAGAAAACCATCTTCTTTTGCTTCATTTTCCATTTTTTATCAGAGCTCATTTTTGTCATGCTCTGCAGTGTGTCTGCCTATGTTTTTGGGTGTTATCATCAAATATTTTGAAGGTTAGTTTGTACTTATTCTATCTTTTGAATATTCTCATACTATTTTTGTGACATATTTAATTATATATGATTTTTTGTGATATGCAAGAGATATATTCTAAATTTTAATAGATTTGTGTTAATGATGTATTTTGGTATATATTAAATGAATATTAATGTATTTAATTGTTCACTCTTAAATTCTATATTGCCCCCCCCCCCGCAACACATAATCCTAGCTCCGCCCTTGGTAGCACTCTGTCAAGCTGCACAATCACTCTGTTGAGCCGACATTCTCCAGTGAAACTTTCATCTTGGCAACTGAACACAGACTCTCCAAAATCTTCAGTTGGATCTTGTCCAAGTCCACAAGTAATTACCTAAACCTATTTTTATTTATTTTCATGAATATGGTCTCATTTTTCTTTTGCTATGATAATTGATGAATGTTCCAGTAGAACCTAATTTTGAGGTTCTTATTGTAGAACCTCAAAATGAGCTTATGATTCTAGAACCTCAAATTGATGTTCTACAGTTTTAATTGCAGAACCCCAAAAGGAAGTTCTATAATTGGAACCCCAAACTATTTTGTATGCATGATTTTTGTGAATATTTGTTGAAAAATTCATGAAAATTAAAGATGAGTAACTTACGGAATACGCATGACGAAGATGAAAAGTGGTTGGATAGTAACTTGGTCATTTTTTTTGATATTTTATGCGATAGGTTAAAACGACACACTAATGCACAACATGTTTTTAAATCCTCTATGTGTAAGGAAATCAATCAAGACAGGATGCCGTGTAGGAACTCTACACTCACAGGTAACTAATATATGGGAGAATTATTATTTGGGCACCCTACAAGATGCTATGAACCATTAAGGGTGAAGCCACATGTATTCTTTCTTCTATGTAAGAGGTTGAAGAACATGAAAGTGTTACATGATACAAGAAATTTTAGTGCAACTAAACAATTTGCTATGAGTCTTAATGTTTTATGTCAAGCATGCATACACCGTATAATAATTGAATGGTTTCATCATTCAACTGTAGTTGTACATAAATGTGTGAAGATAACGGTACGAACGCTTGCACACTTAGGGATTGATATCATTAGGCTCAAAAGTTGAGGACGTATTCAACAAAAAATCTTATGGAATACAAAATGATATCCTTATTTCGAGGTATTGTTATTTTTGTTGTTGTTGTTGTTGTTGTTGTTAGTTGTTGTAATAATATTACAATCTTTATTGTAGAAATGTATAGGCGCCATTGATGGAACACATGTGGCAGCTTAGGTACCAACGTCAAAACAAAAGATGTATCATGGTAGAAAGGACTCAATGTTGACCCAAAATGTCATGATTGTTTGTTCACATGACATGATGTTTACTTACGTACACGCTGGATGGGAGGGAAGTGCAAATAATTTTTGAATATTTTTAGATGCAATTTCAAAACCTGATCATGGATTTCCTATTCCTTCCCAAGGTATGATTTTTAAAAAAAAAATGAAATGAATAAATTACTTTGTTGAAAATTATAAATAGGTTAATAATTATGTGCCTAACATTTATATAGGTAATTACTATGTTGTCGATATTAGTTATTGAAATATTATTGGGTTTTTGGCACCTTATAATGGGGAGAGCTATCATTTAAATAAATTTCGTAGATGAGGACGGATACAAAATAAGTAAGCTCTATTCAACTATCAACGCTTATCTTTGCGTAATGTCATAGAGAGGTGTTTTTGGATTACTAAAAGCAATGTTCCTAATTCTTAAATACATTCATGGTTACCCGTTACGAACACAAATCCAAATTCTTATTGCTTGTTGTGCAATGCACAATTTTTTTTACAGATGCATGATGCTATGAATCAATTATTTACCGAATATGAAGGGAAGACATGGAAATGGCTAGTAGTAGTGGAATTAGTGGTGGAAATGAACCTATAGAATTAGATACGTCACAACATGTTATGCATGAAGTTCGAGAAGACATAACAAATGCTATATAGGGGAATTATAATCAATGATGTTCTTGATTTGTAACCAAACTATGCATCAATTGGAATAATTAAAATTTATTTAGTAATATACTTATATACTTATATTAACTTCCGATAGCTTTAAACATTTAGTAATAATTTATTGATTTTTTATTTAAAAATTGAATTTGTAAAATGAAATTAAAAAATTGGAGAAATGAAAGACTATAGAAATGGAGAACGAAAAATTGGTGAAATGTAGAAATGAAAAACTAGAAAAGGAAAAAACAGATAATTGAAGTAAACGACCTCTATGGGGTCTGTTACCAAATTGGAAAAATTAATAATTGGAGAACTTGTTTAATAATTTTATTTTTCTAATTTTAATCTCATCTCCATTCTTCCCCTTCTTATACAATTTTAGAGAATTGAAAATAGACATTTTCCAAATTGAGAGATGGAATAATGCGGGTGAACAATGAAATTTTACATGAGGTCATTGCAGTAGCGTTCTTTCTTATGTTTTCCCTATTGCCACCAACCTTCTTTTTCTCTTCACCGCCTCCTTGTTTTTCTTTTCCCTGTCGCCTTTAGTCTTCTTTCTTCCCCATTACCTTCTTTCTTCTTCCAATTCTTCATGTAGCAGCCTTCCATCACGTACAGTAAAGAGGAGTGTAGCAGCACTCCGTTAAGCCACACATTCACTCCGATGAGCCTACATTCTCCAGTGAACCTTTTATCTCGACGACTGAACACGGACACTCCAAAATCTTTGGTAGGATCTTATCCAAGTCCACAAATAATTAAATAAAGCTATTTTTACTTATTTTGATGAATATTATCTCATTTCTCTTTTACTATAATAATTGATAATTGATGAATGTTCTAGTATAATTTCATTTTGAGGTTCTAATTGTAGAACCTCAAATTGAAGTGGTTCTCGCAAAACCACTTTTTAAGGTTCTGACTGTAGAACCTTGAAATGAGGTTATGATTTTAGAACCTCATAATGAGGTTCTTCCCTCATTTTGAGGTTCCAGAAGAACCTCATTATGAGGTTCTGATGGTAGAACCTCAAACTGTTTCGTATTCTTGATTTTTATGAATATTTTTTGAAAAATTCAGGAAAATTGTAGATGAGTAACTTATGGAATACGCATGACGAAAATGAAAAGTGGTTGAATAGTACCCTTTCCTTTTTTGTTTATATTTTATACGATAGGATAAAACGACACCCTAATGCACATGTTTTTAAGTCCTCTACCTGGATAAAATCAATTAAGACAGGATGCTGTGTAGAAACTCTACACACACACACAGGTAAGTAATACATGGGAGAATTATTATTTGGAGACCTTACAAGATGCTATGAACAATTAAGGGTGAAGCTACATGTATTCTTTCTTCTATGTAAGAGGTTGAAGAACATGAGTGTGTTACATGATACAAGAAATGTTAGTGCAACAAAACAATTGGCTATAGGTACGTCTTAATGTTGTATGCCAAGCATGCACACATCGTATAGTAGCTGAAAGGTTTCGTCATTCAACTATAGTTGTACATAAATGTGTGAAGATAATAGTACGAGCGTTTGTACACTTAGGGAATGATATGATTAAGCCAAAAAATTGAGGACCTATTCAACAAGAAATCTTACGGAATACAAAGGTATTCTTATTTCGAGGTATTATTATTGTTGTTGTTGTTGTTGTTAGTTGTTGTAATATTATTACAATCTTTATTCTAGAAATGTATAGTCGCCATTGATGATGGAACACATGTGGCAGATAGGGCACCAACATTAAAACAAAAGATATATCGTGGTAGAAAGGGCTTAATGTTGTCCCAAAATGTCATGGTCGTTTGTTCACATAATATGATGTTTACTTACATACACGCAGGATGGGAGGGAAGTGCAAATGATTTTTTCATCTTTTTAATGCAATTTCAAAACCTGAATATAGATTTCCTATTTCTTCCCAATGTATGATATTGTTTTTTTTTTTTTAAATGAAATGGCTAAATTCCTTTATTGAAAAGTATAAATAGGTTATTAATTATGTACATAACATTTATATAGGTAATTAGTATAAATAGGTTATTAATTGTGTACATAACATTTATATAGGTAATTACTATGTTGTCGATGCTAGCTATCAAAATACTCCCCGGTTTTTGGCACCTTATCATGGGGAGAGCTATCATTTAAATGAATTTCGTAGATGAGGACGTATACGAAATAAGCAAGCTCTATTCAACTATTGACGCTCGTCCTTGCGTAATGTCATAGAGGTATTTTTGGATTACTAAAAGCGAGGTTCCCAATTCTTAAATACATTCATGGTTAACTGTTGCGAAGACAAATCCAAATTAATATTGCTTGTTGTGAAATGCACAATTTTATATGATGAATGATGCTATGAATCAATTATTAACGAATATGAAAGGGAAGGCATGGAAATGCCTAGTAGTAGTTGAGTTAGTGGTGGAAATGAACTTATAGAATTAGATATGTCACAACATGTTATGCATGAAGTTCGAGAAGACATAACAAATGCTATATGAGGGGATTGTAATCACTGATGTTCTTGTTTTGTAACCAAACTATGTATTAATTGGAATAATTACAATTTATTTAGTAATATACTTATGTTAACTTTCGTTAGCTTTACACATTTAGTAATAATTTATTGATATTTATTTAAAAATTGAATTTGTAAAATGAAATTAAAAAATTGGAGAAATATGAAAAGTTGTAGAAATGGAGAATGAAAAATTTGAGAAATGGAAAACTAGAAAAGGAAAAAAAATAGAGAAATGAAGTAAACAACTCCTATGGGGTCTGTTACCAAATTGGAAAAATTGAGAATTGGAGAACTTGTTTACTAAATTTATTTTTCTAATTTTAATCTCATCTCCATTCTTCCCCCTCTTATACAATTTTGGAGAATTGTGAATAGACATTTTCCAAATTGAGAGATGTAATAACGCAGGTGAACAATGTAATTTTACACGAGGTCATTTATTCGAATCTAGCTTTCCTATTGCCTTCATCCTTCTTTCTCTCCATGACCTCCTTCTTTCTTTTCTTTTCCCCACCGCCTTCAATCTTCTTTCTTCCCGATTGCGTTCTTTCTTTTTCCAATCGTTTGCGTAGCAGCCTTCCTTCACGTACAGCAAAGAGGAGCGTAGTAGCACTTCGTTAAGCCGCACAATCACTCCGTTGAGCCTACATTCTCCGGCTGGCGGGTTTCAGGATCTTTAGCAAAAAGCTGCAGGAAATCGCTCCCTTTTCTGCTGGCAATTGAATGATAATTGACTCCAATACAAGCCTCCATTTTGACAATATAGAATATAATTAGGATCTGAATCTTTTCTAATCTTGGTAAAACTCGTAATGTTTGGTAGCCAGCGTGATGCGTAATAGAGAAGAATGAATGCTTGTATTATTGATTATATGTGCAGGCTATATATACAGGGAAATACATCAACTAAACCAGGGGGCTGTTACAACAGATACAAGACCTATTCTAATGACAATATCAACTGACTTCCTCAACATGCCCCCGCAAGATGGAGGATCCATCAGAGACTCCAATCTTGGGCCTAGACCGTATAAATTAAAGAGACTACGACCAAGAGGTTTAGTCAATAAATCTGCTACTTGTTCGGATTAGCGCACATGCTGGACTCTCAGATAACCATTCGCAACTAGCTCACGAACAAAGAAATAATCCAGTGCCAAATGTTTCATTCTGGAATGAAAAACATGATTTTTACAAACATACGTAGCACTGAGGTTATCAGTAAACAGCCTGGGAGAACATTGTAATTGAACACCTAGCTCTTTGAGCAGATTCTGAATCCATAGTACTTCAACAGTGGTATTGGCCAAAGCACGGTATTCAGCTCCAGTTGAGGACTGAGACACAGAGCGCTGACGAACAAATTTCCATGACACCACATTGGAACCAAAATAGACAACATAAGCCGTAGTTGAACGGCTTGAATCATGAAGACCACCCCAATCAGAATAAAAAAATACCGACAGAGTTAGCGGCGCACCACGTCTTAGAAATGCAAAGTTCCTTTCAAATATCGAAACACACGCTTCACAGCTTGCCAATGAGTCTCAGTTGGGGCATGCATATCGGTTCACTGCATAAGAAACATCTGGGCGAGTGATCCCTAAGTATTGCAAACATCCAATGGCACAACAATACAAGTTAGCATCTACCGGCGGACCATCATCTAGCTTTAAAACTAATGACGAGCATAGAGGCGTAGCAACCTCCTTCGCCCCCGTCATCTGAAACTGCGCCAACACATCAACAACATACTGACTTTGGGATAGGAACAGTCCACCCGAAGTGGAAATAACTTCAACGCCTAAAAAGTGATGAAGCGCACCAATATCCTTGAGCGAAAAGCAAGTAGCAAGTTTCCGTACAAAGGAATCGAGAACAGACGGTTCATTCCCTGTAATCATAATATCATCAACATACACCAAAAAATATATAACGGTTTTCCCAGATCGGAAAATGAACAACGAGTGATCAGCCACAGATCTACAAAACCCAAGTGACAATAAAAATTGAGATAACTCCAAATACCAGGCTCGTGGAGCCTGTTTAAGGCCATAAATTGCCTTCTTAAGGCGACAAATATGACCAGGCAAAGCTTTGTCAACAAACCCCTGAGGCTGATCCATGTAAACATTTTCATGCAACGTGCCATTCAAGAATGCATTGTTAATATCCAACTGTTGCATAGACCAACCCTGGGATAAAGCAAGAGTTAAAATAATACGAATGGTAACAGGTTTAACAACAGGACTAAACGTTTCAAAATAATCACGGCCCGGTTCCTGCAAGAACCCTTTTGCTACAAGCCGAGCCTTAAAACGATCAACAGTACCATCAGACTTTCGTTTGACTCGAAACACCCATTTACATCCAACCGAAGTATGACCAGCACGAGGAACAAGCTCCCAAGTCTCATTTCGTAATAAGGCATCATATTCATCACACATGGCCTGTTTCCACCGTACATCTTGTAATGCTTGAGAAATAGTAGTTGGCTCAATGGACAATGGAAGAGGATGAGTAGTGGTGACATTTATGAATTTAGCATTATAGTAACGTGGATTAGGACGTCGTTCTCGCTGAGGGCGAAGAACTGGCTGTTGGTCCGAGGATGTTTGTGAAGGAGGCGAGGGCAGTGAAGAAGTTGGCACGTGAGGAGCAGGCACGGGTATCACAGGTGGAGTAGGCGAAGTTGCAGGTAGAGTTGGCGAAGTAGAAGATGAGGAAGAAGTTTGATAGATAGGAGATGCTTGAGACGAGGCAGACACAGTGTCATCTAAAGAATGTGGCGGGACGGGAGGTATTTGAACGCGGAGCGGGGCAGCATTAAAAATGATAGGAGGAGTAGAAGTATCTGTTGAAGATTTCGTGTCGGTCAAACCATTGGTAGAGAGAGTAGAAAATGGGAAAGCATGACTAACAAAACGAACATGTCGGGACACATATATACGACCAGTGACAGGGTCTAAGCATTTATAGGCAGACTGACTCAAAGAGTACCCAAGAAACACACAAGCAATGGATTTGGGATCTAATTTAGTACGCGTGTAAGGACGTAACCAAGGAAAACACAAGCAACCAAAAGGTTGAAGTTTAGTGTAATTGGGATACCGTTGAAATAATTTTTGGTACGGAGATAAATTAATAAGCACATGCGTAGGTAATCGATTAATTAGATAAACAGCTGCTTGAAAAGCATGCACCCAATATGACACAGGTAAAGACGCAAAATGAAGTAAAGACATGTCAATTTCTACAATATGCCTATGATGCCTTTCGGCAGATCCATTATACTCTGGAGTGTGTGGTGGAGTAGTAAAATGAGAAATGCCATATTTATTGAGCATGGGTACTAGTTTTTTTGTACTCCCCCCCCCCCATTATCAGCATGGGTAATATTTTGACCCAAAAAGTTTTCAACTAGCCGCTTAAATTGTGGAAAAACGCTATAAACTTCTGATTTGCGCTTAAGCGGATAAAGCTATATATACTTAGTGAAATGATCCACAAAGAGAAGATAATAACTATAACCATCAATTGAGACATGTGTAGTGCCCCAAACGTCTGTGTAAAGAAGCTCCAAAGGTTTAGAACTAACCATTGAGTTAAACGAAAATGGTAACTTATGACTTTTATTAACATTGCAAGAGGTACAATAATGATTATAAGCAGAGTTAGGATCAAAGGGCAACTTATTGGAGCGTAGAATAGATATCAGGATTTTATTGGAAGGATAACCCAGCTTATGATGCCAATATGACACAGAAACCATGTTGGTAACATTAACCTACGGTTGACACGATAAAGGAAAGCAGTAGACATCATGCACGGCCTCCCCTCGCATGAGATGTGCTCCCATGGAGAGATCCTTCACAACAAAATAGGAATCAAAAAATTCAACAGAAACTCTATTAGATTTGCATAATTTGGAGACAGAGACTAAATTTTTTTGTAAACTAGGGACGCAGAGGACATTAGCCAGAGAAAGTTTGCAACTTGGAGTAGAAAGAAAGGTATTACCGGTATGAGAAATGTTTAAAGTGTTACCATCCCCTAGCATGATCTCGTCAGGACCAGAATAATCTTCAAAGGATTGTAAAGAGGAAGGAGTAGAGACTGTGTGATGAGATGCCCCAGTGTCCATAACCCATGGCGATTGGGACATAGTAGAAGCCATTGTAGTGTTCACTGCTAGAGTCTGACTCAAAGGTGGAAAATTAGTAACAGATATGTTATATTCCGTCAAAAATTTGGCCAATTTCCGGCAAAAGCGGGTATCATGTCCGTGATAATCACAAAATTTGCAATAGCGCATAGATCCTGAATTATTCAAAGTAGGACCGTTATTAGAACGGAAATTAGAACCATTATAGCCACCTCGACCTCTACGGTTATTGGAGAAACCTCCCTGATTACGAGTGAAATGCCCAAAAGAAGACACATTGGCAGGAGACCTCTTTTGTGTAACATTGGCAGTAGCCATTGTGGTTTGCTGAAGTTGGTCATTCTCCTTTAAGATGCGCTCATAATCCGTGAGAACATTAGAGAGTTCAGCAAATGAGATAGGATTTTCTCTCACTCGGATAGCCGCAATGATTGGGTTGTACTCTTCCCCTAACTGGGTGATGATGCTAACTACAAGATCGTCTTCAGGAACGGGCTCTGCGCAAGAGCCAAATCATATGATATAGAACGCATAACACGCATATATTCCTCAATGGACCTGGACCCTTTTGGATTTTTAGCCAAGTTGGCTTTGAGCGAAACGATCCGACCACGGGAGGAGGCATCACAACTCGTGGTTAACCTCGTCCAAGCTTCGCGAACTGTCGCTGCAGAAGAAATGAGTGGTTGTAGAGTTTCGGAGCAGCTCCCTAAAAGAGCACTGATTATGATCTGATCTTGCCGAAACCAGACAATATTACTAGGATTAGTCACAGTGCGGGCTTCATCTGAAAATTTTGCCAGGACGATGCTAGTGCCATCGACGTATTTTGCAAGATCAAGTCCGATAAGCGTGGACTCAACCTACCTTCTCCAAACTGGAAAGTTGGAGGTGGTGAGCTTGATAGGGAAATGGGTGCGTGGGAGCATTTAGTTGGAGGATGGAAGTGTCAGTGGGAGTTGCCATGAAAAAAGAGAGCAAAAAAAAAAAAAAACTCAGGTTTAATTTCTCGTAAGAGAGCAGGCTCTTGATACCATAATAGAGAAGAATGAATGCTTGTATTATTGATTATATGTGCAGGCTATATATACAGGGAAATACATCAGCTAAACTAGGGGACTGTTACAACAGATACAAGACCTATTCTAATGACAATATCCACGGACTTCCTCAACAATGCGTACATCTTCAGCGTATCGCTTACAAACAGGACCCTGCATGACACTTTGGTTATCTCACTTTCTTCATCTTCTTCATCAGGTATAGAATCCTTTGGAATCACAAGATCCAAGAAGAATGCTTGCGACATTGAAACGACATTGCAGAAGTGAAATCCAAACCCAAACCTAGAAAAGTTGGCATTTTCCCCGGCGAAACCCAAATTCACACCACTAACCACGCATCCAAAACGGAATGACAACGTTTCACGGCCATTGCCGCCTCCCCTATCGTGGTTGACTTGGTGCCACATGGCAACTGTTATCCCTCACATATAATGATGTGGAGAATGGTCAAGTGATAGACGAAAAAAAAAGTGCATGTTAGCATATTATTACCTCCAACCTTATTATTACCTCCAAGCTGCTAAAATGCTAGACGAAAAAAAAAAGTTAATGTTAAGTGGATCGAAATATATGTTCTGGAAGGTTAGGGTGCGGCATGAACAATCCGATATAGTTTATGGTGCAGGATGACACTTTAGCCTTATATATATATAAACAAGAATGATAGGCATCTGTTCCTTGCTTAGAAATCGATGACTAAAACCGTTATATTTAGTACAACTGACAATAAGCATCTGTTGTAGACAAAGAATAGATGCCTATAGTCATGACTATTAGCGTCTTGTTCAAAAATTCCTATTGTAAAAAGGCACTAATCACTCTGTACAACAAGTGCAAAACACTTGTTTTGTACTAGTGATTGTGTGCACAAGCACCGTAGCAAGCACAGATTGAGTCGTCAACACCTTACGCCTCATGAGACTAAGGGATTCCACCTTCAAGCTAGCAAGCTTTTACTATGTGTTTTCATTTCCTTGTACCAAAAAAAAAGTTGTAGATGTCTACAATTTAACATCTTTCAATTCACCAATCATTATAGGGAAAATGGTCAAATAAACCCTTGAACTTTACTCGAAAGTGCAATTAGGCCCTGAACTTCAAAAAAGTGCAATTAAACCCTCAAACTTTTTAAAACGAGTCAATTAAGTTTGGTTTACCGCTAACCTAGTAAAATTCCAATGATGGACTACTGTTCCGACTATAAAAAAAAAAAAATTTGTCAACACCATTTTCCGGACTTCTCCGATACAGAAGGTGACCGCAGTCTGGTCATCTTCTCCATGGAGAAAATGACCTTCTGGTCGTCTCCTCCATGGAGGAGGTGACTAGACCGATCGTCTCCTCCATAATGCGACCATTGTTCATCGGTCACAAAGTTGCCGGATTTTTTTTTAAAAAATTTAAAGTGTTGTCGAAAATTTTTGTCGCCGGAATTGTCGCTGGAATCTTGTTGACTGGTTATTTCAGGTAAATTACCGGTTATTAGATTTAAATGCACTAAAATAATAAGTTTGAGAGTTTAATTGTACTTTTTAAAGTTTATAGATCTAATTGCACTTTTGTATAAAGTTCATGGGTCGATTTGACCATTTTCCCATCATTATACTATGGACTGTTGTTTGTTTTATAAGATAAACTATTGAATAATGTTCAATAATAGTATATATATTGAAGGTACATCTTAATTACATTGGATGTTCATTTTAAGATATACTACTAAAAAAATTAACGCTCAATATATTAAAAATAAAAATTCAAGATCCATGATCCATTTTCCAATGTGAACCATTGTCTGTATTATAATTTGCCTCAATTCATTAGGTGGGTTATTATGCTATTACGGTTCAATTTGGGTAGGTTGAGCAATCGTTATACCCTGCACCACGGTGCACATAGCAATGTGCACCACGTACGTAAAACGACGTCGTTTTGGTGTTATTGGACGCGAACGCGAATGACTCTAGAGAATTCATTATCTATAATACACATAATCATTATCTATAATACACAGAATGTTTGCCTAGAATACACAGAATGTTTGCCCAGAATACACATAATATTGACACAAAATACACAGATGTTAGTGGACGCGAATGACTCCAGGGGATTCATTATCTATAATACACATAATCATTATATAGAATACACAGAACGTTTGCCTAGAATACACAGGATATTGACACAAAATACACAAAACCCACCCTCCTAACATTCGAATGCACAAACACATCAAAACTTGTGTTAATAATATGAATACACAGAATATTGACACAAAATACACAGAATTCATCCTCCTAAACATTCGAATGCACAAACACATCAGAACATGTGTTACTAACATGAATACACATAACGATTGCCTAGTATACACAGAACGGTTGCCTAGAATACACAGAATGATTTCCTGGAATACACAGAATATTAACATAAATACAGAGACCGCGCGAAACGGGAAACATGATTTCCAAAAAAACGGACAATTAGTTTACAATGCTCAAAACGACGTCGTTTAGGTACATGGTGCACATTGCTATGTGCACCGTGGTGCATGGTATAATTTGCCTAGGTTGAGAGCATATTCCAAGAGTTAAACTGTTGACCATGTGCATGTTGTTAGGTGCACCTAACACATTTCTATTTTTTCTTCTTATACTTTTTTTTTTCGACTTCAATTTATTTTTTGTACTTTTACTTTTACTGTTTGTAAAAATAAAATTATTGTATTAAAAATATACTATTGAAAAATTCTAATTGAGATATTTTACATGACATCCATACTTTTATATATATATATATATATATATATATATATATATATATATATATTAAAAAATGTCTATAAGTACATAAAGTCATTACTTTGTTAATGCTTATGTACATTAAATTTTATTTTTATGAACATATAAAATGAATATTATAAACCTATTATAGAGTGAATGCAAATGCATATAATGTACATTTAGTTTAATGTATATGTACAATTGTACATTAAGATTTAGATTTATGGACATATATAGAACAAATATTATGAATATAGTATATGGTGAATGCTATCAAACGTAATGCGTCCGTAGTATATTGTTTATGTAGATTAAACATTACTTTTTAGAACATATAGACGGAACATTATGAACCTAATATCGAGTGAATGAAAATACATATGATGTATGTTTAGTTTAGTATTTACGTATATTAAAGTTTAGGTTTATGAGCTAGCAGAGACATTTAAAAAATAAAAAAAAAATTATTATTCGTGTTATTTAAAAATTTTCAATTAGAGCTTTTCTAATGATATATTTTTATACATTAATTTTATTCGTATAAAATAAAAAGAGAAAAATATATTTAAGTTGAAAATATGAATTTAGGGAGAAAAGTTAAGAACTATTTAATATATTTTGATTGCGTCTTGAGTTTATATTGATATATGGTAAGTTTATGTCTCTCCTACATGTACAGATAATATAATTGGATTATCAAATTAAAGAAAATTGCAATTAAATTATTAAAATATAAAACATCACGTAATTGTTTGAAAAAATCCAGCTATTCTTTTTCACTATATTTCTTATTGGGCTGTTAAGTCACCGTAATTTACTCTTACACTATCTTGTCGTTGGACCGAAATGTCGCAAATTATACTGTGGACCATGGTCATGGCTTATACTGCAGTTGTACGTGTTGAACGGAAACTGCATTTGTGTTGAAAAGATACTACAGTTGTGTTGAAAAGAAACTGCAGTTATGCGGAACAGAGGTCGTTCATCCGTTCAACACAACTGCAGTATCCATTCAACACAACTGTAGTATCCGTGCAACACAACTGCAGTATCAGTTTAACACAACTGCAGTTACAACGGATGAAACGGTCTCTGTTCCGCGCAACTGCAGTTCTCTTTCAATACAACTGCAGTATCCGTTCAACACAACTGCTTATAAGTGCAAAAGACGCCACCTTTACAAGGTCGTCCTAGGATCATCTTGCGCACAATTGAAAGCTTTTATGTTTGTTTTGGCCCTTAATTGCATTGAAATGCTTGTTATTTCCATTGGACCCCGTTCCACGCTTGGTTAATTGTTTTGTAGGCAAAAAGATGTGCAAAAAGGGAGAACATGGCGATATTTCGGAGAATGATTTACAGACCGAAGTTGGAAGGCAAAATAGGCCTTGGACGCGCGTCCAGGCCGGCGTCCAATACACACCCCTCTAAAGTTGGCACAGCAGAACAAAAATCTGCTATGGACGCGCGCGTCCATGCAGCGTCCAACTTTCGGCTCTCTGAAGATGAAGTCTGTGCAGCAGAAGGCACGCTGGACGCACAGTGGACGCGCGTCCAGCCGTGCGTCCATCGCGGAAAGTTTAGCGGTTGGGCAAGGTTTAAAAGGGGAATTGAGCCGTTTTGCAGGGGATCCATCACATTTCAATCTTAGATCACTTTAGAATATTTCTCTCTCTAGGATTAGCCTAGAGAGATCTCTCCCAATTCACTCCACATTGCAATTCATAGGTTTAGGTTAGAATTAGAGAAGAATTCCATTGTTGCAAGATTGAGATCAACATTCAAGTTCAAGTTCAAAGTTCAATTTTTACCTAAGTCTTCATTTTAATTTCTTGTTATTACTTTTGCCTTTTTGCTATTTCAATTTCAAGTATGATTAGATAGATCTTTGTGGATTTGGATTGAGCAATTTTGTATGGATATTCTTGAGCTTTGAATTGATCAATTAGGTTTTGCAATTGCTTTGATTATGAGTTTGATTGTGTGAGTCGTGATCTGCTTTGACTCTTGTGTAAGAGTGATCAACCTATATGAGAGGTGTTTGGAGAAGGAGTCTCACCTACGAGAGTAGAGTTACTCCTTAGCCTAGCCTAGCACGTTTCCTTCCCGCCTTCGAGAGAAGGGGGATTGGAAGGCAAATAGCACACCATGTGTTCGATAATTTGCCTCACCTAGCCTAGTTGCCATGAGAATGGGACTATGGACTAGATGATAGGCCAATGACCACGAGAGTGGCGTTGGCATAGTTGCCTTGCCTCATTTTCATTATCTAAGTGTTGCTAGCCTAGTACCGTAGACAATCAAGGATACCTATATGAGTTGCAAGATCCGAATCCTCTTTTCCAATTGATTGTTTCCAATATTTGTTCCTTATTTTCATTATGTTTCATGTACATCCCTTACTATGCTTGGGTTAGCTTTTAAACACTAAACACTCTTGTGCTTAATCCCATTACCGCTTGACTTCTCTCCTTGCCATCCTTTGAGAACGATACTCGGGAACTTCTTCCCGTTTTAACACCTACTTCTTTCCATCCACCGCGAAATACTACTTCATCAACTGCAGTATCAGTTCAACACAAATGCAATATCATCCATGACCCATGGTTCATAATGTATTGTGTACCATGGTCCATGGTATAACGACTGCCGGAATGTGGGGTCATAGGAGTTTGGGAATTTTGCATTTGTGGGCAAATATATCTTCTGATTAATGATGACATAGCATTGAGGTGAAAATTGCTGAGTCAGATAATGTCAAATCCTAATTATTAGTAGGAATACCACCATTAAAAAAAAAAAAAAAAGAGCTTGACATAGGCTCCTCTTCGACCTCATTGTGATCAATGAAGGAGCTCTTTCAATTCGTCCTGATTCCTCTTTATGAGTTCAAATGAAATGTGTCAATGAAGGGTTAAGCAAATTGCCATGTAAGTGTTTTAACCCATTAATCACTTTGATGACATTATTTTTAAAAGAGTTAATATCTAATTTAGTCTTCGACTAGAGTTGTTTTTCTCGATTTAGTCTTAACAAAATTTTTGTAATAATTAAGTCCTTCACTTTGATGATTTTACTCAATTGAGCCATCTGTTAAGATAACTTGTTAATTTCACATCTATTAATACCTAATTTAGTCATTAACTATAGTAATTTATCCAAGTTAGTCTTCAACTATAGTTGTTTTTCTTAATTTTGTCCTTGACTATAGTGAATTTTTTCTATTTATTCTTTGATTCTAATAGCCAAAGACTCAATTGAGTAAAATCATCAAAATCAATGACCTAATTAAGCACAAAAGCTGTTTAAGACTAAATCGAGAAAAACCAATATAGTTGAGGACTAAATTCGGTATTAATTCAAGAATGTAGAATAGTCTAATTTTGTCTGTTTTAATTCAGTAATTTAATTACATATTTTTGTGTGCTTATTTAATCATTACTAAAAACAGAGGGAACATCAAGATCCATATTAGTAGGCCAGTTGCTATTTGACTATCACTTTGATTTTTATTTGTTGGACTATTTGTAGGTAAAAGGATCATGGCATTCAAACACTAGCATGCCATCATTTCAATTATATTACACATTTACACTAGTATATTCCAACTTTTGGGTGTACAATGGGTCCACTGGCTCTTATAGATTAGAAGTTGCTTACATAAAAAAGCAAGAATGCCTCTTCATAAAGTAGAGTTTGTACATCACCAAGTAATCAGCACATGCAAGGATGATCTAAAAGCAAAAGGGTTCATGCAACTAAAACACTACGGTCATGTTTGGTAAATAATCAACCTATCAGTCAATATTGGCTTATTTGACTACTATTAATTGTTTGGTTAATGAGCTTTTTGTAACTCCAAAATGCTAAAATTTAAAAGGCTACTCAAACCAGCCTTTTCAATTAGCTTTTTGAGAAAAGAAATTATACCAAACAGCTATCAGCTAACAGCTAATTTATCAAACAACTTTCTACAATCAGCTAACATTATCAACAAATCATACCTTCTAACCCAAACAGCTAACCCAACCAGCCAACAACCATTTACCAAACAGGGCCTACACCTTTCTCCTACAAATAGTCTCAGGAATGGGAGCTGATCATCTATCACACAAAACTTTCATTATATTCATCAATCCATCATCTCTGCAATCTTCTTCTCCTTCTGTAGCAGACATTGCAAGAAGTTGAAGCAAGCTGGAAGATGAATCCACTGTTAGATGTAAGAATTCCAATCTGCTCTGCAGTTTCCTCATTTGGGAAGTCACAGAGAAGGCTTCTGGCTTGCCATGGAGCCCAATGCCATGCCCTGGCTTTGTCAAATGAACCTCCAAAGATCAGATTCAGTAAGTTCTATTCACTCTGAAGACGAATAAATTAAAGCTGATAAGACCATTAAGACAAGAAGCTAATGAAATGCAAACAAATGCAGGTAGTAGAGCAGATTCAGTGGCTCACAGGATGAATAAATTTGCACAAGGCATCCGAGAACATGGTAAGTTGGTAACATTTTCTTTTTGGTTGTTCTTATTTATTAGGATAAAGCACTTACCACTACGCCAAAAGTTATAGTTAATACGGAAGATACAACTTTATTTTCTTATAGACTGCCATCACATTTTTGAGAAGCTTTGTGCTGAATTTGGCCCTTCATCGCCTCTGCCCAACAATCACCTGGCCACCATAGAATAGGCCGCCACCAATTCCCTCTCTCAGCACTTGTCAGTTTTAATTTCATGTTTGATACCAATTTGTTAGGATCAAACCGCTTCAAAAGTTATAGCTAGTATTGATACAAAATTTTAAGAGTAACACTTGTGTGAGACCGTCTCACGGGCAGACCGTCTCACGGGTCCGTGAGACGGGTCTGATCTTTATTAATGGGTCATCAAAGTGGTTTCACGCTCCTTCCAGATCAGTTTCTCTCCTGTTTCTCTGCCACACGATTTCTTCTCCACTCTCATTTGTATCAAATTTCACAGTATTTTGATTTTGCTTTAACACAATACAATGACGAGCAAACTAATGTTTGCTGTGATACCTTATTTTGTATTAGCTTGGATGTTTAATGTGTAAACTCTAAAGTGGATATTATGTGAATTCCTTTATGTTATCCTCTAGCATTGCAGTTGAGCTCTACTTTGATATTCTCTTTCGTTCTCTGTTTGATAATGCCTGATACTGCACGAATGCTTCAAACTCATTAATTGCAAAACTCATTCGTTAATAAAATAAGGGTTTCATTTCCCTTTCTCATCCGCTTCTCCAACTATTAATAATCATTCCTATTCCACCCTACTACCAAACATGCAAAATACTTTCAACAAAACTCATTATCATTACCAAGTATTGTTACAAAGGTTGATCTCGAAAATACAAGGAAATAATGGAAATACAACAGAAAATTATCCACGAAGGATAATATTGCAGGAAATTACAACAACCTACAAAAGGTTGAAACCTGAACTACGGTTGAGGATGAAATCCGGACGAACTCGGGTAGTTGGAAGCACGAGTCGTGTTGCCACTCTCCTTAAAACCTTATTTACCGCCTCCCGGGGTGCTGGAGCGTTGCGGTCTAGGTTTCCCAGGATAAAACGTACTACGATCCAATCGTTCGAGCACACGAACTTGGATCCGGCGAACTAGGAACGTGGGTTCAACGCAGGTGGCTAGAAGGAAATGTGAGCAGAGTTTTGAGGAGGAAAACAGTGTATTCTTGGTGTTGTTCGTGTTTTTTCCAAACCTGCTGCTCACAACGAATATATAGTAGAGGAGAATGGATCATAGCATTAATTATGGCATTGATCATCCCTTAGTAACCTCCTCCCACTAGCAGTGCGAGACATGGTCCATTTCGTGAACCATCGAGACATCGCCGTGCCGCGAGACATCGGACGCGCGCGCCATTTTGGGATTTGATTTGCACCCCCCCTGCGCGCGAGAGAGAACATCTATGCTATACAAGTTAATTAGCCTTAAAAGACTCTTGTATTTATAGTGGGGCAAATCTTCATTCCCAACCAATGTGGGACAAAGCTAATAAGCTTTTCCTCACTTAAAATTCCATCTCAAATGGGTCTACTTTGAGAGCCAATTTCTCATTCACCCATTATCCATTTTGAGCGTATAATATATCGATCTCTTCGTCTCACTACGAAGAATCCGAATCCACTTTGACCCGACCCAAATCGGATGTGGACCCTACATATATTTATACCACAAAATGGCCACTTAAAATGCCATTTTAGTGCTATTTTTCCAACAAGTATTTGATACCCATTCCCATTCCGATTCCATGTGCGAACCAAACACACCCTTAATACTTTTGAAGAAAAATGTGCGGAGTAATACTTTTAAATCAAAATGTAAAAGTATTATATTTCTTTTCTTCAAAAGTATTACACTTTCCGAATATAAGTACTAAACATTTTATTCCTTATTAGTATTAAATTTTTTCAGTATAAGTATTATATTTGATATTGACTCGATCAGTCTCACGAATAAAGATCCGCGAGGCGTTCTCATACAAAATTTTGCCTTTATATATTATGCAAAGAATTTGAACAGAAGGATTTGGTAAAGCAAACATTTCCAGCAAAAGTAGCAATGCAAAATGCAAGCAAAAGTTTTTATATGGGGATCTGTCTTTGCTTGTGATTCTCGGTGATAATGTCTTCTTCTACTCTATTTCTTTTGCAATTTCACCCTTTTTTTATTTTTCTTTTTCTTTTTCCTTTTCTTTTTCATTCACTTACTCTAAACTTTTACCTTTTTCATCCCTTTCTTTGCAGTGGTATAGAATTATCTACCTGAGTCTATGTATAAGAATGTTTGGCAACCTTTTATATTGTACCTTATTATTACTATTATAATAATAATAATTATTATTATTATTGTTGTTGTTATTATTTATTGTTATTGTTATTATATTGTTGTTGTTGTTGTATTATGACCCTCTAGTAGTACAGTCTAGTATCCGGCCGCAATATATTGGACTCTAACTAATTTAGAAAGAGGCCATTTTGGGGGAGCTAGCTTGGTCAGAAATAGAGTGAATATATATAATAAATGAGTTAATTCTAAGAATGATTTATTGACTATTGGCATTTATTAAATTTTATAATTGCCGAAACCTTGTGGTCTAGTAGCACCAGACATTGGATTCGAGCTTCAGTGAAGTGAACTGTCAGTAGGTTGAGAAAGTAGTTATGAATAGATACTACATTGTAATAGAGTCAATAATACTCAAAAAATTTATAATTGATTTTCAATTTGATCATATTAGGGCAAGACTGTAAACATTAGCGTATTATTGAGATGGACAAATATGATTCATAAACTTCATACACTAGATTTATCATTAGTGAGAATGTGAAGAACATGTTGATGCAGAAGCCAATTTGACCAGACTACTGATAAGTCTCTGCCTCAATTTTGAGGTGATTATATCATTTATTTTGTTTTAATATCCTTACATATGCAAATATGGAGAAGCGATTTTGCTAACTATTTTTTACATTCTTACACTTACATTTAATGCTTATTAAATGAATATTTAACCGAAAGATAAAATCAGGAACAAAATCAATAATTTAGGGACCATGTCAAATTAAAAGTTGGTAAATGCCAATAGTTAATAGAAGGTTGATGGAATTGACTATAATAAATATACACATACAATATGTAAATGACAATTGAATTTCAGGTAGTAGTTGGACATGGATTCTTAAAATTAGTTCATAGCATTTCTAATATCTTAGAATTGGATGGTTTCCACCTTTTAGCTGGTATTGGAATAGGTCAGCATGGGTGCATTACTACAACCCATGCCTTTAATTTACATCTGAAGCTGACATAAACAAAAGCAAGATGAGAAAAAGAAATTTCCCAAAAGATGTTGATCCAGATCGATCAGCACTAATTAATACCAGTACTGTATGTATTACTTTGTAGAGTTAATTACTGGTTCATTGACTATAACAAAATTATCGATTTGGTGCTTGAGTATTTTTTTACCAATTAAAGGACTTCAACTTCAAAAATTTTAACTAATTTGGTCATCTGTTTGTTTTAACTAATTCGGTCATCACATGCATCATTTTCTCTGAAAAGTTAATTATTGAAATGGTCCATTAATTATTGAAATGGTCCATTGATTAGGCCAAATTGGATGTATTCTGGAAAACTGTCTTTGGGTGTTTGGTTCGTTTTCTGGAAAATGGGTAGAATTGTATAATTATATATATTTTTATTCTATTTAAAATATTAAAATTATTATAATAAAATAAAAATAATATTTTAAATCATAAAATTTATTTTTCAAACAAAAAATAACAAAATTAAAAAAAATTAAAAAAAAAAAAGCCCCCCCGGTTTCCGCCGGAAACCAGCAGCTCTGGTTTCCGCTGCGGAAACCACCATATGGTTTCCGCCGGAAACCATAGCCTGTCGACCATGCGTTGTGATTTTCCGCCAATTTGGCCTCATTTTCCCCAGTCAACGGAAATCATTTTTCGTTGACTGGTTTTTCCAAGTGTTGCCAAACATGGGAAACCCGGAAAATGATTTCCAGAAATCATTTTCCGGGTTTCCAAACACACCCTAAATGTACCAAGATTATCGTCTGAGATGAATAGTAGCAGATACATGCAAGCTTTGAATGATGCTAATGATTCACATTTTCTTCAACCCTTCTAATTTTCAACTTCATTTTGTGAAGGTAAAAATGATTTAATGGATATTGTTGGGTGGAGGCCGGTAAAGGACCAAATTCATCAATGGGTGACTAGGAGAATTGTTGCATGCGTGGATGCATGCCAGCAAAGGGGCAAGTTCAACATCATGCATTTAAAGAATGTGGTAGCGTATATAAAGAAATAAACGTACGTTTTCACTGTGAGCGATAACTGTACTTATGATATACTAACAAGTGATAGATATCAGAGTCAGGTCACAAGTTCAAGTGTTGGAGGGGAAATTATTGGGCGGAAACCGAAGTTCATCGATCAATTGGTGAACAGATATTATTGATTGTGATCTTAATCAAGATATATATTAGCAAATTAAAAGGGTAACATTTTGCTTTAAAAAAAAAGGGTAACATTTTGAATAAAATGCACAAGTAGACTGGTATTCTCTTAATAAGTTTCTTTTTAATTTTGCAGTTTCTTTGATAAGTGAAATGACAATGCTATTCAATAGTGGCATGCCAAATCTATGAGTACATTGCAACATTTGGATACAATTAATGGTTTCTTATTTCAGTCTTAAATTAGAAATAGCATACATCAGAAAGTAAGTATGCTGCATCATAAAGCAATGCTTTTATATCAGCAGAAAATCAGCAAAGGGAACCATTTTCTCCTATAAATATAGTCTTAGAAAATGAATCTGACGTATTATCGCAACAAACGCCCATTCAATTCCTTCCAAAGTAAGCATTGTTAGTTGAAAATGAATCCACCGGTGCAGAGCTATGCAAGAACCGGAAAGAGCCACGTCGACGTTGGAATTCCGATCAGCTCATCAGCAATATGCTCCTTTCACAACTCTCAGAGAACAATTTTGCATGATGGAGAAGGCCGACGCCAAGTCCTCACTTTATCCAAACAAACTTCAAAAATTAGATCAAGTAAGTTCCATTCACCTGCTTATTAGACAAAATATAACCTCATGTTTAGTATGTACTTCCAATTTGTTATGTAGCATAAGAGAAAATTAAAGTTGTTGCTAATTGTTGGGCGGAGGCCGGTGAAGGGCCAAATTTAACAATTGGTGGTTAGGAAATTGTTAGGCCGAGGTCAGTACCCTGCCTCTCAAAAATGTGGCGGCGGTATATAAGTAAATAATGTTGTGCCTTTTAGCGTATTGGTAAACGCTTGATCTTAACAAGTGGTATAGGACTAGCTGTTCTTGGAGGGAGAATTGTAAACTGTGCAATTAAGACTGACTAGTGCTGAAAGGGGCAATTGTTGGGCGGCCAAGTCCAATAATTGGTCCTTGCAAGTTGCACCTTCCTAACAATAGCAAAAATTGTGTAGTTAAGATTAGCCGGTATTGGGGCAGGGGGAGTTGTAAACTGTTTCAATGTAGTATCTATTCATAGCTACTTTCTCAACCTACTGAAACACAACGAGTCACCAGTTGCCTCCACTGAGGCTCGAACCCACTCCCATCATCCATACTCCCATCATCCATGTGGGAGTGTTAATCGGGACACCGGATGCCACTTGACCACAGCTAGTATCTGTTAAGGTTGTTGTGTTGAGAGGGAGAATTGTTAGGTGGCTATGTCCAACAATTAGTCTTTGCATCTTTTTTGTGAGTTATAACTTTTAGTATAGCAGTAAGCGTTTGATCCTAATCTTAATGTCTTTATATTTGATTGTGCAGTAACATTTGGACACAAGATCACAGAAACTATAAAGGGAAAGTTGAGCCTGGGAGCCAAAATCCTTCAAGTAGGAGGAGTTGGCAAAATCTTCAAGAGGAATTTCGATGTTAAGGATGGTGAAAAGCTAGTGAAGACTAGCCAGTGCTATTTATCAACAACAGCTGGCCCCATAGCAGGCCTTCTGTTTATCTCCACTGATAAGGTGGCTTTCTGCAGCGAGAGATCCATTAAGCTCCTTTCTGCAAATGGGAAATCGAATATAATTCGTTACAAAGTGACAATCCCACTCAGAAAAATAAAGAGTGCCAATGAGAGTCACAATGTGAAGAAACCATCACAGAAGTATGTGCAGGTGGTTACTGAGGACAAGTTTGAGTTCTGGTTCATGGGCTTCATAAATCATAAAAGAACACTCAGATTTCTTCAGGAGGCAATAATCTCTCAGAATCAGTGTTAGCATATGCTGTCACAGACGGGGCAGAATTCTGTAAACTAAGCTTGGCTTTGTCTCACATGTAAATATGAATTATTGGGAAGAGACTTGATTGTCACAAAACCTCTTTGGAAAGTTTTGACAGATCAATGAGATTTCACAATTGTATGTATGATATGAATGAGAAAGACTAGTTCATTTTCCATATGATTTCACAGCATGTTTGGTAGACTGTAATTGTAATTCAACTACCGTCTAATTCTTTGGTATGCACAACTCCATTTTGGGAAAAGACTTTGTTGAGTTTCTTAAACTTCATATCATCAGCATCTTGAGAAGATAATTTCTCAGAGTATTTCTTTTGTAAATCTAAGAGAGGGCGGCGTTTCAAATCTTAAGGTTCATGCGTTCTAATTCTCTTATTGTTGTTGATGCTACTTCGTTCTCTCCCTTTGTATATATATAATATATATAATACTCTTATCTTGTAAGACAAGTAATCCCATGATATCATATGTAGAATCAATTACTGTCTTACTCTTGAAGTATTAAAGAGAGATATGGATATTCTAAGGCATTGTACCCCCAACGGCTAGTTCCAAAGGCTCTGGTGCATGATCTGATCAGTTAGTTCTTCAGTTAGCACACTAACTAGCACTAGACCTATCCTATCTATTAGCCATAATAATTAGTCAATTAGAAAGTTGAGGTTTACCAGACTAAACACTAACAAGTTCTCCCTTTGGCTATTATATTATTTGACAAAACACTTTAAACTATATATGCAACTCGAAATGAAATAACAATATTTAAGCAACTAAAAACTTAATCATTAAAGAACAGTACACAAAAACCATAATAAGTCATTTCCAGGACAATTGTTCAAAAACACAAACCCTAATAACACACGAAATGGCTTGTGCTCTCCAAGGCTACATTTTGTTGTTGAAGAATGGCACGATGCTCCATTTTCCTTTGCTTGACACCCCTTTCAATTTCCAAGTTAAGTGGTTGCAAGCCTCCAACTTCCTTGGATCTTGTGTGCATATATATAAGTTCAAGTATATCCCTTCAAGCAAAGCAAACTAGAGCAAATGGTAAGAAAAAGAAAATAAAAACAAAGAGAAGAAAATGGTCTAGTCTCCTACAATAGTCTTTCAATTCACCAATGTTAACTACCACAAAACATTCATAACCAAGTCATCCTCGGCAACGACATCAAATTTGATAAGATGTTTTTACACAACTATCAAGTATCAAATTATAGTAAAGGAGATGGACTCTTCTAGTGTTAGGAAGTGATGCAAAGTGGAGTTAATCACAAGTTCAAACTACCATTTTAGAAGCTAGGACTATAACTAATAGGTTGGGTTGATATGATTAAGCAAATAGAAAATAAGACAAGTAAAACAAATTATCGCGATTTGGTTGATTCAAGATAAGATGTCAAATATTGTACTGAGGATTAGGAAATTAAATCAAGACATAGGGTAAGTGAGATACACTACATCATTGTCCAAATACCACTTTCGTACACAATTTCACAACAAACCCTAGAACACGCAAATAATCCCCTTTATGCAATACAACTCAAATAGACATCAGTAACAAGAAATCAAACCAAATCCTAGTCCTAAAACACTTGGCTACTCATAATATAATAATAGATACACAATGTTAAAAGAATAATTGAAAACTTAAATGAAAAGTAAATGAAAGTGATGAATAAGAAAACTCCTGTATTGAAGCCTTGAAATACAAGATTGCAAAGTGTTATTGAGCTTGAAAATGGAAAGAAACAAGAAATCTACTCTGAGTTATTCTTGAGCTAAACCTAACTAGGGAATGAAAGGGAAATGAAAGTTGTGTTTTTGGTGTAAAGTGTTCTCCCTTTAAAACAAAGCAAAAAGTCTTTTTAATGTTGTAGAGGTTAGGCACGGGCAAGGCCAAACCCGTGCCTAGCAAAAAAATTAAAAATACAAATAAAAAAGCTACTAGATTGTGGGCACGGTATAGTAAGCACAAGCGTGCCTCATCCGTGCCCACCAAACATAATGCATCTTGCATTCTACCTGCTAGCCACG
>CM008338.1:32429438-32447149 GCA_002525835.2 Ipomoea batatas | reverse complement strand
GGTTGTCGCCTAGGCGCTAAGCTCGCTAATCTACCGCCTGACTAACTCGTAGTGCTAACTGCAACCATGCTCCAAAGTCTTTGGTGATTGCTCTGGTGTTCTCCTCACCGGCGGGTCATGTAACACCCCAATTTTCAACTCTTACATTTATTACAAATCAGTATTCATATGTTGCGGAAGCTTACATCTTATCAGCAGAAAACTGGGTGTTACCGCCACGTTTAGGTATCTCTCCTATACCCAAACGTTAAGGCTAAACTTACAACAACATCAACATCGACATCCAACTTAATACATATGGAAATAATTCTTCCAGGGTGTCTATTCTAGGATCTCAACCTCAACCTCTCAACCTCAACTTCCATCCTATTCAGAGCTCACGCTAGACAATATCTGATAAGAGACACGGTGAAGTGTAGTTAGCACGACGGCTAAGTAAGAAAATCCATGGTCACTCAAGATTCAACGAAGGTTTTTAAAACACGTATAAAAGAGTTTTGGTAACTTTTACCCATTTGATGAGATTTCACCTGAAAATAAGTTAACAATGAAGACTTGCACAAAAAGTGTTTAGTGAATCAACATCAACCTGTCTCTTAAGACAAAACCATTTCTTTCTCGAGGTCGTTACAGAATAACCCTCTTCTCACCTTTAAAACTTCCTTAGTTTCATATTAGCAAGTGTGAGGCCTTTGGAGTATTCTCATAACTCCCTCTTTGACCACTTGGATCATCGAACTCGGGGTCAATGGTCATCACCCGGTCTAACGCTGATCCCCTGGACATAAGGTTCGTTAAAATGATTCCTAGCTGGCCTAGCCAAGTCCGTTAAAACGACACCTCCCCGGACTTCTAGAGTAACTATACTTTAAGTGTGCACACCCCCATAGGAATACCTCATCCTACGAGTTATATAGTGACCGGCGAATAGACTTCTCCCTGCAGTATGAACTAGTCATACAATATATCATAACGACGAATAGACTTCGCCCTGCAGTATGAATGATCATACAATATAACACAACGACCACTGGGCAATGGCACTTAAAGCCACCCGTGGGTCAATCAAGGTCCTCCTCAACTTTACTTTAGAAAATAAGGTTTTGAAAACATAATCCTTCCTTCACTTTTCCTTCAAAAATAAGGTTTTGGCAACCAAAATAGCATACGTTCTTCAACGTAAGTTTTTATAAACATTTTGGATATCCCTCATATTCAAGTCTCATAAATCCCTATCTCAACTATCAATCATCAAATCTTAAGTGACAAAACCAACTTAAGGGATTTCTTACCTCTTGGTTGAAGTACTTTTTGCAAGAAGGATTTTGATCCTCTACTCAAATCTTTCACCAAAAATTCCTAGGCAAAACATATCATCATAATAATAATTTTAGGAAATCTTAACCTATAGTTAGGTTCTAGGGAAGAAAACAAGGCTTTTAACCGAATAAAAATGGAATTTTACCGAATAGATGATGATCTTGATGAAGAAATTGGCTATGGAAGCTCTCTTGATCACAAAGAATGAAGATGAAATCTCTCTCTCTCTTTTCCTCTCAATATTTCGAAAATGGGAGTGGAATGGGAAGAATGAAAGATCAAAGCTCTATTTATAGCAACTTGTAAGATAAGGATGAAGAAGCTTGGAGAGTAAGTCTCAATTTGGGGCTTGAAGAGTAAGCCACATTGTTACTTATAAGGGAAGAAAGAAGAAACTTGGAGATCAAGTTTCTATTTAGATCATCTCCAAAAATTATTTTAATATTAGCATGTGGCTAGAAGAACGGTTCTTATATCGTGGACCGCGGTCCACAATGCATTGTGGACCGCGGATCCCCAAAACGACGTCGTTTTGATTAATGAAACATATACTGCAGTTTCTTTTAATGATTAAAACTATATACTGTAGTTTTATATGAAAAGAAACTGCAGTATATATGAAAAGAAACTGCAGTATATTTGAAAAGAAACTGCAGTATATTTGAAAAGAAACTAAGTGGCGCGAATTCATCCGTCTATTTCATTAATCAAAACGACGTCGTTTTGGGACCGCGGTCCACAATGCATTGTGGACCACGGTCCACGATATAATTTGCGCTAGAAGAAATGACACTTGTCACAATGCTATGGTAAATCTTGAAGAATAAGACTTCCCTTGCCAGTTAGGGAATAAATCAGATAAAGTTACGGTAGAAAATAATTTAGGGACAATAGAGTGGCTGCCTAGGTTCTAGAAGAGACAAAATAAAATTAAAACATAGATGATATCAGTCAAATAATTGGTATCAAATTGAAGAATACATGTGCTGGCAGAAAGAAATTGGCAGAACACTAGATCCGGATTAAAAATATTATTGGGAGTATTTGGTAAGGTATTTTGATACCATTTTATTCAAATATGTAGTTAAAAAAGTCTAGAACCTACATATAAAATTTCATAGAAATCTAAGGAGTAGAAGTATGGTTTTCGAATTTTTTTCCAAAACTAGTCCAGAGAGAAAAATTCCGGACAGCACACTGCCAAGGGCAAAAACGTAATTTTTTGTGTTTACTCAAATATCCAAATGACCAAAAATTTTTAAGGATATCAAGTACTATAGGTTGGGGTTCTAAAATAAAAATTTCAGGTAAAACGGAGTTCGGGAAGTATGTTTACCGAATAAATCTTTCGGACTGCGCTGAGCTGAAATTTTCGGAAAAATGAATAGTTAGAAACATTTTTGGCTAAAAATCATTTTGTAACAAAAATGGTGAATAAATTTCGGGGTGTCACAGGTCACGCCATGGTCCTTCCCAACGTGTCCAAAACTCTAAAAAATCATCACTTCAGTCATCCAATTGTGCTCTCATGATAAGGTGACTTCAATGCTAGACTTGTTCAAATAGTCCACCTTATGCCACAAAACATCAATTCTTTGCAAAATCACCTAGCAAACACAATAATTTCATGAGTGACCAAAGTGACTCCATAAAACAATGAGTAACAAGCAAAAACACTAAAATATTTAAGAAAAAAAAGAATGCGTTTAAACATTCATTATGGATGCTAAAGTGGATGTTAGGGCATACAAAAAAATTGGTAGAAAAATTGCAACGGATGAGATTGCTCTTATATTGTGGGGCAAATTCTGTGTCGACCATCAATAAAAGGTATATTATTTTTAATTTACTAAAGGTGAATTATTTATGTACTGAATGCACATTATTTGATAGTATACAAAACAATGCACCTACCTTTAGTAAATCAAATAATGTACCTTTAGTATATTAAAAATTTATTATTTATTCATGGATCACGGAATAATGATATATATATTACAAACCATGAGTAAATGTACATTTGTAATATTCTAAATGTATATGATTGATATTATGTATAACGCACACTATTTGGTAGTAAATCAAATAATGTACTTTCAAGAATGAACCTTTAGTATATTAAAAATGTGCCTTTAATGTAATAAAAATGTATCTTATGTCAGGGTTCACCTTATAAGGTGAACATGGTCTATAGTATAATGATGAACTCTTACGTGAACCATGGTCTATACTATAATGATTGGTTGATTTCTATAAAAAGGTCATGTTTGTTAGCCTTGCTAAAGGTTAACCATCTGGAATCTTTGATCATGCAACTGAAGTTCATAAATTCAATATTTGGAGATGAAGGAGATGGTATATATGCATTGCCAAAAACAACTGAGCCGGCTGGTGGCAAAACCTTTTTCCAGACAGGGTTGATGTCATTTGGAAGGCCGGTCTTAAATTTGTACCTTTACACATCAAATTAAAGATGATAAAAGTAATGTACTTTGCAAATTGCAACTTGTGACTATACTAGCATGTGGGAAGTTTTCCTTGCCAACCAAAGATTATCACAAAAGTATTGGGTTAGTTTGATCAGAAATAAAGCCACTAAGACAGCTAAAAAGTTGCGTTGCAGTAACACACTAACATGCATGCATGCAATCTGCATACAAAAGATGAGTCATCAGATATGATCGTCCTCGTGAGTCGTGCCTACATGTTTAGACCAGACACAATCCAACTACTTTCTCAGACGGGCCAATATGATTTTAAAACAATATGGGTGTTTGGTTGGAAAGAATGAATAAGGGAGGAAAAGAAAGTGGGCAAAGAATAAAGTGATAATAAAGTAAAAATTTAAATTTGATATTATTTGGTAGGGAGGAACAGAATTATTGAGAATGTGAATGGAAGAAGTGGTATAAATACTAAAATGTTTTTTTGTATAATTGTTAAATATTATTGAAATAAATAATAATGTATGTCCTAGTATTTTGACATTATTTACTGCTTTAGTGCTTAGTTATTTTGTTAGTAAGTGCATTGTTAGTGGGCAGATCATTAGTACATGGTTTGTTTGTTTCTATTTCATTGCATTCTCTCTGTCTTTGTAATGCCTATATAAAAGGCTATATTAGTTGCATAATAATGATACGAGTTTTCCCTACTCTTGTTTCTCCTTATTATATAACATTTGGTATCTGAGCCGGGTTAAATATTCATACGAGCAGTAGCTCTAAGTGAGAGGAAGTGAGTAGAGTCTTTTCTCATAGCAGATAGTAATGGCAGATGAAAACTTTGTTCAACCCGCAATTCCTCGTTTTGATGGTTACTACGACCATTGTAGCATGCTGATGGAGAATTTCTTGAGGTCTAAACAACTTTAATTTGGTGTGTTATTGAGACTGCAGTTGCGGAGCTAACTGCAGGGATGCCAGAAGAGCAACGAACAAGATTGGAGGCATTGAAACTGAAAGATCCCAAAGCAAAAAATTATCTTTTTCAGGCCATCGAACGTCCAATCTTGGAGATCAGACAATCCTTTGCAAAGATTCCAAGAGTATATGGGACTCCATGTAGAAAAAGTATATATGAAGGTTCTACGAAAACAAAGAGGCAACAGCTTCAAGCACTTCGTACAGAGTTCGAAACACTCCGCATGAAATCGGGAGAGTCAGTTACAGAATATCTCTCTCATTTCCTTCCTTTTTCCCTTTTCTTCCCCATTGAATTGCAATTCATATAGGGGGGGTATGAATTGCAATTCAACAAAATGAAGGAACTGTAATGCCTTCCAACCAAACACTGTAATTCGAGTAGCCAAAGAATTGTGCTATAATTGAATTACAACTAGGTCAACCAAACAATCCAAAATAAAAAGACATGAAAACTGTACTCCCTATTTTCTTATGCAAGTTTGCATTGTAACAAAACCATCTCTGCAATTTATGTACTACATACCATGCTAATACTGTATTCACAACAATCTTTTACAAAAATAATTATAAAAACTAGCAACCATGCATTGCATGGTACCTTTTTTCTCAAAGGGCAGGATTTATAAACAAAAATGTAACTTTAATTTTTGGGTCATAATGATCAAAATCTGACTCATCCAACTAAAACTTAAGATCCACCAACTGCCAACTTAACCCCTCTCTCTCTCTCTCTCTCTCTCTCTCTCTCTATATATATATATATATATATATATATATATATATATATGTTATATTATATTAGGGAAGAATGGTGTATACCAAAATCAGTTCATCTCATTCTACTCACCCTTCAGGCTTTAGCAAAGATAATTTCTTGTTATCCTTGCCAATATTTACAAAGAACTAAAGAAAGTTAGATATGAAGCAAAATCAGATGAAATCAAGCCTGGTTCCCATCAACTACTGGCCAGTTTTAATGAATCAGAGTTCAAGAAAATGGGCACTTCCTGATTCTGCAGCCACCCAATGCAATCCGTCTCCCACTTCAAAACAACCAAAAATAAGAAATGGTGCTATGAGATTAAGGCCAAGGATAACAGACACTGTGAAGGGGAAGCTGATCCTAGGGGCAAAACTTCTCCAAGCTGGTGGCATCCAAAAGGTGTTCAAGAAGAACTTCAGTACTGTTAGAGACGGCGAAAAGCTTTTGAAGGCATCTCAATGTTATTTATCTACAACATCTGGTCCAATGCCTGGCCTACTCTTTATTTCTACTCACAAAGTTTCCTTCCTTAGCGAGAGATCAATCAAAATCCCTTCTTCAACTGGAAAGTCGTCCATGAGAATTCATTATAAGGTATCTATCCCAATTGCCAAAATTAAGAGAGCAAATGAAAGTGAGAATTTGAAGAATCCATCAGAGAAGTACATACAAATAGTCACGGAAGACCATTTTGAGTTTTGGTTTATGTGGTTCCAACACCATCAAAGAACCTTGAAATATCTCCAGAATGTAATCATCTCTGAAGCTCAGTATCAGTAGAAATATCCATTATGATTCTTTCCTTGTAAAATGTAGACAAAGTTGTAGGGCTCAAAAGACTGTATATAAGATTGGTTAAGTGTTGAAGCAGTTCTTGGAAATTGTTAAGTATACACATTAAACGAGTCAATTCAAGTGTTTTTTCGTCCAAATTAAAAGACGAGGACAAATTTAAAAAATCAACATAGTCGGGGACCGTTGCTGAAATTAACTCCACATTAAACCTATCCAATCCTGTGATATGAACAGAAAAGGCACAATATTTGATTCCCTTCCAAGTCAAAGTTTGATTTTAATTGTTGTAGCTTTGAGTTGGCTTGGTTGGATTCAAAGGGTGATTTGGCACTGGTATGCTGATAACAAAAATTGTAGAAGAGAATGAATCTATTAAAGGTTGGTGCACCTGTTATGTTATTGCGGAACATAGACTACACTCTTGGTCTTGGCAACGGTACGCATCTCATCGTCACAAGATTGTCATATTACATTGTCGAAGTAAGAATAGTTAATTGGACACATGAATGAGCCAAAGTTATTATCCCTCGAATGTCTCTCACTCCTTTTGATACAAGATTGCTCTTCAAGTTCCAATGTAAACAATTCACATTGATGCTCGCATATGCGATGACTATGAACAAAAGTCAGGGCCAAACACTAACTCATGTTAGGTTACGTTATTGCTGAAAAAATCGGTGTTTAATCACGATCAATTGTACGTGGCTTTCTCTCGAGTCACCCATCCTGATGACCTTAATGTGTTAGCTCTAGATGAGGACGGACAAGATTCTGTTAGTTCTACCAATGTCATCTACAAAGAGGTTTTCAATAATGTGTAATTCGAACCGGTGATATTATGTTTTTTTTTTTTTTGCAAAGAGCACATTTGCCCAAGTTATACAAATCCTAAACACTGATATATAAAGTCACCAAAAGGTTCAGCATCGGATGCTTACATCTACACATTAGCTATTAATTCAACAATTATTTGGTAGAATTCAAGCAAGGATAACATCACAAAACATAATCAATCCAAACTATCTTTTTCAATTGCACTATATAATATTTGATGTTATAATTTATATAAGTATATATCGATCCAAATATTCTTAAAATATTATAGCAAATCCATTACGTGCACCGCACGGGTGAAAATACTAGTTATGCTTAAAAACTGTGTCATTTTTATGTTACTATGGTAGTATATATACTATATATGCTTAAAAAGCGTAGTAAAAAGTAAATAAATAAAAAAAAAAACGTTGTAATATCTTGTTTTAGTGATAGTATCCTAAATCAATTTGTGACAACAGCTAGCTTTTAATTACTTGGCATGTTTTGTGTTTAGCGAACATCCTATTTGACCTCTCTTTTAGTCCACTCCTTAATAACGATATATGACGACCAGTTCTTACTACTTTTATGTACATATTTGACATAAAATTCATATGATTTTATGCTAATTATTGGAAGTTAATTATGTGCTTATTTGATCCTTTTGTGTCATTAAGGTGATTAGGAAGCATTGATTGCAAAATCATGTATATTGGAGCTCAAATGGATGTGTGTAACTGTAAAGTCATTTTGACACAAAAGGTGCCGTGTGTTCCATGAGTAGTGAAAGAACAAGAAGGTGAAAAAGACGGAGTTGGAACTTGGAAGTATCTTGGCATGAACCAAGACTCAAAGGAGTAAAGAAAATGAAGAAAAGTGCATTTTGGAGTGAAGATCGATGAAGCCTCACGCTAATGCTCACGCCCGTGAGTGCATTGTCAATGTAACAAATTATGCTTTGTTTTCCTCTGTCCAATAACGTCTTGGTACTTTTTTTTTTTTTTGAAAAACGTCTTGGTACTTTAATCACATCTCAACGTATGAATGTTCAAATCAAGTTATTCAAATGGATTTGGAAAGATAATTGAAGGAGATACAACTTCTAAGAGGACGACACACAGATACAAATGGAGACGTACTAATGATGGTATTGGAGGCGAAGAGCTGCGCTATTGCGTATTGGAGACGAAGATCTACACTATTGTGTATTGGAGATGATGAAGGAATCACTAATATTGAGTTAAAAGAAACCCTAGTTTTCTACGTCTGTTGTGAGAGATCAATATACACATATTGTATATATAATAGAGATCAAATGCAGTGAATGTGTCCAGGTGAAAGATGTGGAAGATTGATAGTCATTGATCTCGCTAAAATCAATCCGTCCAGATTGAACACATATTAAAAAAACATGCAGTGGCATGCATTTTGGGTTTTTTGTGTTTAGGTCAAACTTTAGGTGCGCGGCTTTCCTTCTTAACGTGCGTGGTTTCTGTGCTTAAGGTGCGTCATTTCTTAAGTTGAGAACTTAAGGTGCATTTTTTGTTGAAACTAAAGGTGTGTCGATCTAAAGCTTTAGGTGTGTTGTTTTACTTCTTAAGTTGTGTAGTTTGCCTTCTTAAGGTGCGTGGTTTGTGTGCTTAAGGTGCACCTATGGTTGAAACTTAAGGTGTATATCGGTCTAAACTTTAGGTGTGTGGTTTTACTTCTTAAGGTGCGTGATTTGTGTGCCGGTCTATCTTTGTATATATTTCATACAGTACCTGTACATATTATTGTAAAATCGCGCACCTTAAAACCATGCACCAGCTATGCGTATACGGGTATTGCAACTTTGTCACGCACAAAGTGGTAATATATTTCAACATGCTTAGTACAATCGTGAAAGATCGGATTAGCACAAAGATAAGTAGCCTCCAGGTTATCACACAACAAACACAGAGGTTAACACTGAGCAAGACCTAGTTCAAGCAATAGTGCAACTAGCCATGTGACTTCAACCGAAGTATCAATAATACCCTTATACTCAGCCAATATAGACGAACACGCACCGTTTTCTACTTACGACACCCGCATGAGACCAGATTAGAACCAACAAACACCACAAAACCACTCGTAGACATTTAACCATCAGGAAAGCCGCCCAATCAGAATCAAAAAACGTATGAATATCCAGACTGGTAGGAAAATGCATAGCCTGGCACAACCAGTTCACAGCTTACGTAGAGTACCCTTTACATACCTGAGCACTCATTTCAAAGCTAACCAATTCACATCAGTAGGAGAATGCATAGACTGGCACAACATGTTCACCGCAAAAAAAATATGAAGAGGCGTCACTATAAGATATTGAAGCGCACCAGCTAGGCTACGGTACAACTTTGGATCGACAAAGGGAGTAGAGGAATGATCCACCGGCTTCTGCGGGAAAGAAATCAGAGTCCCTACAGAATTCTTCATGCCAGCACGCTTAAGAATATCCGTCATATAGCGAATTTGAGAGAGAACCAAACTACCAGCAATAGGAAGCGTCTCTATGTAGAGAATGAAATGTGGCAACCCCAAGTCTCGAACCTTAAATGCTGTGGAAAACTTATCTAAGAGAGAAGAAACCATAATTTTATCATGCTCCATGATAAAAAACCGTAAACATAAACAAGGAGATATGTCTGCCCCTCAGATGAATAAATGAATAGAGAAGCATCATATCGGTCTTTAAAGTTCAAAAGCCAATGGATATCAAAAAATCATGTAGGCGACGAAACCAAGCACAAGGAACTTGTTTCAATCAATAAAGAGAACGCTCAAGCTTGCAAACATGTGTGGGAAAAGTATAATGAACATAACTTGGAGGTTGTTTCATGTAAATCGTCTCAGACAAAGCCCCATTAAGGAAAGCATTATGTACATCTAACTGTAGCATAGACCAGCCACCAGAAACAGCAAGTGCTAGTAATAATCGAACCGTGGTAGGCTTCACCACCCGACTAAATGTTTCAAAATAGTCTTCACTAGCTACTTGTTTAAAACCCTTGCCGACTAAACAAGCCTTGTGACGTTCAATAGATCCATATGAATTTCGCTTAATTCGAAAAACTCACTTACAACCAATAACATTCATAGAGGGGTGAAACGGAACCAACTTCCACGTTTTGTTCTGTAGTAAGGCATTAAATTCCAGTGCCATCGCATCTCGCCACTCTGGAATTTCATGGCCTGGGAATAACACATAGGTTTAGTTCTAGCCATAGCAACAAGAGCAACACCACCTGCTGGGCCACCTCTGGTCGTATGGCACAAAATCATAGAGTGAGTACACCGTGGGACAGTTGACACAATAGCATTGGAGCTCACAGGCGGCGAATCAGAAATAGCTACATTATAACCTATATATAGACAATGAACTAGTAACACTAGAAGAAACCACAAGCACATCACTCCAAAATTGAGGTGAAAAGTCAGTACCACACCCAACAGAGACTAGAGCAGCACCTCAGGAATTAAGCACACACCCTGGAGCCAATTTAGGCGGAACGGAAACCTGTGTCTGTAAACTGAAAGGAAAAATACCTTCATCAAAGCGAGCATGTGTACACATAAAGAATTTCTGAGTACGTAGGTCTATACAACGATACCCCGGTAGGAAGCAGGATAACACAGAAACACACTTGGTGAGGAACGAAAGTCAAACTTGTGTCGATTATACAATGGGAGAGGTGGATAACAAAGACTACCAAAGACCCGAAGAAAACTATAGTATGGGCTTTTAGCAAAAAGAATAGAATACAGACTAGCATTTAACAGTACAGACGTAGGGAGACGATTAATCAAATAAATCGAAGTTCCAAATGCAAAGTGCCAGAATCGAGATGGAACATTAGCATGAGTAAGAAGAGCAAGAAGAGCAAGACTCGTCTCAACAATGTGAAAATGACGACGTTCTGCTCTACTATTCTACTCATGCATATAACCAAACGATTGACGATGACGAATACCAAGCTGAGCAAAGTGACGACCCAACTTACGATATTTACCACCCAAATTGATTTTAATGGACTTAATGGAACATGAAATTAACGCTCAACTAAAGTACGGAATTTAGTAAAATTATCATAAATGTCAGGCTTTAATTTCATAGGATAAAGCCAAACATAATGAGAATAATCGCCAATGAAAATAAGAAAATAGCGATGACCATCAGAAAAATAACAGGAAAAGGACCTCAAATGTCCGTATAAACTAAACCAAGTACATTAACACTAGACCTATCAACTCTACAAAGAGAAAAACGAGCAGACTTGCCTAGTTGTCATGCAGAACACACATTGGTGAAGTGCACTGATCTGAGCCGATCAACAAAACAAGACTTTAAAAAACGAAGTAACACACAAGAATGCGGGTGACCGAGACAACAATGCCAAGTTTATGAAGAAGCTTTAGAGGATATGAGAGCTACTGGACTCAACCTAGAAAGAGAGTAGAGACCACTAGATGTGGCCCATTTAAGCAGAGTTTCCTTGGTGACACGATCCTTCACAAGAAAGTAAAACGGATGACACTCAAAAAATGCATCATTATCAGTGTAAATCGATGAATAGACAATAAGGTATTTGTAAGTTTAGGAACATGAAGCACATTATGTAAGGAAAATAAACGAGAATCAGAAGAAATCGAAGTATAGCCAACGCTAGAAATTCTCAAACCTGAACCATACTCTCAAATCCAAGTATGTCAGAACCAGTGTACCCATCGGAACCTGACAAAGCCGCTAAGTTTGGGGTCGCAAGATGTGTTGCACCAGTATCTGGGAACCATGAATCCAAAAACAGAGTTGCAGCCATCTCATATGAATACGCAACATGAGCTCGCGGAGTGATAAGTGCTCATTTGTCTGTATTTTTCTCCCTTTCACTAAGTCATTTTGTTTATAGATCATTCCAATTTTCATGAGAATTAGTGCTTATTTGTGTTATTTTGCAAGGAGTATGAGTTGGAAAGCATTTGAAGCCAAGACGGCGATTTTCATGCATTTTGGATGCATTTGGAGTCAATGGGAGTCAAGGAGAAGCTATGGAGATGAGTGCAACACTTCCAAGGGAGCTTAAGACTTGTATTTGCAATGGTTTTGGTCATTTGGGCAAACTAAAACAAAAGAGAAGCAAAAGATCAAGGTGTTGAAGTTTCTGCACGTCGACATCTTAGTAATTGGATCATATCTCAGCCCAGGAATGTCCAAATTATGTGATCTTTGGACCATTGGAAAGAAGACTTCAAGGGCTACAACGTTTCTCGAAATACACATTTCGTAATTCTGAACGGAAAATGGTGAAAAACAGCCTAGAAGTCAAAGCAGCTGCACAGAGTTCGAAAATGCAATTTCTGGAGAGCTGGCATACGGCCACCCATACGGCCGTATGCATGGCCGTTTGTTTTAGGCCGAATTACAGTGCAAAAATGCTGTTTCTGAAGAGGAGTCATATGGCCACACAAACGGCCGTTTACCAGGCCGTTTGGGACCTGCTCTGCTCACTATTTAAGCTCGTTTTGAGCATTTTGAACACGGTTTTTCCCCATGGTTGAACCCTAAACACTTCCATTCACTCCCTTTCATATTTTTAGGTTAGATTAGGCTTAGATCTATGTATTTTAACACTTTTGGAGCTTGTAATCTTGGATTTGAAGCTTGGATTTCAAGATTCTTCCTCCCATTTCAATAGAGAAGTTTTCTTTCCTTTATCTATTTTCTTTTGCAAGATTTATGTTTATTACTTGTGTTTTTGTGTTCTTGATGCTATTTAATCATGAGTAGTTAGTTTATGGGCTTGAGTTAGGGTTGTATTATCTATTTTGATGCTTAGTATGTGATTATTGCATAAAAGGGGATGAACACCAACCTAGGGTTCTTGAGTTTGAATTGGATTTATTTCTATCTTTCAATAGTTAATGGCCAATGATTATTGCTTGTCTTTGGAAAGTCTTTCATTTCAATGGAAGTTGGATGGAAGACTTAAGCCAATCCAATCTCAAACCCATTTTCTCTTCCATGGAAATAGAGGTAGAATTGGGGCAAAATAGCTTTTGTTCTTTAAGAACTTAGGTTGGTACACCATGGAAATGGGGCAACCTTTGTTCTAATCCTTGTGAAAACTTGGATTCCTTTGTGCTAGCCTTGAGAACCTAGGGTTAATGTTCTTCCCCCAAACTTAAGTGTTAAAGCATCTAGATGGTAATGCCCCTTACTTGAGTCCTATTTCTTTATTTTGCACTTATCTATTGTTTATATGTGTTTGTTCTACCTCGTTGTCGATTGCTTAGCTTCTTGTTGATTTCCTTGTGCTAGTGCCTAGTTTTGTGATTGCATATTGCGTGCCATAACCCCCAATCCTCAGCGGAACGACATTTCACACCCGTACACTCACCATCACTCATTTTTGCTACACATCACGGAGCAGGGGCATCCTCATAGCGACGAAAACAATTTATGGCCTTATGACCGAAACGACTACAAATTTGGCATTTAGGAGAGTAATTGCAACCACGCTGCCTACGACCTCGGTTGCCATGCTGTCCACGTCCAGAATCGCGACTGGAACCACCTCCAAATCTGCCACCACGACTAGAAGACTCTGACCCAGCACCACTACGGACTGACATGGCTGCCGGAACGGACTCAGAAGAAAAATCCTCTACACAAATAAAGTGTTGTGCCATGAGGTAATCAGAGAGCTAATCAAGAGAAACTGGTGATATCTACTACTCCCTCTGTCCCATTTTACCTGTCCTATTTACTATTCATTGGTCAAACCAACTCTTCCTTCTTTGCTTATTTTCTTTAGTAATTTTTTATTATTTTTAAATTTAATTTTTTATGTTTAATAGTACTTTTAATGTAGTTTTTAAATATATAAATTTTATATATTAATGTTAAATTTAATAATATGAAAAATTGGATTAAAAATTACTTCAGTCAAGCCTCGTTAAACGAATCAGACAACCATTTTGGGACGGAGGTAGTATTTTGTACAATAATTCACCCCTTATTTTAGTTGTTTTGATGCTTATTTTCTTTACCCTAGTGAAATTGAGAATTGTTTGTGTGTTATATTGTCTCAGGGGTTGAATTATCCACAAGGAGCAGCAAAGGTAGAATTTTGGAACATTTTGGACAAGTTTTGGAAGAAAAGAAAATTACCTAAGGAAGAAAATGAAACAAGAATAAGAATTGGAAGCTGCCTCATGGGCCCAAGGCCCATCTATCTCCTATAATTATTTCCTAACATTGATTTAGTTTATTTTTCCTCTTCTCTTTATATTTTCCTAGTATAGTTTAGATTAGTTTTACATTATATTATTTAATTTCAAGCTTGGAATCACGGATTGAAGTTGGATTTGTTCTTCATTATCAGTAAAGTTTTCTCTTCCCTTTATATTTCTTGCAATGTTTATGGTTATTTATTATAGTTTTGCTCTATTTACTTTTATGATGCGTGAGTAGTTAGCTTTTGGGTTCAGATTAGGGTTCTATTGCTATTTTTGATGCTATGTTTATGATTATTGCATAAAGGGGATAATTAATTAATCTAGGGTTTTTATGTTTGAATTGGATTATAAATTCCTCTTATTGATAATTGATGCACAACTTTTATTGATTTGCTTTGGAGAGGATTTCATCACAACGAAAGTTTGGTGAAAGACTCAGCCTAACCAATTTCAACCCAATTTTTCCTACTATAAGAATAGGGGTAACTTGGGGGCTTATAATGCTTTTGTGTTTTAAGGTTAAGATTGATGCATCACGAAAGTGGGGCAATCCTAGCCTAATTCTAGTTTATTGATTAAGAAAGTAACTGAACTGAATTCTTGAGTGCATTGCCAATAAATCCCTTGGTTAATTGTTTTCCCTAATTTTGAGATTGTTAGAGCATCAAGATTGCAATACCCCTAATCTGACCCATTCTTTTATCATATAGTTTATCCCTTATTTGTTTTGCATTATTTTATTTTCATTCCTTAATCTTAGCTTGCTTGGGTTCTAGTGAATTCCAAGACTTTAGTGCCTAGAATTCTACATATCATACAAGTACGTGTCATAGTCCCAATCCTCAGCGGAACGGCATTTACACCCTTTTTTTACTATCACCATTTTACCCATCAACTAGAGTGCCTTTCGTCGCCAACGCCAAAACCATACCTTTATATTTTACCCGGAGACCACGAAAAGCGTACAAGTTTTGTTCATCTGTTGCGATAGATCTTCCGGCGAGGGCAAGCTCTTCAACGAAGAATTTTGCCTTGCCCAGATATTCTGCTATAGACAAATCACCTTGAAGAATCCCTTGCAGCTGACTCAACAAACTCAAGGAGCACGCACGTGTGGACGATCTAAGGGAATTTTCAATTGCCACCCACAAAGATCGCGACGTAGCATGACCAACCGCTAAAGGAAGCATCTCTTCTAAGAGAAAGGATATGATCATAGATAGGATAGACTGATCCTGTTGAACCCAGGAAACAAACAATAGATTAGAGTAGGTGTAACATCACTAACATAGGAGAGAACTGCCAATGGGCAAACAGTTGAGCCATCTACATACCCGACTAAGTTCTGGCCACGGAGAAACGGGATGAATGCAGCTGAGTTCTCCAGAACAACTAATTCTTGGAGATGAGCTTGATGGAGACGAAATGATGAGTTGATTGCAATGTGTTAGGAGGAGACCCCGGAGGAGCAGACACGACATCACTCAGAGTACGGCTAAACAAATTGGGAATGATCACAGAGGCCATGAATCACCTATCGACTGATACCAGATGAAGACACAGTTGAATAGAATATTATTCACACAATAATATGTACATATATATCGTATGAAATATATACAAAGATATATTAAGCTAGAGGAAGTAAAAGTATATTATAAGTAGACTAGCTACTAGAGTCCTAATAGTGCCTACCAAAGGTTTGCGGTGTTTGACTCAATACTTGTGAGAGTTAGTTAAGGTCAAATCACGGATGATATAACATCTATGGAACGACTTATACACATGAATCTTGGGGTCTGCCATTGACCTAACTAAAATGATTGAGGGGTCATACGGATAAGGTCTGCAGATAGTGAGCCCGTGTAGTCAACCATCCTTTGGTTGCCTTATACATTTACCGATGTATCAACCTATGACTAAGGTCTGCTGGAAGACTAACTCTTACTTGAGAACAATAGGGTAATTTCAACATTGGTGGTTGCAAAAAAAAAAAAATATTTGCAGAAGTCTAAGTTCCTAAAATACATCTAATAACATTATCAAAATCTATATAACAATTATTCCTAACCATATATACAATTTGAATTTGCAACATGAAGGCCTTCTCATATGCAGAGGTGTAAGTCAAATGTCAAAATGAGCTCCGAAAGCTTGAGGAGATTAAGAAGTGCTGGATCCTATCATAGAATTCTGTTTAATCCACAAAGTTAAAGGTCCAAATCAGACAACTGAGTCGGCTAACGACCTCAAATCTTTTTGTAGACAAGCTAAGGTTGATGTGATTTGGAAGGGTGGTCAAATTTGTGCCTTTACACATCCTCAAATAGTCAAATATGAGGAAAGTAATAATGTTACATTGTAGTGATGATGATGATGCAGTGAATTGCATATGGGCATTCAAATGCCAGGTTCTTGTGAGTAGCATGTGGGAAGTTTCCCTAGCTAGATTGCCCATTACATGAATCAAAGATGAGTCATCATATCATCAATCCTACTACAAATTCAAAATGCTAAATAATTAATTTTTAAAAGAAAAGTAGATACGCTATCTCTTTCTGAAAGGAACTTGTACATCTCATCTCGTAACCTTTGTGGGTCATGATGATCAAAATCTGACTCATCCAACTGAAACTTAAGATCCACCAACCGCCCACTTGACCTATATATACATATTGCTCATGGAAGAATTAGTTGTGTACCAGAAAACAGTTCATTCCATTCGATGAATGAACTGATTTATATGCTGTGTTCCATAAGTTTCGTGTTTTAGTTGAAAACCAGTTCTCTCGTAAGATTAAATCTGTGCAGTCTGATCTGGGGGTGAGTATATTAAGCTGAGTTCTGTCTTGTCGTCTCTCGGTATTGCTCATCGTAAGTCATGTGCCTATACACATGAACAAAATGGGCGTGTCGAGCGGCGACATAGACACATTGTCGACCTCGCTGCCGACCACCTCTACTGCTGCGCCGGTGCTCGCTGCTTTTGTTGATGATCCGGCAGTGGCGGCCTGGGTTCAACAAGACCAGGCCATCTTGTCCATGTTGGTGGCTTCATTGTCGGAGGAGGTCCTCTATCTCGCACTTGGACAATCCACCTCGTGTCTGCTGTGGAAGGAGATCGAGAGCGCATTCGGGTCTGCGACTCGCGCTCGTTCTCTTGGCCTTCTTGCTCAGCTGCAGGGGTTGCGTCAAGGGGATAGCACGCCTGCGGAATACCTGGGTCGTGCAAAGGTGTTGGTGGAAGAGCTTGCAATGGCCGGCCAACCGGTGACGTTGTATACGCAGAACCTCTATGTGTTCAAAGGTCTGCGCCCGGAATTCCGATCTAT
>CM008338.1:32301672-32318805 GCA_002525835.2 Ipomoea batatas | reverse complement strand
ACTGATTAACCAGAAAAAACTTCAGTTCGGTTAATTCGATAATAAAAAGATCGGTTCAATTAAATTAAAATGGTTCGGTTAACCGATTGAATCCCCTTTGTTAATTAAGCTAATAATTACATGAATATTAGTATAATTATAATTAATTCAATTAGATATGGAGGGGAAGAAAAAAGTAAAGGCACTATGGTGAAAAGGAATATAAACTACACCTTCCAAATATGTGCATATATCTTGTGTACATAACAACCTATCATGTTTGTGTATATTTGTTCTCAAGTTCAGAAACTCATGCGCTGCTTACATAATTTACCTATGTGGTCCTTTGTTTAGGCAACAAAGAGGCATTTGACGCAAAGAATTGAGAATGTAGATAGGAAACTGGATGACCAAATTGAGATATCAAAACAAATTCGGACTGAGGTAAGCTCACAAAGTAAATCTTATTTTCCATTCACAGGATGGATTTTGGTTTAAATGAATTAATTCATGTTATTCTTAACATGAACATATTACTGAAGGATCCAAATTGTGATTGATGTGTTAAATAAAATGGGAAAATGAAAATATTCAAAATACTATTAATTAATCATCTTATGAAGTTCTAACTTCTATTTACATATTTTTCCAGGTGATGATTGGGAACATGAAGAGATATTTACAGATGATGATGAAGCTGTTGGATGCTTTTGCAATTGCTAGTTATAAGCTGCCCTGACACCAATTTCTTATCTTAATGCTATTCTTTTTGTTTCCCTTTTTCTGGGTTGGGTTGGGTTGAGTTGCATGTGGCAAATGTGTTAAGATATTCATATCCTATCCTTGCAGTAGTGTCTATAATGGGTACTTAACATGATAAATACTTTTATAGTGGTGTCTAAAGTTTTTCGTATGGTGTTTTTGCGTGTATTCTGTGTTTGTTTTAATTTGATGCTTATTTCACTTCTAGATTGACCAATATTGGAGTATTTAAATGCTTAAAGTGTTGTGGTGTGCACAGAAGTCTTGGAATAAATATTAAAAAAAAAAAAAATTTGCGTCTGTTCGTTTCTAGCCAGGAACAAATGCATAGTTTTTTAAGCGCTATCTACGTCCGAAGTTTGTAAACATTCAACGCAGATAGTCTAGTATCTGCGTACAGATTGTTCATACAAATTACGTCTCGCGCCCGATGTACTTTGGACGTAGATTGTGCTTTACTTCGGACACAAATGGTTATTCTGTACTAGGGATACTTAGGTATAAAAGTATAACTGAACAAATATTAGTATAATTGCCTAATAATAATTGTCTAATAATTATTATGGTAATTAAGCTAAACATGGATCGTTGAATTTATTTTTATAATAATTATAATTAAACTATTTTATCCTTAACAATCCCTAAAGATTCTTGTTTTATTCATTACCCCCCTGGCCTACTATATTGAGGTCATTGTTTAGGCTTAACAATCCCTAAAGATTCATGCTCAATTATAAATTTAATTGCTCCATACGTATCAATGACCTATTACTTGTTTATTATTGAATGCCAAAAATTAATCAACTATTTATTATATGTAATAATAATGTTTCACCATAAGTAAAATAAAATGTTGCCAAGACCAAATTAACCTCTCATTATTATGCAACCAATTAATTCCAGCATTATAATTTTGTAAATTTGGGGGCATGAAGATGTGAATTCACGTGAATCTGAAACTTGTGACATAATGAGCCCATGCCCACTTAAAAGTTACCTTCACATTCACATTTACTAACCTTCACACTTGCCGCACTATACCACGCATCAATAATTTGATTTGACAATGCAACTACGGAATATATAAAAGTTACAATGTGCATATATATGTCCATTTAAGATAATTAAGAGTTAAAATTAAAGAAAAAAATATAGTAATATTTTTATAATTAATAATTATGATTGCACATTTAAAAACACTTGATAATGTATGTGTAGTAATTAATAGTGCACACGAGTGTATTATTGTAAAGAAAAATAAAAAATACTTGATGTACTCCTAATTTTTACTCACACTTGTGTTCAAATTTGATTGGAGGAAGAAAAAAAAAAGAGTCATGACCCCTTACTAAATTGAGCAATCAAAGCATACCAAATCATAGGGAGCATAAAATGGGAGTACATGTACAATTGCTCTATTATAAATTCTGAGCAGTTAGTTATTCGCGAATGCACTGTCAATCATTTTTAAATGCATTTTCGTAATTACAAAAATATCATCGCTCAACATTTGATTATTGTAGATGGATGGATGAGATGAATTTGTATGTATCACATTATTAGTTATCATCTATCGACTATCATGATTCTCTTTCTCTCTCTATAAACAAACACACAACACACACATATATATATATGAGAAATATTACAATTGGTATAATGCATCTTGTACTCGGTGTAAAGTTTTGAAACATTGAAAAAATATTGAGTTTATAATGGTATTGCGAGAAAAACGCCCCCATACTACATGATACAAACTCAATATTTTTATCATTTACTTTTGTGTGGCATTGTGTATAAAAACTTACCACATCAATTAACATGACAAAACTTATCTATATATATAATTCAAATCAAACATAAACAAGTCTTTACCTAGCCTTATTTAGAAATTAGCTAAAGTGTACTCGAAGGTTGATTTAATTACATAATTTTAACTTCAAGGTCCTCGTATTGGTATTAGTCCGCCTGACCCAAAAAGGTCAAGATTCAAATCTTATCACTAACATTTCAAGGATTAAAGTGAAGAATTCCAATATCCGATTAACCTAATTAATTTTTTTTTTTTTTAACAATGAGAAAATTAAAGCTTGGATAAACAAGATAAATCATGTTGTATAGTAGTTTGTAAATCTCTCAGTTTGTTGTATGATAGCCCATAAATCACTAAGGTAATTAAAAGTATTTGTTACTATATATATCAAGATGTTATCCCACAGAGGAACACAATGATTTCTTCAGCCTGTGGTACTAGATAAAGCTATGATTGGAGAATATTAGTTTAGGCCTTTTAATTACTCCATAGGATACTAAAGCAATGCACTTTGCTGTGCCATTAAGCCAAGCAAACTGCCTGTCTGCTCATCTAATCACACACTAAACATTAATTGCATTTTCACTGTGTTCATCTTCTCTTTGTGATCCATATATAGATCAGAGAGAAAAAGAGAGAGATATAAATATAGAGAAAATGACACTTCTTTAATCAATGGAGTTAATTGGAGCCATAATATTCACATCATTCTGCTCCCCTTCATCACCTCCTTTTCGTGCCGAAGAATTGAAGTCCAAGCAACCACCACCTTCGCCATTATTACTACCCTTCACTTCTTCACCTTATAAAAACCACACATTATTATATTATGCACAAAAAATCATGGCTTCTTCGGTTTATTGTATGTTGTTAATCGTGTTTGTTCTTTCTGGGTTTCACGCCATTGTTGGAGCTCAAGATCTTCGAGCTCCCCACGGCCTTGCTTACGAGAGCCCCACCGCCGCAGACGGCGGCGCTGTTTCCCCTGAAGCGTACGCGTTTTTCAACCCCGCCGCCGCCTCGAAGAATAGTAGTGCTGCTTCGCAGTTTCCTAATGCGGCGGCGTCTTCCCTGGAATCGAATCTGGCGCGTGATAGCGTGGCCAAGACGGAGGGCGGCGGAGGTGGAGGTGGTGGGATGGTCGGAATTCTGATCGGATTTCTGTTTGTTGTGGTTTTAGTGCTTGGGGTTTTCTTTGTGGTCACCACTCGGAAGCGCAATTGGACTAAGGCTAATGCTGCGGATATGCCTCAAGCGTGATAGTGCTGTTTTTGCCTATGGTTTGTAGTTTATTGGTAGATTAATTCTCGAGATCGTGTCATGTTAGACATTAAATGTTTTCTTAGTTAGAAATGCTATATTTTTTTTTATAGGTGCTTAGAAAAGTATTACTGAGTATATTTTAGTTAAAAGGTATTAGGTCTTCACCATTAGTGCAATTTTCATTGAATTTTGTAGGTATTTATGCCACATGAAAGAGAGAGAGTGAGGTGAGAGAAGGGGAGAGGTCTCCCTGCAAAGTTCGGATTTTATCAAAAATGTGGAGTCCACTTTTAACTTTCCCAAATTTCTTTGCGCGCGTTGCACGCAAATTTGCTCATCCAGAGGCGCGTGCTGGGCGCGTAAATGATAATATTTTTTGTTAGTTTCTTTTTCAGTTTTATATTTTGTTTTATTTTTTTCTTTTTCTTTTTTTTTTCTCCATCCTATTTTCTCTTTCCTAATCATACTTACAAAAACTTATCAAAAATCACACAAAAATTTCATGGTGAAGGCCTTACTTGTGTTACTTGGTCACCCACAAGTTTTATTTTGATACGTATGTAGTCGTAGCAGTTGTGCAAGTTACGTTGTTATATTTCATACAATTTTTTATTACCATGTTTAAATATGGTGAGCATTTTGTTAAATTTGATAAATACGTAGTTCAGAGTTTAAATTTGTGTGTATGTATGTGTATGTGTGTATATATATAGGATCGAGTTCAGATGCGTACTGGCCGCCCAGGAGAGAACTGCGGACGAATCACAGCGTGCCACATGTCCGGAATGTAGTTGCACCTAACGTTATAACTAGGTGCATGTAATGTTATAACTAGGTGCACCCAGGTGCATAAATGTTAACAAGGTAAATTACTTGCACCTGTAAGTGAAAATAGGTGCACACGTGCAAGTAAAATGTATTACAAGTGCAAGCAAATTATACAATGAGCATTAATACTAAGTGCACCTAATGTTATTACTAGATGCACCTAATGTTATAACTAGGTGCACATGGGTTGCATTCAGGTGCATGAATGTTAACAAAGTAAACTACGTGCACAAGTGTAAGTAAAATGTATTGCAGATGCAAGTAAAATGTATTACAGGTGCAAGTGAATTATACACTGAGCATCAATACTAAGTGCACCTAATGTTATAACTAGGTGCAGCTAATGTTATAACTAGGTGTACCTAGGTTGCACCAAGTGCATGAATATTAACAAGCTAAATTACTTGGTGAAAATATTTGCGAAAATAGGTGCATGAATATTAACAAGATAAATTACTCGCACTTGTAAGTGAAAATAGGTGCGAAAATAGGTGCACTTGTAAGTGAAACTAGGTACACCAAAGTTCCAATTATATATATTAATGGGTATGTTTGGCAAATCTAACTGAAAGCTGAAAAGTAGCTAAAAGCTGAAAAGCTATAAGCTAGGAGCTGAAACTGAAGAGCTGTTAAACTAACTGTTATGCTTAAAAATGTTTAGTAAAATTAGCTTTTTGATAAACTGATAAATGTAAAAAGATTAAAAAGGGCATCTTCATAAAATTTAAATTGGTTTGTTTACATATTAAAATTTAATATTTGAAAATAAAACTATTAGCAAATCATGATCTAGCATCCCATAATGAAGTAGCAATATTGTTACGAATCTCCTTCATCTCAATAGAGGTCTGACTTAAACTTTCCTTGATGGAGATATTACTACTTGAATCTTAAAGTTCATCGGGCGGTATGTAATCTGGATGCTGCTCAAGCACATTAAACATCATGTCATCTTGTGAAATTTTTTCCATTTGGCGGTATCTTCAAACCTTTCTTTAATTTCTTTCCATTTCATTAACCCACGCCCATGCTTTCGAATATATTTGATACAAATCTCACAAAAGAGCACCACGTACTCTTTGGTCCACTTAAAATTCTCTCCATCCATATTATCATTTGTTGAAGTCATATTGCTAATTTAGAAATAACAATAATAATAATAATAATAATAATAATAATATGTTAAAGTTTCAATTTAATGAGGCTAAACACATCAAATAATTTAAATAATCCAATTTAAACCAGCATTAGTAGCTTTTTCGCATATTGAATTCTATGTATTAACTTGCTTTAATTCTTCAAATTCTGCAATCCAACCATTCAAATAATACAAGTAATACAATGAAATATATATCATATACACACCTACGGATATCCAATATAATAAAATATATACAAGTAATACAACAAAATAAATATATACATACCTACAGACCGGTGCTATGGCGATTGGCTAGTTGCAGACTGCGGAACGAGATGGTTGATGGGCGATGCTTCTGCGGAGTGCAATGAAGCTGAAGCGATTATCATGAAAGTTGCGAATAAAGAAGAACAGGAAATGCTTTAATTGGGAAGGGTAAAGGATATCATTTCTTAAAATAATAAGGTACATTTAGTATATTAAAAATGTACATTTTGTTATGGTCCACACAATAATTTTCGACTACATGTGACAGGGTCAATAGTACTAAAAAAAAATATATGGCCACGGGTTACAATTAACTAAAGGCCTATTGAAGTAACAATTATGTCATGAACAGGAGTCAAATATAAGAAATCAACATATAAGAAAAATTTAGATGTTTAGAATTGTTTTTGTCGGTGGGATGGTGTGTCATTTACATGTGTTTTTGTTTCATTGATTTGTGTTTGTGCATTTTGCTAGTCAATCTTGTTCATAATTAAGTTCATTGTTGGGCATTCATGTTTATTATGTTATGCGTTCATGGCAAATTCATGCTTCGTCCAGGTCATTTTCCCTGGGTTTGTTTTTCAACATTTACCCTACTGTACTTTAGTGTCTTATCTTGTTCGTTATGTGCTTAGCTATTGTGCATTGTTGCTCTTTATGAATTGCATTATGGGCGGTTTGCTACGTACATTTGTGTGTTAGTGGGGTATGTGTGCATGTATTTTTCCCAGTTAGTTACTGTGGTGTTTTTGGTCTCATTCCAGGTTATAAGAAGCGGAAGATACAGGATGTTGGGACTAGTAGGGGCGACGCTGGCAGCGATGATGACTTTGTTGATCCTCCTTCGGAGTTTGTGAGTAGGCCACGTAACTACAGGGAGGAGCATAGGGAAACCAGTCTTGAGTTAGAACTCACGCCGAATGAGGATGTGATGTTTTGAACTATTGAGACTAGGGAATCTGTTAAAGTGTTGTACAATGTCATCAAGTCTCTCAATGCTCGGCAAAGAATAGCTGTGCGCGAGATTGGTTTTGGTGATCTTCTCTTTCTTGATATAAAAGAGACTCCATTGCGACTGTGCGCGGTTGGTTGTTGACCAATTATAACCCGGGGGAAAGGGTGCTCAATCTGGAGAATGGAAATGTTATACATATCACAGTTAAGGATGTTGCTGATGTCTTTGGCTTCCCCATGGGTAGGATTCCCATGGTGAAGAGACGTAAACGGGAGTTGGGGCCAATGTTAGTGGAATGGAGGGAGGTTCTAGAGAAACCTGATGCTAATATCTCTCACTAAAGGAGGTGTGTGATGCTATGCTTGGGGAGCGGGCTGGTGGGGAGCGGTTTAAGAGAAATTTCTCGGTGATTGTTGCTACTACTCTCATTGAATGCTCAGGAAATGGTGCCACGAACCAACAATTTTAGATATTCTTGATGATGCCTTTGAGATTGTGGATCTGAATTGGTGTGAATGTTTGCTTGAGAGTTTGGGGGACTGCCACACATCCTGGTTAGAAGGGTTGTACAAGAAATTTGTTGGCCCATTAGACTTCCTGATGGTATGTTCTTTTACTACACTTAGGTGTGATTTATATATGAGTTTAGTGTTTAGGGGTTGCACAAGTGTCAGTACTATGTTGGATATTATGTTCTCTACGGTTGGTAGTTAAAATGAACTGTTTTTCAGCTGCTGTTTGGTGTAATGCTTTTTTTTTTTGGTTTGCTATTTTCCAGATATTGTATTGTGTGATAGGGTGAGGTGGGGGGCCAGGGTTGGTCCTAGGAATTACCCTGCCTTGAAAGATTGGTCTTCCAAGATGATGAAAACGCTACAGTTGGAGGAGATTAGAACTACGGGGTTTGGTACTAGGGAGTTGCTCCCCCCGTTGCGCCCTAGGGTCAATCGTCGTTCTTCTCAACCAGTAAGGGCAGTCCCAAGTCATGATGTAACAAGAGTACATCAAGTGGTTTGTGAATTTCAACCAGAAATGCCCGATGCATAGGTTTGATAGGTTTTTTGTTGTTGGGCTTTGTGGCATAGTTTGTAGTGTGGGTGTGTCATGGTTTTAGTTATCCTTTTTCATTTTCAGGTAACGGATCCCTTGTCTTTGAATCAGCCTCGTGGTGTACCTACTGATGTGGGCCAAGCAGAGCATGGTGGTATGCATGGGGAGGCTACTGGTGGCCAAATTTTAAACCAAGGCAGTGTCAACCCAATGTAGGAGGTGGGGGTCACCAGTATGGATCGAGTGTGCCTCAGATTTGTGTCTGTTATGCATTCAATAATGTAGTAATATTTCGTTGTATTATGGTTTTTGGTGTAGTGATATATCTAACGCGTTGCCCTTAATATTGCAGACATCTGTTGAACGTGTAATGGAGAATGCCACGCTCCTTGCCATGTCAGTGTTGGAGTTTGTCCAAGTGGTGGAGGAAGCGGCACATGATTCAGTAGCGGATGATAACCTTAAGCAAGTGGTTGGGGTGACCCAGAAGTTGCTAGGTCTTTGTAGCCATATGGCCACTACAGTGATTGTGCCAAATCATATAGAGGTGGATCACACTTTCACGCAGCGTGAGGACGTAATTTGGGATAATCCAAATTTCCTACGAGGGGTGGAGGACATCGAGAGAGCGATCCAGCGGAGGGAGGCACACAAGGATATGTCATCCTTTAGTTTGGGACTCACGCCCGCGGATGCAGGGGTTGAGTGGTGTGGCATCAATGCCATTGCTCAGGAATACCAAGTGGATGGCCGGTCGAAGGTTGCGAGTGGGGATGGCAGCGCCAATGCTGTTCCGGTGGAGGGTACTACTGTTTCTGAGGCAAGTCTCCTAGTAGGATTTGTACTTGGTTATGTATTTCGTCTAGGGTAACTGACTTAGGGGTGTGAATAGCTCATGTGTTCTCTTCCTTGATCATGTGTGTGTGCATTTTTCTGTGTTTTGTTGTGTAATTTCATGTCTCCTGGTCTAGGTTATATTACTTTAAACTGTTGCCCTCTGTGTGTATGCAGTGTATTGTGTACTAGTCAGTTTCTATATCTGTGTGCCTATGTATTATGTTGTGCATGTGTATTCTGGTAGTTGTGCACCTGTATTCAAGTTTGTGTGCATTCGTGGTCTGATTCTTATGCATCCATCAGAGGTTATTTGTGCAATAATCTTTTAGACAGCTGTTGCTCTCTCATTGGGATGCATTATTTGTTTAAGTAGCATTCTAGTTGGTGTGTTTTGTTTCTCGAATATGTTTTAGCCTTTGGTGTGTAGTCCCTTTCGTGCGTTGCTGATATTTGTCTCCACTGGGTGTTAATCCTTTAGCAAGTCGAATGTCATCCTCGGATGTAGTGGGCGATCAAATATTTACAACACCACAACCGCAGGTGGTCCTTTTGTTTCTTTGTTGGTAACTTTATGCTCAATGTTAGCTCTCATTCGTATTCTTTTTGATAGGTTGGGGTGTCTTCTCCTGTTCCTGATGTAGTAGCTGAGGAATGCCGTGTACTTGCTGAGCCACAGAAGGGTTTGATGCCAGATATTGAAGGAAGGGAAACTGGTGGGATAGGTCACCAGTTGTTGGTAGACTGGTATAGTACATATCTATTTCACCCGACTGGCGTGCGTTTTTATCAGCATTTATGTTCGTGGTGTGGAGTTGGGTGTTGGATAGTACGCATCCTGTCATGTAAGGACCGCTAAGGGAAAGTCTTTTGGTCGTTGTGTATCCTATGTGGAGTTTTAGGTTTCTGTTGTTTTATTGGCATGCAGGGATGAAGAGTTGTGGGCGTATAGGGAGTGGTGTGCTGTTTGGGAAGATTTTTCATCTCTGTGGAATGGCTGTCACGTTCGGGTTGTTATTGCTGATGCTTGGGCTAGTGTCTTGAATGACAGAGTAAAAGGAAGGAAATTGGAGGAACCTATCCATTTTTTTGCTTCCACATGGACTACGGTATTCACTTTGACTGGTATTCATTTTCGTATATTTATATTCATTTACCATATTTTTTTGTGCATGCCATCATAGGCGCATACAGTGTTGGAGACGTCAAGTGGCAAGGAAGAAAGATGTGGGAGGTTTGTTGATCGCCTCTGTGAATACTATGATATAACTCTGCGCCAGTCTTAGGCAACCGTTGACATGGTAACCTTTACCTATGTTAAGTTTAATTATAGTATTGCTTTTTATGGTTTTATTTGAAGGTGTTTTCTATATTTTTATGTTGAAGTTTAATTTCCCACTGAGTGATCGTGGTCACTACTACATTATAAGTGTGGATTTGAAGAAGATGAAGATGGATATCATAGATAACTGTCCTACTCCTGCTACTAACAAGTCCAGATATGGTAGTGCCCTTGCAGACTTGGGAAGGACACAACTATATATCGTGAAATATTCTTGTTGATTCTTATTTTGACACTGTGCCTGTAGTGCTTTCTTTTCTATGGTTGGCATTTCATGATGGGGGGTGCATCATGGTTAGTTGTTTATTTCGTAGTATGTAATTGTGCATTCACAAATGTCTTATGTGTGTTTGTGTCTTGAATTTCTAATATGTTCCAAACATATTGTTTTTTCTAAACATATTATTGTGTCGAACTAGTGTGTTCTGTGTGGCATTGAAGCAAGTGTTTCTTGCCTCATTTTTTGTGGGTCTTCATCTTCATGAGCTGGCGGGTTGTGTGAGACGCCTGAAGCCGAAGCGTATGTCTTTGAGGGACAGAACCATGTTGGAGGACAGTGGCATTTATCCTATGCGCCACATGGAAACTTATTTGGGTTAGGGTGTTTCAAGTTGGGAGTGTGGCATAGTCAAAGGTGATACAAACATACTGAATGATTTGCGTAAGAAGTTCATGCACGATATTTTGGTGTCCAACATCAACACTCACAAGCATTTTATGATTCAGTGTGCGTTGGAGTATGATCGCAGTTTGTTTAGTCGTGCTAGGTAGCATTCATAGAGTGGTTGTCTTTTTTTTTGCTGTGTTTATAAACTTTAGATTGTTGGTGGGTTTTGACTTGTATAGTGCACTATCTGGTTTTTGGCTTCATGTTGTTCTAGTTTTGCATTTTTTTATCTATTGGAAGACCTTCACTTTTGTAATAGGGTGTGTGGCTGGGTACATTTGATGAAGTAAATATAATAGGGTAGTACTAATGCATTGATCTTGGATGTGTAATTTTGTTCCTTAAAAAAAGAAAAGGAAGAATTTTGTTATTTTTACACAGTGATTGTAGTATATGAGGAACTTATAAGCACATATGTTTCCCTAAAGTGTGCCATTGGGTTTTCATGTCTTTTTTTAAATTCCAAACCCGTTTTGCCTTTATTAAAGTCTGCATTTTTGCAATCAGAAATGCTTGGGTATTGGGTTCTAGATTTATTGCCTTCTTCCTAGAATAATCCATTGCTTACTTGGGTTTCTAGAATGCACTGTTGGGCTAGTTAATGCATTACACGTGTTGCCTTTCTCCTTGAACGAGCCATTGCTTAGTTGGGTTTTCGGATTGCACAGTAATGGTGGTTAATCTAGTGTTGATATGCACATCTCGTCCTACTATATTGCAAATTAATGCGAGGTGGTTGCACTGGATGTGGTTCTGGCGCTGCATCATTAGCTATATTTGTTTAATGTTGATGTGTGGAGTATTTTTGTATGACTGATTAAAAGTGTTTTAATGTGATAAGTCTGATCCTATCTAGAAACAGCCATTACAAACATCGAATTTAAAAAATTGATATGTCAATCCTCAAAGCAGGATTCCCAATGTTTTGTGAAATAGTTGAGTGCGATGAATAACATTGTAATGGGTAATATTCCAAATTTGTGTAATCATGTCACATTTGTGCAGTTACCGCTCTCATGGTGTCCATATTTGTCGCATTTGTGACAACGGCGTGCTCGCTTCGCTCCCGCTTCTATTGTTATCTCCCTTTTACCCTTTATCCTTTTTGCCACTGTCTTTGTTTTATGCCACAACGGGGGGTGGGATGCACACATCTACTTGTGTTACTGTCCCGCATAGCTCCTCAATGATTTCTATATTTCTCCTGCTTTGCTCCGTTGGGCCATGGTCTAACATTAAAGCTTGTTTGTGCTCCCAGAGCTAGTGTGTGAGTGCTTCCATTTGCTTGTTGTCCCCACTGACCAACCCCTACATGAGTGTATTTCTGTCCATAGTTGATTTTTGATAGTTTGAGAGTTGTCCTCTGTTGAGTTTTGCTCGTTGTCTATATTATCCATGCCCGATATTGGACGAATGCATGTTTTTCTTGTCCATCGTGGCACTATGCACTGGGGGGGAATGCGCTCTATTCGGCAGGCTTTGAAAATGAGGAAGATATGGCGGCATAACAACCCCACACGCATAAACATCCCGCAGGTACAGTTGATAGTCTCATCATTAGGATTGTGGGTAACACAGAATACGGTGTCATTATCTCCTTTAATCTCGTAGCAATCTGTTTGCCCATTTTTCGCTATAGAAATCACACTACATGAAAAACAATTATTATCAATCTCGGTTTATACCTCATGAAATATAGATACCATGTATTTTGAAGCAGCATAACGCTCTAACAATAGAGGGGTTTTGAACTTGGCGAAGTGTCTTTCACATGTTGCGTTTAATTTTGCTTCTTCATATCGATGTGCGTCGAGTTCACTCTCGAAATGCATTAAGAACTCAACTAAGGCTGAGTGGTGGCTTAAGAATCGTCCAAACATATTGTTCTCTCCTTCTGAACGGGACGTGGTCCGAATTAATCCACCTATATCCATGTCCCTAAAATAGGCGGGGATCCATAATGAGCGCAATTCAAACATTTGTCGAAACCAGTTTTACTCCACTAACCCATAGTCCTCCATTAGTCCTTTCCACTTCACTTCAAATTCATCTATGTTGATCATCTCATTCCAAACAATTACATTTAATTTCCTACAGAAAACATCATCCTTTGCTAGAACAGGCCCTACCTTCTCCCCAACTTTTGTCATTATATGCCACATGCAAAAATGATGGCGCGTGGTTGGAAATACCTTCCCGACTGCGGTCCTCATCGCTGGGTCCTGGTCTATTATGATGTAGTTCGGTGCATGTCCCATTGCCTTGTTAAAATTCTCTAATAGCCACTCGTATGATTGTATATCTTCCTTTGTTAACAACCCCGCTGCAAATGTAATGCATCGCTTGTGGTTATCCACTCCAGTGAATGGGACGAACACTAACATGTACCTGCGCAGGAACAGTTGATTATAGATTAGTTGTTAGGTTTGAACAGGTGCACAACTAACTATAGCATGTTGCAAGTTATATAACCTTATATTGCATAATATTAGTAGTAGAAATGCACACACCTGTTCGTGCTGTATGTAGCATCAAATGAGACTACGTCCCCAAAGTAAGCGTAACTACGTCGTGCCGTTGGGTCCGTCCAGAATACCCGGTTTAAGTGTTGTTGTTCATCAATATCATAATCAAAATAGAATGCCGGGCATACCTCTTTCTTCTTACGATTAACCTTCAAGAATTGTTTCGACATCTCTGAACATAAGTAGTGATTGTGTCGCTCATAAAAAATCAATACTATAAACCCTCCCTTCAAATTCCTTTTCATCATCATTCTTGCCTTGCACCCAACCCTATTTGTTACCATGTGTTTATTTTCTGCTAGTGGCTATTATTTCCGTCGTCCACCAAGGTTTTTGCTTATTTCTCAATATTCTTATACCCTTCGCAGCTGCATACCAAATATTTTAGTGTAATATCACCCTCCCCACTTTTCCTCACTATGCTTTGTCTCACATCAAAACCTGCCACCCCTACGTAGTACTTGTAGAAATGCATTCCCTCCTGTATTGTGCTAAAAATTTGTCCCAAGAAGGGTTTGAGTGTGCTTTCACATTCCGGGGTCCAATACTTTGTGGAGCATGGTGAAATCTCCAATCGGCACCCGTTGGTGTTGTTGCCGGTTAATTCGTCTTCAATATCATAATATTGTTTAGTATTAATTTAACTTTAAGTTCTAACCACCCAACGTTACCGCAACAAAGACTCCAGTTTAGTATTTTTCATATTTAAAAGTGCGTAATCGCACTCATGACGGTCCAGGCGTGGTTGTATGTTTTCATATACTTTTGGTCAAGAATAACATGCGGCCATTATTATGATGTCTCAAGGGTGGTTGCACAGCTGTCAGTAATATGTTGCCGATTATCTTCTCTAGGAATGCTAATTAAGAAGAACTGTTTTGCACGGTCAACTGTTAATCATCACTTGAACTCTACGGAGTTGATCTCTCTTTGATTATTCACATTGTTGAGAAATATTGAAGCAATTATTGCCATAGTCACCCTATTCCGTGGTTGCTTTTTAGGAATTCTAACATTGCACATCACCAACTCCACTGTTGTGCTATATTAAAAACACAACAGTCTATGCCCTACATATTGTACATCATTATGTATTTAACACATAGTTCATCATGGATAGGGTTAAGGCATTACCACTGATTGTGTCAGGTGTTCAATGTACGCAACACCATATTTGTTGAACCCTTGGTAAGAGTAGTTTGATGGATTTACGTTCCATTAAACAAACATCATACAGGTTTTGGTCACACCATGCCTAATCACAGGGGGAATACAGACCTGGTTGCATTGTGTGGGCAATCGTTGCACGTCGCAAAATTGCGGAGTGTACTTTAGGGTAGCCTTGCGGTCTGGAGTCCGTGAACCGCGGTGGAGAGTCTAGTGTGTTTCTATATGATTCCTATTTAAAAGGGGAAGACTCTAGTGTGTTTCCGTATGAGTCCTATTTAAACAAGGAGGTTAGTCCCATGCAGTATGGGTTTGTCCAAAATTTGCACTAAAGCCCCTGTTGTGTTAAATAACAATTAACGTCTTTTTTAAGCAAGGGGGTAACCTTTTGAGCGAATCAAACGCGTCGGATTGATCAACTGATACGTCAGATTTACGTATAACATTTTAGCTTTATAATCGACTATGACAAAACCATTCCAAAAACAAACATTACATAGTTTACTAATAAAATCTCTGTTACCAAAATCATTCCACAAGTTGGCATTCTATTATTTTGGGAAGAAATAGAAGTATCCATAAACATTACGAAAGCAAGCATTCTAATTTTTGTACTCATTGCACATTTGGGAAATTACAACTGCCATGCCATCCTAACTGATTATATTTAATTTGCGGCAAACACGCTTTGGCTTAGATATACCAGTTTCACAGGTTTTGTGTAGACATTGAAATCGGAGTGCGTAGTTCCGTAGTGCATTGGTGCAATAAGGTGCTGAACATGGTGTAATATAATTGGCTCCCATTGGCACTGTCGCCATTGAATTTGTTTTCACCTGCATTTTTTGGTAGCGTTATATCAAAATACTTTATTCTTTTTCATATTTGTAAGTGCATAAACCCTTAGCGTGGTGCCCAATGGGTTATGTCTATTTTTAAAACTGGGTTTGGCGTTTTTAAAAGGTGTGGTCGTTTCTCCTCAAGTCTCAGGGAGAGGTGCACGTTACGCAATACTATGTTGCATCTGATAGCCTCTAACATTGCACATAAACAATAACGGCATTGCACTATTATATCCCCTGGTATTCAAAACCCTAGATATTGTTCTTGTTTCTGGTTAAAGCCTGTCTGATCTGCGCATGCACAAGAACACCCTCTGCATATACATTATTCCGTTCATGGATTGTATCTATTCATAAGCCCCCCCCCCCGTGTGATTATCTCGGATAAGCATTCTACGTAACCGGTTGTGGTCCAACCCTTTCGTAGTCGTAATTCTATTGGAGTTATGATTGAATAATCCGGCATGATAATATACTCATTAGTATCACGCTTAATCATTGAAGAAAACATACCTGTTTGCATTGTCTCCCCTTGCCTTGCACGGCGCGAAAATTGGAGGATCGAATACAATGTAGCCTCTACGGGTGGTCGTCTATGGATTACGGTGGAGCACCGTCTTGGTGTTTATAAATTTACTAATTAAAAGAAAGAGTTAATCCCATGCAGATAGGATTTAGTACAGTTTACGGTAATGCCCCTATGGCATTAGTTATCAATTAACATTGTTGCTTACTAGGGGTAATCAATCGTTATATCGTGGACCACGGTGCACATAGCACTGTGCACCCTGGTCCGAAACGACATCGTTTCGATGTTAGTGGACGCAGATGCAAATGACTCCAGGTAATTCATTATCTATAATACACATAATCATTATCTAGAATACACAGAACATTTGCCTAGAATACACAGAATGTTTGCCCAGAATACACAGCATATTGAAACAAAATACACAGAACTCATCCTCCTAACATTCGAATGCACAAACACATCATAACATGTGTTAATAACATGAATATACAGAATATTGACACAAAATACACAGAACTCATCCTCATAAACATTCGAAAGCACAAACACATCACAACATGTGTTACTAACATGAATACACAGAACGGTTACCTAGAATACACAGAATGATTGCCTAGAATACACAGAATGATTACCTAGAATACGCAGAATATTAACATAAATACAGAGATCGGCCGAAATGAGAAACGTGATTTCCAAAAAAAAATGGACGGTTAGTTTACAATGGTCAAAACAACGTCGTTTACGTACGTGATGCACGGTATAATTTGTCAGGGGTAATCGTAGCCTTTAGATCAAAACGAATGGATTATGGATGGGCTGGATTAGTCCTCATGTCCTCACCTACGACTAGGTCCTCACCTGATCCGGACTATATATATATACAGAGACGGAACCAGCCTGGGGGCAGTGGGGGCACCTGCCCCCACTCACCCCACCCCCACCCCATATATAGCCTTTGTATGTATATATGTATATATAGTACATGTTTTAGTATAAATATATAAAAACAGATATGGTAACTAACAGAGGTGCTAGACGAGGTGGTATAACTGCTTGTTATCAAGTGGGATGTTGTGTGTTTGAATCTTGTTGACAACACAGTCTCTTTTTGGCGCTTTTGATGATTATGGCTTTATATATATATATATATATATATATAT
>CM008338.1:32213017-32224677 GCA_002525835.2 Ipomoea batatas | reverse complement strand
GTATCTTTTTAGAATGAACTTTAATTAGTTTACCAAAATCAAAATAATTTTGAAGTCCAGGCTAACGCGACTACATGCTTTTTAAAAATGAATTAGTGTTTTTTCGACAATAAATGGTGTGTTGAGCAGATAATCGATATTTTCCTACTTCAAATGGGAATTTTTTTTAACAATGTAAAATGTTCATTTTAATCCTACTTGAAATGAGAATTTTTTTCCAGCGAGAAATTAACAGAAGACCTGTTGATTTTTTTTTCAACGGAAAATCCACTGGATTTATTTTTCAGTGAGAAGTTGACTAAAAAAAAGGATATTTTTTCAACAAAAACAATAATCGTTGACTAAATTGCAAAGTTTAAAAGTTGTGGACCAATCTTACAAGTGTCACCATAATCGTGGAATTAAAAGGGAAAAAAATTCGTTTGAACAATTATAAAGATGCAACTTATTTCAGTCCTTGGGTCATTTCCTTGTACTTGTTAACGTTCAAATTGTCAAGGTCAATAAACCAATTTGATCAGACATGTACAGCCTGGTACTGTGTAGTGACTTTCCAAAACAATGCATTAATGTCTAGGTAATTGATGGGGATATTGCAATAGGCCAAATAATAGGGACCTCTGAGGTCTGGGAGCCTATTATTTGGGATCCAAGAACATCACTAGGGTGGCTCAAGGAAAGTCCAAAATCTGGAGCCCATCTCCCGATCGGGGATCATGGGCATTGATTTAGTTTTACGGTTCACCGCACGGGGCCTAGACTTAGTATCATGACTCACCATATTTTTAGGCTGTAGTTATTCCGTGAACCGTGTCCCATGCAGTTATGTGGACTACAGTAAAAAATCACGTCGTTTCGCATAAGTTTTTTTTCACTCGACTTATTGCAACATATATTTTTATAACTCATAATGTACATTATTTTAACTTATAAAATACATTATCTTATCCCAGAAGTTTTATTATTTAACACATAATGCACATTATTCTAACACATAAAATACATTATTCTAACTTATAAAATTCAACGACGTCGTTTTGGACCTCAGTCTACACAATAATTTGCTCCTTTTAGGAGTTTGTTAAGCCCATTTTCTTTGTATAAAAGTTCCATTGTCTTGGCATTACATTATATGTCCAATCTCTCTAGAAGACATTCTATGTTCTAATATCTCTCAATTATTACACAATCTCCTTGTAATACATTCAAACATTAATCCATGATTATTGCTATATTCATCTTTTATATCAAGGAAATATTTTTGCAATTGTATTATCCTTCCTAATGTATACCCCTTTATATGTTATGCGAGCGAGCTTGTTGATCGTGAATACATACCCTGGGTCAATTAATTCCATGAGTAATATGCCCTTAAAAAGTAATTAAACACTTCAAATTTAAAAAATTGCAACTAACACATCAACTTGCTATTGTGGTGCATCCCATCCGTGCCCAATAGCTAGTTATCTCTAGGTCAAATTTAGTAAATTCTACTGTGATAGCTTACGTCTCAAGCCACCTATGCAAATAAAAAAATAAAACAAAATAAAATATATTTATAATAATATTTTATTTATAAAATTATTATACAAAATTGTCACTACTTTCAAGGCCTCCACGCCGACAACATTTACCAATCACTTCTTCAAATCAAGGAAGAAGGCCACCCGCCGATCCAGATTGCCGTAATCGCTCCCCTAAAAATAATATTTTGATAAATTATAAAAAAGTAAAATATGTCATGTCATTATCTTTTTACCAGTACGTAGCCCATTGATTATAAGTTAAAGGGACTCAATTACACGACCACAAGTTCATCGACTCTTTTATTATTTATTTAATTTTACAGATATGGAAGGCAAAGCATCTTTCTTATCCTAGTTTGGGGACAATAGAAGGGTGTGCCACCTGGTAGTTGCTTGGAACTGTAATGTTACTTCAGGCCAAACCTGCTGGTCCTTGCAGTCACAAGCTGGTGGACCATTATACAAGAGTGCATGCACCCACACCCACCCCCCCGGGGGGGCCTATATATATATAATAGAGATATTGATAGAGACATGCATATTTAGAGAATAACATGTGTATACATAAGTCCTTAATTGGGTTGTGGCATCTTACATTTGTTATGCTTCATTATTCCCCCCAATAAATTTCATTATCTTTAAGATTGGATTATTGTTGTGTAGATTTCTAGGTTTGTACCAAATCTTAATTAAATCCCATATGGTTTAATGCATTGCCCACTTAAATAATCACATATGCTTTTAACAAATGTATTGAGTGATAGTTTGGATAAGATGGAGTTACAGCTCAGGATTTCATCCTTAAACAAATCTATAATCAATACATTTAATATTTCATTAAAAATGTTATTTTTTGCCATGAATTATACTATCACCTGATAAAAAAATTTAACTGGTTAAATAACCTCAATCAAGTTAATCAAATTATTGACTTGATGACCGCAGTTTAATGTTTCATGTTGACTTCTCGGGAGAGTGATTTATTGCCTTTCTTGGTTTGGACCGATTAATAAGTTTAAAATGATTTATCTCCTTGTGATCATTTGCAGACTAAAATCACAATGCTTGATTACGAAAACAATTTTAAAAAAAAATTTTGATTAGTTATTAGGCAACTGCACATGAAGTCTAACTTAATATCTTTGAATAATTATGAGTTAATACTGGTCACTCCACTATTAGGATTTCACCACTTTGATTATTGACTTCCAAATTTACTCAATTTCATCCACAATTATGCAATTTGTACCTAAAATAGCCATTTGTCCAAACTAAAATAGTCTTAATTTTAGTTAGCAATTGCATAATTGGAGATAAAATTGAATAAGTTTAAAAATTGAGTATTAAAATGGTGAAATTCTAATAGTCGATGAATCAAATCAGGTATTAACTCGAAATAGTTATTTATAAGTCTATTGGTTTCACATTAAACAAAATTTTGAAACTTTTTTTTTTTTTGGACAAATCAATTTGAGTTACGATGAACCAACTTAGTTAACGTGAATGACCATACACTCTTGATCAATCTGACCAATATTTTTTCCCTTAATTAAGTCGATTCGATGTGAATGGGTTGATGTGAACAAAATTAATCTGAACATAATACGGGTTTAATCTGAACATGATACGAGTCAGTTAAGACTTAATTTAAGATTAAGACCTACTCAGATACCTCGTGACCTAACCNGCGTCGAGATTCGATGTCCGATGATGAATTCTCGGGCGTACGATGATGTTTGGTACAGCGTATGGACTCTTTCTCTCTCTACAATCACTGACTCTCAAACACTCTCTCTCCAACATATATATACAGATATGTGTATGTAATACCTTGGGCTGCTCCTCCGCTGGAGATTTGATCTGCTTTTATAAAGACTTGGTTGGATAAGGTTCCGTTTCTCTCTCTAAACTGTCCTGTAACTTAGACCATGTGAAATCACCATTTTACCCCTGTGAAATCACCACGAAACGACGTACCGCCGGGCGTCATTCCACGTGAACTGTACAATTTTAAGGGAATAATGTGATATGTTACATAAATCTTAAAATTTGTTTTGGATAACGTTGTTGTACATACATTTTATATTTAAATAAATTTGTGATTTCTTTTAACTTAAGACATGGTACGATTTTCAGTAAGCATATATACATTATTAATAAATTGTTGTTAGATTATTAACCAATATGCATTTGAAAAGAGATATTAATAAAAATAAAATTCTTCATTTTACCTTTTCGCTTAAAAAATCATATACTATTAATATAGTTTGCGTAATATAGTAAAATATGAAAAATACAATTCATATTCGTACTACAATTGTATATTAAAATATGGTAATACAAGTCCTAATACAATATATATTTTTCTACTTTCATATTCGTAATATAATTATATATTAAAATTATTAATCGTAATAATATAGTACATATACTTTCCTGCGACGTAATATTGTAAAATATGGTAATACAATTCATATTCATACTACAATTATAAATTAAAGAAACCAAATTGAAATGTCTACCCCTATAATTTTTATTAATATGTCTTTTATTTTATCTAATTAAAAATGTGGAAACAATATTATAAAGTACGAATAATTTATATTTTTTTGTATTTCATTAATTATTATAATTTTTATTCTTATTTATCAATTTATTGATGTTAGAATAAGAAATGCTACTATTGTTTAGAAATGTTTAATTAAATAAATAAAAGTCATATTAAAAAAAATAAATGAGCATATAGTATATTATTTTAATTTTTTCAAATGCTTAGTTAAATAAAATTAAAGAAACGTTAATTAAAAGTGGTTATAGTGAAATTGGTATAGTTTTAAATTGTAATATATAAATATTTTTTGGTCTATTCTTACTATTAACATTTTGATTTTTTAGTATTTATAAAATAAACATTAATGTTGTAGCAATAACAATGTAAAAATGGATAGTAACAAAACGATGAAAAGCTAATGTATAGTAATCTATCTATTACATTGTAATATCTGTCCATACTCAACCTATTGAAGCACAAAGAGTCAACAACACCTACAGTGAGGTTTGATCTCATGACCTCCCATATGGGAGAGTCACTACATGCCTTCTATTATTCAGAAATGTTTAATTAAATAAATAAAAGACATACTAACAAAAATTAAATGAGCATATAGCAAAGTATTTTAATTTCTTCCAAATGCTTAGTTAAATAAAATTAAAGAAACATTACTTAAAAGTGGTTATAGTACAGTTGTTATAGTTTTAAATTGTAACATATATGTACTCAAAAAAATTATAACATATATGTTATTTTTCTTTGTGTGGAGAACATTATCGTCAAAGATAAGGAGCTGTGGTGATATTGTTTTGAATGTTGCTTTGAGTGGAATAGGATCTTTGCTTTTGCCGGGAGGTAGGACGACGCATTCCAAATTTGCTATACCACTATTTGAAAAGAAAGATTCTGCGTGTAATATATTGTAAGGTAGTAACCTTGCTAAGCTTATAATAAGGAGCAAGTTGATTATATGAGACGAGGAATCGATGACGCACAAACACTTTTTAAAGCTTTAGACAAAACTATGAGGGACCTAATACGGTTTGTCATACCTGGTATTGCTGAAAAGACATTTGGTGGAAAGACATTAGTTTTGGGCGGTGATTTTAGACAGATTCTTCCTGTTATTCCAAAAGCAACGAGACCAGTAGTTTTCGAAGCCACAATTAATTCTTCCTACCTCTGGACGATTTGCAAGGTATTGAGTCTTACAAAGAACTTGAGACTATGGAACTTAGCTTCAGAGGAAGATAGACAGACAGTTGATTGGTTTTCAAAATGGATTGCAAACATTGGAGATGGAATTGCAGGGATTGTATACAACGATTTTCTGAGAATGATATTCTGTCACAATTTTTGTTGAAGTGTGGACCTGATCCCATTGCAACTATAGTGGAAAACACCTTCCCAAGCGCGAAAGATGACATGCTTGATGTGCCACACCTAGAAGGTTGAGCGATCATCTCTCCTACTTTAGATGTCGTTGATCAAATTGATCATCAGTACATGTGCGACATGAATACTACTGAAGGACGAATATATTTAACTTGTGACTCTTTGTGTAAGGCAAAATCAGACAGTAAAAATCTATCAAAATGACACACTCTTGAATTCCTAAATAGTTTGAAATTATCTGGATTCGCCCTAATCATTCATTAACATTAAAGGTTAGTGCAAATGTTATGTTATTGTAGAACATAGACCACTTTCTTGGTATTTGTAATGGTACGCATCTCATCGTTACAAGATTGACATATCACATTGTCGAAATAAGAATAGTTAATGCGACACATGAAGGAACCAAAGTTCTTATCCCCCGAATGCCTCTCACTCCTTCTAAAACGATATTACCTTTCAAGTTCCAACATAAACAATTCCCATTGATGCTCGCATATGCCATGGCTATCAACAAAAGCCAGTGTCAAACACTAACTCATGTTGCGTTATTGTTGAAAAAATTGGTGTTTAATCATGGTCAATTGTACTTGGTTTTCTGAGTCACCCATCCTGATGGCCTGAAGGTGTTAGCTCTAGACGAGGATGGACAAGATTATGTTACTACTATCAATGTCGTCTACAAAGGGATTTTCAATAATGTGTAATTCGAATTAGTAATATTATGTTTTCTTTCTTTCTTTCTTTCTTTTTTCAAAGAGCACATTAGTCCAAGTTATATAAATCCTAAACATTGATATATAAAATCCCCAAAGTTTAAGCACCGAATGCTTACATCTACACATTAGTCATAAGTTCAATAATTATTTGGTCGAATTCAAGTAAGGATAACATCACAAAATATAATTGATTCAAACCATCTTTTCAATTGCACTATATAATATTTGATGTTATAATTTATATAATTACATATCGATCCAAATATTCTTAAAATATTATATCAAATTCATTCCGTGCATCACACGGGTGAAAATACTAGTATTAAGTAAAATAAGAAAAATAATAAATAGTTTTTGCATTAACAAGCGTAAGCGATAGTGTTTTTTCATTCTTAGTACACCCAACAATTATTATATTTTATTTTTCATTTTATTTGTTTCAATTAATTAGTAATAATCTACAAACATAAAAGTAAAAGTTATAAAACGTATTTTTTATTTTATTGGAAGCAAAAAAAGAAAAAGAAAAAGAAAGATATATATTGGTAATTGAGCCCACCAAGATACCATAAACTAGGGTCTACATTGCATTATGAATCTTACAAAATAATTTTCAAATTATGTGTTGAGTTGACATATTATGTACTTACCGTTAATAATTTAATATGTCAATTACAAATGCATAATATGTTAACTGTAGAACATAATATTTTAACAACAGATTATGTGTTTGCATGTGTAATCCCAATATCATAGAACTAAAGCTAGTAGTGATGGGGTCAAGCTAGATTATATAGGTTGATTATTCAAAGTTAAACAACATCATATCATCATCTTTATCTTAGCATTCTCACATCATGTCAACACAATAACATCAACAAAAATCCTAACTAAATCTTCAAAACATGATATTTGGTTAACCTTCTCACATCATGTCATCATTTCTAACATTTTGATTTCGCTAAGTTTATTAAAGTCGTTGCCATATGTGGAACAATAGAGGTAATTTTATGAGGAAATTGCATTTTACTCCCAAAACATCGGTATGATGGATGAAAAGTCTTATTTAAAACGCATCTTCCGCGATAAGGTAAAAATTCTTGTCACAAATATTGGGAGATTGAGTTTAAGGGCAAATTATTATGTGGGCCTGGGTCCGCCTTATAAGGTGGAGCTGGATCCAAAATACACAATTTACCTATTGAATGTTCACAATTTATATATTGAATGGGCATTCAGTATGTAAATTGTGATAGGTCCACCTTGCAAGGTCGACTAAGATCTATAGTATAACTATTGGAGTTTAGGTTGATTTCTTACTGTGCAAAGTGTATATTTTGGTATTAGATCTCTGGTTTAGTGCTATATCTTGAAGTTAGATTATCAATTTACCTCTTTAATTCGTGAGCTTAGAGACGAGTTTATAGGGTTCAAGATTTAGTCTGTCCAAGCAAAGAAATATGAATTAAAAAAAATGGTAATTTTGAAAAAGAAAAGATAAAGAAGAAAGGTTAAAAACAAAAAAGAGAAGGAATTAAGATCTTGACTAATCACTTTTCTCCCTGCATGCAAATATGAACATTTGACTACAATCAAACGCGTCAATGTAAAGAGGGCGGTAATTTCCTAAAAGAGCGACAGAAAGAGTTTTGGTTTCCCTTTGACACTTCGGAAACAAGGGGGGCATTTTGGGGAACCCAAACTTTTGTCTCTTTGGGCGAGAGCAGAGGAAGTGGCCGCTGCCACGGCGGCTCCGTTCCGATTTGTCGCCACGCGGAAGCGTTGGGAGGACGCGCGTCAGGTGAGAGAGTTTTTCCAGTTTTGGTCCCAGGACTTCAGATCATTTTTATATTTACTGTTTAATTATTAATTCTCATATTTAAAATTTTCTCTGATCTAATTTTAATTTAAATTCTACGCCATGGACTCTCATTTTCTACATTTTTATTCTGTGAATCCCACGAAAAATGTCAAAGATCAAAATTTTGTATGATAAAGTAAAAGTATAGAGTATAATTTGGGAGTCCAAGTAATATTTTTTTCTTTTAGTTTTTAGTGATCGAACATTTTAATTAAAAAATATTATAAAAATATAATTTTATCTTTTAAAATAAATCACTTAACTATTATGCACTGATATTTCAATAATAAAGAGATACAAAATTGGTCATTGATAACTAAAAATTAAATCAAATGATTAAATGTTACAAGATTTAAAAAATCATGAGGTCAAGTATGAAAAATAATCAGATACCAATATAAAAATTTTCTAATAATCTTGGGATCCAAAAAAAAAAACAGAGAAAAAAAACTACTGTAATTTAAGGTGCATTCCACCTGCCGCTGGTCCCGGACTTGAGCCCTCCAAGATATATCAGTACACGTGCCGGTAGAACATTGAACTGTGCACCACGTGGCGTGCTGTGATCCAGTGAAGTAGTGTGGGGCCATGTCAAGTGGGACCCCACTCCAACGAGCTTGGATCTACATTGGAGCTCGTGCCAGCTAGCTCCTATTGCTCTCAGGCTTTTTTAATATCTTTAAAATTATTTTTATTATTTGAATGCCACTATGCCATCCACCGTTACTCTCTTTCCGTTCCTTTAAAACAATAATAATAATAATAATAATAATAATAATAATAATAATAATAATAATAATAATAATACAAATTATATAATATAATTTTATTCAGCATAAATAAAAGTTGAATATATAAATATTTCATTCAAATTATTTTTTTAATAATAAAGCAGTAATAATTATTGTTGCATTATAAAATTGTTTTTGTTAAATATGTTAATATACTACTTTGTTTACATTTTGCGTGTATATTTTAATTACCTATGTTTGGCTCAAAGTATTTTACAATTCAAAATTTTGTAATATTTAATTAATTTAATGTCAATATATACAATTTTTATATTTAGAACATACATCAAAGGTACAATTTATATATGTGTGGTTATCTCTTTTGAGTGGCTTGTGCATTATTACACAAAATTGTGATTTATCCCGTACATACCTCAATCCTCGAGTTGTAAAAATGAATTTTTCTCGTCATCTAAAAAATTCTAAGAAAACATTTAAAATAAAAAATGTGAAGAGTCAATTTGATCAATAAATAGTAAATATGATGAGAAAAATATAGGAGGAATAGTTAACAAAACATGTTTTTAATAGACAAATAAAATTTCTGATATGTTAGGCAAAATTTTTATCAAAATAATAATGTTATTATGCAATATATTATATTTATTAAAATTATATTTTATATTTATTAAAATAGTAATTATAATTTAGATAAATTGTGGAGTATAATATGAAAATGAAATAACATTATAATAAATATGATATCATCAACTTTAAAGTATATTTCTAATATATTAATATAATACAAGTAATTTTTCTTATCAACTTTCAGTAATTTTTTTTTATACATGGACATAAATAATTAAATAGAATAGATTACACTATTCTATGACGAAGCAATCGTTATTACATGGAGCATGGTCCACATAGCTGTGTGAATCATAAATAAAAAATACATTTTTAATATACTAAAAGTACTTTATTTGTGTACATAAAGTATATTATTTGAGTAGTGAAAGTACATTATTTTATATATTATCAAATAATGTACATTTAGTACACAAAAAATGTTTTTTTTAATATATTAAAAATGTACCTTATATTCATAGTCCACACAATAATTTGCCATGACAAACACTACCAACAACATCAACAAAAAAGGGCGAATGAGTCCGGCAAATTATGCTATGGATCCGGGTCAATGTTCACAATTTTAGAACTCACAATTTTAGAAATCTATGTTCATAATTTTAGAATTCTATGTTCACAATTTTAGAACTATAAATTCACAATTTTAGATCTCAATATACAAAATTACGTTACTCAATATTCACAATTTTTGAACTCTATATTCACAGTTTTGTTATATAGATTCAAAAATTTTGTTATACTGTTGAACATAGAGATATAAAATTGTAAACACAGAGTTATGTAATTGTGAACATACCGTTCTAAAATTGTGAACATGGACCTGAGTCCACCTTACAAGGTGGATCCGGATCCATGGCATAACAACCGAATGAGCCCCGGGATGAGATGGGCTATCATAGATTTTTGTTAGAACTATCCTAATAAATACTCCGTAAATTTTTAAGTTTGGCTAATGGTTTTAAATTTATTTAGAAAAAAATCTAATTATCGGTTAATTTGGTTAAAATTTCAAAATTTACCGAGTTAATAATAAGTAAAATTAAAATATATTATATATAATAAAATTATGATTTTTTTTTGAGTACTACTGACTCTGTTACAATGTAGTATCTTACTGAAGCATAAAGAGTCAACACGGGACACCGGATGCCATTAGACCACAAGGTCTTTGGGAATTATGATTAATTTGGTTAAGTTAATTTGTTAAATTATATTTGCGTTTGGTGAGTAATATCATTAAAATAAAAAGTTGGTTTGCAATTAATTTGCTAAGCTACTAATAAGCTTAAAAAAGAATAAAAATTGATGCTCGGCCCCAAAAGAGGCGGCGGAGTGAACAGAACATGATCCTTTGATTCACTATAAATAAGTATAGTGTTATTCAGAACAAACAGAAATAAAATTGTTTTTGATCGTCCTAAAGGATTGGGGGTTGGGTTAGCCAAAGAAGATCTAGCACAAGCACTGAACGATTTGTGGAAGCTAAGCAAATAATAACACGAAGGATGTATGATAAGCATAGGAATGAAAATAAAGGGATAGAAATGATAATAAAAAGATAGGGATTGAAATGAGTATTTATTGGTATGGTGCCATGAGTCAAAAGATTGAGGGCTATAAAACTTCACCATTGGGTTCGAGACGTACTACAAACTCCAAATTGGTTGACTAACACGTCACTCTCGTGATCGAATGCTAGGCCAATTCAGTAAACGGGGGTTGTTCCACTCTCATGACGCTACCAATCCCCCTCATTATGTACAAGTAGTCTTGACCTTTAACATTTCATACTCTCGTAAGTGGACCTGAAGGTCGTAAGATCTAGTCAATGATGGTTGAAGAACGAGTCTAGTGGTGTGATAACCCGTGGACTTCTTGTTGCCAAAATATTGATCGACAAGGTTGTATGTTCACAAACCCATCAAAACTAACACACAAAACATCTCACTAAACAACAACCTTAGGTTGTGTTTCAAACCCTTGAATGAGATAAGTATCAAATATGTATCAAACATAATAAACACCACTATCCAATCCATAAACTACTCTACTCACTCGTAATATAAGAACAAAGCATAAAAACATTCATCAATAACATAATCCAACAATATAATAAGCAAATAAAGATGGAAAAAATAACTTCAACAAACTAGGATCCAAAGGATAAACACAATAACAAGGTAATCTAAGCTAAAGCAATCCAAAATACTCAAAGGTAACAATACA
>CM008338.1:32099595-32110728 GCA_002525835.2 Ipomoea batatas | reverse complement strand
AAAAAAAATAATACATTTGTAGTGGGGATGGGGATAAGGTATGTATGCCACGTTTTTGCTTAATAACATGGTACCAATTAACAATCAAAATGATAGTTTGAATTTCCTTTTTCTTGGACCAGACTTTTGCAACTTGTCCCTTCTCCATCCCCGTCCCGGGCCCCCCGCCGCTCTCTTCTCTCTTCTCTTCTCTTCTTCTCTTTCCATAATTCCACAATCTATCGCCCATTATCTTCTCTCCTCAAACCTCTCTTCGCCATGCCTGCACACAACGACCAACAAAAACCCAAAGATTCAGAAGAAGAAAACGGCGCCGCCCAATCCAAAATCGACGACGAGGGTTGCCGAACTCCGACGGGTCTTCGGCACAAGATTCCGGCGATCGGGAGCTGCCCGCCGGCGCCGAAGAGAGCGAGGAAAAGGCTGCTGGGTAAGAGGAAAGTGTCGTCCCAGATTGAATTCTTCGAGAACGGTAGTGGACGTTGCAAGGAGATAGAGGTGTTGTTTGCGTCACTGTCGGAGCTTTCTAGGGTTGCACCTACTTCTTTAAAGAAGAGACTCTTCGTAAGTCAATGAAGTATCCATCTTACACATATATATATAGTTTCTTCTTTTTTCACTTGTTCCCAGATTTAGGAGGTATTCAATATTGATCCTCTCATGTAACATATACATAAATTCCTTAATTAGAATTATGCGATTAGAATTAAGAATTTATAAATATATATAGACATAAATCAAAAGACACGGAGGAAGAAGACGACTGATGACCGATCATATGTCGTGGAGATTAAGGTAGTGTTTGAACGTGTAAAATTCTTAGGAATTCGCTGATGTGATTCCTATATATACAAGTGGATGGAGATCATGATAAGATTACATTTCTGGGGAATTGATATTCTCATATTCTGATTATAATAGATGGTAATCATGGTATATCAGTTTGGATTTTTTTATTTTAAAAAAAAAAATTAAATTTATCAGAAAAGGTGAATTATATATGTTTATTTATTTATTAATTAAAACTTGCCTATTTCTTAGATCTTGCAGAGATTTATGGCATGTCCTCCATATAGAAATTCTGAATGGATTTATGACATGTCATCCATATATGGTTGATTCCTATATATATATATATATATATTCTTGTAGTGATGTTCTCTTATGTGGGAAGAGTAAAAGACTAATAGTGACCATGGAATTGGAGGGTTTATTGAGTATTTTTCTTTTGGAGCATTATATTTAGTTTGAATATATAGATTGATATTACGTCTTAGCATTGAGAACCAATCCTTTAAGTTGATCTAGAAAGTCAGAAAGATTAATTGCGCTTCAGCAAAGAAAAAATTGTTGTGGTATATTGATAATTATTGTAAAGTTTGAGTGCACTCTATAACGCATTCTTTAAGTACAATTTTTTTTATTGTATTTATAGTTTTGCTAATATATACTTTTAGAGTCACATGTCTTAAATGCGCTTAGCTTGTACATATATCAGAGAATGAACTTGAGAGTGTTAGGAAGTACACGGTCGCACATAGACATGAGTTTTTATTTGATTTGTTTCACGTATACGATCTTATGAAAACTAGTGTTCAAGAAAAAATTAAGAACTCATCTTGATTGTTGATCTCGGGAAGATCAACTTATTTCAAGTAAGAAACAAATAAGAAAAATATGGTGAAATTTTGATACAAATTTTAAATTTTAAAGTGCATGCATCTAAATAGAAAAAAGTAATTATGGATTTATCAAATGAAAAAGTAAAAAAGAAATTGAATATAATTGTTAGAAGTTGTGAAGATTTGGACATTAGTCACTTAACCAGTAAGCCATATTAAAATTATGGGATAATTACTAGGGATGACAATAAAGCGGGTGGGGGAGTAAGGTCCTTATCTCTGTCCCCAAATTCATTCTTCATTCCTCGTCCCTGCCTTGTAATCTGACGAGAATTGTAAATTATTCCCGATCCCTATTCCCGCAGGAAATATTTTGAGGATGGGGTTTTCCTGCCCTTTTTGGATTAAGTATAAAATAGTATATATGATTTTAATCGTTTAATTAATTTGTAATTTTATATATTTAAACACCCAATAACCAGTTAGTTTAACATTCATTCAAATTTCAAATATTTCAAATAAAACTATAAAAGACTGCAAAATACTTCAAAATATTAAAGTATTAAACAATACATAAATATTAAAATTGTTCAAATATTAAGCCTTTAAATCCTTAAATAAAGTTCAAAATACATAAATAGAACCAAAATGTCCAAAGTCCCAAATATCCAAACATAAATACATAAGAACCAAATGTCCAAATACTCAAATTGTTTCAAGCTCCACTGCTCCAAACATAAGAAAACAATTTCTTCATTAGAACTAATCCTCAACTCTTAACTTCTCAAGTTTTCAACTCTTCATCAATAACCTAAAAATAAAAAAAAGTTGAATAGTAAACTTATAATTATGTATGTTTAATTGAACTTTTAAACAATATAATTTAATAAATACTTCTAAGGTTCTATGACAACAGGGCGGGGTTGAAATATAATTGAACGCAATACCGAAACGCCCACCCGCCCCTAGTGTCACCATTATAATTTATTGTGAAATGTATCAAAACGTTCAGAGGTTTTCAGTTTTACGCCTTATTTACTTCCTTATTTAAGTGGGATAGCTTTAATATCTTTACAAACACCTTGTATAGTCTTTTCCGTAATATTAATAGCATTTTAGTTGAATTTCTTCTATTGGGATCACATGTGAAATTCATAGGATTGATTGATGCGATTCCTACATTTGTAGGTGGACTAGTGGAGATGATAGGGTTGGAATTTTTTGCTCTTTTACTAGACATGAATGACATTTAATATATGTGGCGGTTTCCATTTTCTTAGCGTATTTATTATTGTAAAATATTATTGGACTTCTAAAATTTACTTTCACTTTTGACTTTTTTTACACAAATTTTGTATCAATACAGAATTGATAATATAAAGATGGTTTTACATTACACCTTCTCAATATAGGTGTAGTGGAAAGTAAGGGAAACAAAATAATGGTAATATTGTAAATAAACACATAAGAATTCACTACACCTATAAATAAAAGGTGTAGTGGATTCAAAAATATAAAACTACGTGGCAACTTTTTGCGGCACCCGTTATAAGAGGGTGTTGCGAAAAATTAAATATTATTTTAATATAAAGCTTTCCGCGACACCCACAGTCTGAAGGTGCCGCGGAAAGTTATATATAGCTTTCCGCGGCACCCACCCATGAGGGCGCCGACCGCCATCTCCGTTCACGAACCAGGAGCGCCGACCGCCATTTTCGTTCGCGAAACAGTAGCGCCGACCGCCATTTCCGTTCACGAACCAGGAACATCGATTGCCATATCCGTTCAGGTGTTCAATCGTCGGCCGCCACCCGCCATTGCCTCCCTCTCGCGTACAGCCGTCGGCGCCCAAGGTCCGCGTCGCCTCCCTCTCCTCCGGTAAGTTTTGTTATTTATTATTTATTTATTTATTTATTTCAAATTAGTATTGCATGATTGATTTATATCTTTTTTTAAAAATTTTTTTTTGAATATTAATGTTATTGTGATATATTTGATATTTTAAGAAATTAATTTTTAGTTTTTGTTGATTTATTTTGAATATAAGTGTTATTGTGCTATATTTGAACTTTAAAATTTTATTTTGAAATTTATTTTCGAATTTTATTATTAAAAATTAAGATAACTGTGTAAATGAGTTCAAAAATTTTATTGTTATTGGACACTATTTATTTCGAATTTTTAAAAATAATTGTGAAAATATTTTAATCTCATGACCTCTCCCCATATGGGGGAGTCACTACATGTCATCTGAGCACAAGGTAAACTGGTGGAGATGATAAGATTGGAATTGTTTTTTTTTTCTTTTACTAGACATGAATGACATTTAATACCAAAAAAAATCTTTTTCTTTTTATATTTCAAATCTCAACTTATTGTTTAAAAAATATCGACATTGTGGATGTAGAAACGGATTCTGAGAAGCAATTAGTTAGAGTTAATTCCATTGTTGGTCCTAGATTTATAGGTGGTATTCCACTTTTAGCCCTTTTTTTCAAAACATCCACTTTTGGTCCTAGTATTATTGTGGCATGACCATTTTTAGTCCTACATCAACAAAACGGTTTAAATTTCGTCTAAAACAAGAGCATTTCAGTCTTCAATTTTGATTTTGTTTCAAAAATTAAACATAAAAAATATAGCGGGTCAACCTACTTTGTATAAAAAGGATCAAACTGTCATAGTATTTAACGACATTTCAATGATTTTCTTGACGAAGGACCAAAAATGGTCATGCCACAATAATACTAGGACCAAAAGTGGATGTTTTTTTAAAAAAGGACTAAAAGTGGAATGCCACCTATAAATCTAGGACCAAAAATGGAATTAACTCAATTAGTTATTACTGCTTTGCATGTCACTGTTTTTCATTCTTAGGTTAGTATTATTATTTCTAATATTAAAGAAGCTGAAATGCAATTTACCGATGTGAACTTCAATTTTAATTTATTAGGAGGTTTGCGAATCAGGCTGTCCATGCTCTTACTAGGTAGGCCGTTTCTTTGTCTGACCCGAGGGAGTAGTATGTCACCCCTCCTTATTTTGTTCAAGATGTTTTTGCTATGGACTTAATAAATTGAATTTCTCCTTTCAAAAATAAAATTTATCAATTAAAGAGTGACAAAATTTTAAGAGATTTTTTAGGAATTTCTAACATTGTCCTTTAATATATATGATCATTTCTGTTATTATTATTATTATTATTATTATTATTATTATTATTATTATTATTATTATTAGCTTCACCTAATTTAGTGGTTTAATTTGATTTAAAAAATAGATATTTAGCAAATCTCAAAATACCAATGTGTTAATATGACTATTAACTCAATTGAGGTTGCACTAATATAATCGCTGCCACATCAACGTAATTTGATTTTGACATGTCAACGAATAAATTATTTTATAAATACTTAATAGTTAATATAATATGTCACGAATATTTACATATCAATTAATATATATTGATTTATTAATATTTAAAATTAATTGATTATGACACCAACATATTATAACAACTTTGCCCAAAATGAACAACCAAATGTACAAAACCATATATAACCACTCTACCAAATACTCATTATAAAATAGTATCTATTGAAATTTTTATTTGTATTAAAAAGTTTCATAGAAATAAAAGTGAATTGATATGTAAAATATATTTAATTTATGTTGATAAAAATTAATAACGAAGATTCAACTTTAATATTTCAATTGTGATTGTTTTTAATTGTTAACAATTACTCTTTCCGTCTCATTTTATGTATGTCTTATTCAGTTAACGATGCTTGATTAAAATTATTTTTAATTCAATTTTTCATGTCAAGTTTAGTATTAATATTTAAAATTTGTATACTTATAAACTACATTAAAGTCTATTAAACACAAAAAGGAAAAATAAAATAAATTTAAAAGTAATTAAAAGTACTAAAAATAATATAGAATTACTTTAACCAATGAATAGTAAATAGAATGAGTAAAATATGACAAAATGAGTAAGAATTAAATTTTTAATTCTGTATTAAAATATATGTGACTTAATTTATTCAAATAAAAGAAATCGGCATTAGAAATAAAGAAATAAAATTTTATTCATGTTATAGCTCGTTTGGTTCGCTGGAAAATATTTGAAAGAAATGAAATTCAAATTGCATGGAAAACAAATTACCAGGAAAATAGATTCCATTGTTTGGTTGGTGGAAAAGAAATTATTGAGAATATGAATTCCATTGTTTGGTTGGGTTTGGAATGATAAGGAATAATGAGTATAATGACATGTATAACCCTACACAATAATAATATAATAATAATAAAAAGAGTAATTAATAAAGTATGATAAGGGTAAAATTGTAATACTAGTTTTCCATGGAACAAAATACCTAAGATTTGCTAGGAAAATGTTTTCCTCATTGTTAAGGAAATTTTTTTCTAATGGAACTTGTTTTCCATCCAACCAAACAACATAAAACACCATTTTCTCCCACTTTAAGGAAAACATTTTCCTTCCATCCAACCAGACACCCCCTTAGTGTTTTTAATAAACTAATGAGTAACATACATGCAAATCATTTGATCATAAAATGCAATTATCTCATTAATAAGATAAATTAGTCATCCCACGCCAAAGACTGTGTGGTCAAGTGGCATCTGGTATCCCGATTAACACTCCCACATGGATGATGAGAGTGGGTTTGAGCCTCAATGGAGGCAATTAAAAGATACTACATTGTAACAGTACTAAAAAAAATGGGTTTGAACCTCAGTGGAGGCAATAAAAAGATACTACATTGTAACAGTACTTAAAAAAAATTGTCATCCCACCAACCAAGTTGTCATTCCATAAATTAAGGTCGTCATCTCACTAATCATCATCTGACCAAAAGTAATTATCACCATACCATCATTATCACTAAAATATTGGTTTAGTACTAGTATCAAAAGTTTTTTGAGCAAAACGTTTTTGTTCCAAAACTCTGCACTTCAAGATGAAGTTCTGTATATGGTTTATAACATATTGTACATGAATCTGTCCTATTAGGATAATCTATTTCAAAAGTTGAGTACGTAGATGGTTGTATAAATATAGTATTTTTATACGGAATGAATTTGTTATAATATTTTAAGAATATTTAGATTGATATATAATTATATAAATTATGACATTAAATAATTTAATTAATATTTAATTGATTACAAAAGTTTGGGCGGGAAAATGAAATAGGAGGATTTTACTTTTAACCGCTCTAAGAGCATCTACACTAATGCTCTTTTCACGGTTTTTAAGAAAATTTATGTCATGTTAGAAGGGAGAGAGACAAATGAGAGAAGATAAAATTACTTATGCAAATATAAGTTTTTTGTAGAAAGTGAGACCCACCAACAATAAATGCCAGTGACAAGTAAAGATAAAATTACTTCTCGCGTGAGAGTCACTGATGCGCCTCGCCTGCTAGGCACATTACCAGGTTTGCAATTGTTTCTTCTTTTTCTTCTTTTTTTTTTAATTGAATTTATTTTTTCTCTCCCCTCTCATATTCTCTTTCTTAATCACACTTACAAAAATTATTCAAAATCACAAAAAAAAACTTCATTATTATGGATGTTCTAAATATACATATAATCCATTGTACAACAATCGATAGTGATTGCCAAAATGGGTAAAGCCTACTTGACTTGGGCTGCTGAATTGTCATCAGCCTAATAAGCCAAAAATGAATTCTTTGTCACGAGACTATTTATTAGGCCCAATAAATAATACATTCGTGAACTGTCTTCGGCTTTTAACCTGTCTCTTCCAGTTTTAACCCACGTAATCATTTTCACACAAACTCTCTCGACACCTGTCTTCCACGTGGCACTCCCTCGCAATCCTGACCGCTGTTAATTCTCCAAAATTTATCTTTCAAAAAGCCCCCCAGCGACGGAATATTCAGATTCCAAGAACAAATAATGGCACCCAGAAAGCGCCGAGGACGGCTGAGCGCGGTGCTCACATCCCGGAAAGTAGTCGAAGAAACCGTCCAAGTAGTGGTCACTGCCGCCGACGGCGAAACCGAGTCTCAATCCCAACCAAACGTCGACGCGTTCGCCTCTCAGGTTTCCGATGGAACTGAACCAGTGGAGGTTTCGACCCCGCCGGCCCAAGAAGAACCTCCCATAGTTAAAAGAACCGTTCCCGTTGAAGATAAGAGCGACGAGTCACCGCCGCCGCCGCCTCAAACCCAAGAAAATGAAGAAGACGAGACACAGCCGGCGTCGGAACCAGAACAAATACCAGCGCCGCCTCCAAAAAAGAAAGAGGAAGAACAAACCAAAAAGTTAGAGATTCCAACGCATAACTTCTTATATATCAACTAAAAGTTTAAGCTGATAGTTGAACTGGACATATACTCAACACAACACAAGGAGAATGTCTTAAAAGTCTAACAATCTTAGACTGCACATTTATGTTTATATATTATTCCGTATATATATATATATATATATATATGTTCTGGACTGTATATTTATGTTTATATTTTATCTTCTCAGGTCAACTGCACATATACTCAACACAATACAAGGAGAATGTCTTACAAGTCTAACTATCTTGTCTAACTTAGACTACACATTTATGTTTATATATTATATATTCTGGACGTACTACATATTTATGTTTATATATTACCTGATATGTTTATATATTACTTTCTATATTACCTTCTCAGGTCGGCCTCGGGGGAGAAGGCACGAGAAGGCGGGGAGAGGAAGAGGAAACGGCGGCGGGGGAGAAGTGGCGGTGTGGGCCCCGGTGAAGGGTACAAGAGGTATGTGTTTAAGGTGATGAAACAAGTGCACCCGGATTTGGCGATATCGTCTCAAGCCATGACGGTGATCAACAACCTAATGGGAGACATGTTCGAGAGGATAGCGGCGGAGGCGGCGACGCTGTCCAAGTACGGGACAACCTAATGGGAGACATGTTCGAGAGGATAGCGGCGGAGGCGGCGACGCTGTCCAAGTACGTGTCCCGGACGACGCTGTCGTCGAGGGAGATTCAGGACGCCGTCAAGTTGGTGCTGCCGGGAGACCTGGGAAAGCACGCCATTGCCGAGGGCACAAAGGCGGTCACCACTTATTTAGGCGCCGTTAATCGACCGTCAAAGCCAAAGTGATTATTTATTTGTTTCTTTCTTTTATCTTTTAAGCAGTTTTATTTATGTATGTATATTATTAAGGTTGTATGGAACTAGCTAGGTAATATGTTATATGGAGCCCCATGTAGTGTAGGGCCCTTTTGTCAAATTACGTTCATTGCATTGCATGTTCGGCCTAGTTTATGTAATTTGATAGGGAACGATGTCGTTTGTGTATCATAATCTAAATATATGTTGTTTTCTATATTAACAGGTTGTCCCTTATCTATTTATTTTGTTAATAGAAGTACAATAAATATAAATAATTTTACTATTCATTAAAAACTAAAAAAAAAAAAGTAACACTTATTATTTAAAATTTAAAATTTTGAAAAAGTAACACTACTGTCTCACTATCTTACTGTATGGGACAGATCTTACTGATCTCAATTCATGAGACAGATTAGACAGATTAGATTTTTTATTAATGGAATCTTTAATCTCATTAATTTAATATTCAATTTTTAAAGACTTTTAAAAGTCTATCGGTATTAAGAGACTCTACAAATCAATATGCATTGCATACTTTTGGTAATCGTTATACTGTGGATCAGGGTCCACCTTGTGGACCCTGGTCTGAAACGGTGCCATAACAATACGGATCACATTACAGTACATTGTGGATCCTTGTCTGAAACGGTGCCATAACAATTCGGATTTCATTACAGTTTTTTTTTTAAATTAAAATATAATTGTAATTTGAAAATAACAAAAACAGTGACGAAGAAGCAAGAACAAAAAACACACAGAAGTTCATTAGATCACAAAAACACACATGACAAAAGGTGAATATTTAAACAACATTGTATTCGAACATAGGAGATGATACTTGGACTTATATTCTGTGTATCATAACATTCGAATGCACATACACATCACAACCTGTGTTACTATGTCTATCATAACATTCGAATGCACAAACACATCACAACTTGTGTTACTAACGTGAATACACAGAACATTTGCCTAGAATACACAGAATTTTTGCCCAGAATACACAGAATATTGACACAAAATACACAGAATTCATCATCCTAACATTCGAATGCACAAACACATTAGAACTTGTGTTAATAATATGAATACACAGAATATTGACACAAAATACACAGAATTCATCCTCCTAAACATTCGAATGCACAAACACATAACAACATGTGTTACTAACATGAATACGCAGAACGGTTGCCTAGAATACACAGAACGGTTGCCTATAATACATAGAATGATTGTCTGGAATACATAGAATATTAACATAAATACAGACACTGACCGAATCGGGAAACGTGATTTCCAAAAAAACGGACGGTTAGTTTACAATGTTCAAAACGACGTCGTTTATGTACGTAGTGCACATTACTATGTGCACCGTGGTGCACGGTATAATTTGCCATTAAAATTGGACTACACAATTAGTTGAATTGTTAAATAGTTAACTGCTTTTTGGGCCTAAATATATAACTTTAATTTAACTGACCCAAAAAAACCCATAACATAGCCCAGCCCATAACCTAACCCTTTTCGGTCAACATGCTTGGATCTACAAATGCAAATCTGTAAAATGGTAGCTAAGGACATGTTTACTAACTGAAAATTTTCTCCAGTTTTCTGGAAATTTGGAAAATTAGAAAACAGAAAACATGTTTATTAGCACAATTTTCCATTTTGAAAACAGGAAATAATTTTTCACTATTAAAAACTGTTTTCTAAATTGAAAACAGAATTATCTATCATCTATTAGACTATATGTCATTATAACCACATTCTCACCATTATCTACTTACATATTTGTTCATTATTATGATTACATTCATTATCATCTTCTATCTTTCTATTTGCATTACTTATTTAAACATAACTTATTTGCTTATGTTTAAAATTATACATCATTCAAATTATCAAAATTAAAAATTGAAATATATATCATGTTTTATATTTTGGTTGAACTCAATTGATTATTCGTTCGAATATTTTTAATTATGTTATATCGTATACAAGTTTGGTCCAGATATCGGATATCAAAATTTCACATATATTACTATATTAGAATTCGAAATAAAAATTATATATTATATACATGTCATTCAAATGAATATATCCAAACATATTTTAAATATTAGCTAAAAAATATTAGTATTATCTAAACTAAATTTTATGTGAACTTAATAACAATTTAATGTCTAAGAAAAACTAATTGTCGTTTTATATTATGTAAATAACAAAATATTCATTATTAAACACTTCATGGTTAACATAGTTAGTAGTTGATGTACTAACATTGTTCGAGTCACTACAAATTAAAATTTTCAATCCGTCTGGATTGCTCACTCTAGAAG
>CM008338.1:32050665-32067394 GCA_002525835.2 Ipomoea batatas | reverse complement strand
ATATAGTATGTATATGTTACAGATTTAGATATTACACAAATGTTTACACAAATATATATTCATGATCATTAAATTAGTGTTACAAAACATTAGAATCATAGTCACATTGCTTCACATGATGTTTGTATAGTTTGATTACGAGTAATACACTATGCTACTGTCATGCCCATTGCTTCACATGGACTTGTTTGTATTAGGTAGCCCTTAGCACAGGCCAACTATGTACTTACATTCTCATATTTTATTGAAAATTCTAAGGTGCTGATTAACACTATACTGATTTGCACCTGAGTACAATAAAAAAATGCATCCTAGTTTTAAAGCTGTTTTAGTTGTACTCGTTGTACTCGGTGTGAATCGCGTACATAGATACTTATGTTTAGTAATGACAATCCACCATAGCCGAGGTGGAGAAAGCAGAGCTTTGTTGCTTGTCTGAGAATTCAAACATGGTGGTATCTTCGTCATAAGCTTCATCATCGTCATCTGGAGCAGGTAAGTTAAGATCAAGTGTGAAAACAGGTTTAGGCTTCTCTTGATCATTATCATCCTCCATGGAAGCATCCTTCATGGTAGTAGTGGTGTTGATGTGTAGTGGCCTGTGTCTTCTCATGTGGCCACCCAAGGCTTGGCCCGAAAAGAACAGCGACCCACAAATCAAACACTCGTGAATCTTAGTCTTGTTTGATTTCTCGTGTGTTTTGTCTTGAATTTCTTGGTGATCGAGCGGTGTGGATTTTTTGTGATCCTCCGGTATGAGTTTGGGCTTACTGTGACTTGCTCTATGGCCACCAAGAGCTTGAAATGATGGGAATTTCCGGTTGCATGTCTTGCACTCGTAAACACTAGTGGTGGTGGCCACCACAGTCACGGTGGCCTTGGCGGTGGCGGTGGTCGTGTCAGTTTCGGAGGATTTTTGGCAACTAATTCTCTCTACCTTAACATCATTACCTGCACTTTTTGCCAAGAGAATCAGGCAATGCGCCATGTTCTCGTCTTCCTGGGTTGCCATGGACATATGACTACAAGAACTTGCCGGAGAATGAACGAGCAACGAACCACCATCCTCAGAAGGGCTAGAATCAACGGCCGCACCAACCGGGGGATGCTTAGTACTATCACCATCCCTGGAAGGGCTAGAATCAACAGCCACCCCAACCGGGGGCGATGCCCGGGGCCGTTTAGTACGCCGCCCTTTGCACGGCAACATCTGATCGGCAAAATCTTGAAACTCAGCCTTCATCTTTGTTGTTGTGAAGGCAAAAGCAGTGGCACTAATTATTATAAACAAGTAGTAGAAAGAAAGGCAGAGCAAAATAGCAAGTTTCAGAAACTGCGTATGGGGACAACAATTTGGTTGCGATGCAAGTAATTAAGGCACTGCACAACAAGTTGCAGGAACTCATCACTTTCGACATACCATGAATTTAGACAAGCCATCATGCATTTAATTACAACTTATTAGGTTCTTAAAATATCTTTAATGTAAGCTAGTTTAGTATGGTCAAGCAGCCCTATTCAATTTGTTCATTGAATCTCACTATTAGGATTTAGGGGCTACAAGTGGAACCAACAGTGTTATCACTTATCATCATACAAAAGAAATTATTTATGTTATCATCATAGAAAAGAAATGATTTATGTAACACAAGATATATAACATTAAATCAATAATCAATAATCATACCGAGTATTAACATCAAATCCATAACCAATAATGATTGTACTGAATACTAAAAATACTTGTTTCCACGATATCTATGCAAGTATGCAACCAAACATATCATGCATAATAATACCAATATAAGAGGGGAAAAATTATTAGAAATAAATTTTACACCCTACGAGTGTGAGTTTGATCATATTATTTATGACAGGATGCAGGAAAGAACAGTTGAAAATACATACAAACAGTTGGAAGCATAAATGTAAGCAGAGTCATTTTGGTATTGGAAGAGGTGTGAATAATTCAATAACAATACATTGAAGAAGCATTACTTGCAAAGCCATGCTAAACTCACTAATGTATACATACAGATTCAAATTTATTAGGTTGTGACTATCTGAGATGACCTCGCCATGCAAACTCTATGCGAAACAAGTGAAGGAAGTAATGCTAATTGAAGAAAGAGGCAGCTCCAATTCTTGAATTATATTGGAGTCAAACCGACCACACCTGGATAACATGTTCATAATGTATCAGTGGAAAAACAGTTGATGGAGTTAACATTGAAAAGAATATATTCTGCATCTTGGTCAATCAATGCATTCAGTGTGCAATCAATATTTTTACATGAAATATGCATACATCCACCAGGTAAAAGAGTGCTCACGCGTAAGATGATTAGAGGAACCGAAAAATTGAGACATTATAAAATATTTTCAATAAAAAGAAAAGCAGGCTAATAAAAATGGATGGAGAATAGCAGTCTAAAGATGGCAGAGGGAAGGTCACAACAGGATTGATCATTGCATTATCATGCAAATTGCTTGCATTGTAGCTCGCTTCTAGGAACAAAAACTATGTACTAAGCCAAGAAATTATGATAAGGGGAAAGAGAGAGCCGGTAGATTCTAACAGAAAACACATTTTTACATACCACATGCCAACCGTCCACCTGCATTTCCAGTAGAGAGACTAAGCTCATGGCCACCTGCAATATGATAAAATTGGATTTTAACCCAGAAAAGAGTAAGTCTAGATCCAACTAAGGTTTTCTTATACTTTTCAGGGCTGAAGAAGCAAATGACACTAATAAGCTTCAAACTGGTAGAGAGTAGCTCCGAAATATGTAAGGATTTTGTAGTCAACTAAGACTAACTGGTTACACTTGCAGAACCATTAATCAATAAGGTTCAAACCAGATGCTGGAACCTTACCCTTTCCAAGGTCATCCTCAAGTTCATGTACCACTAAAGCTCTTCCAACAACTGAGTTTGGACCACTTAATGGTATCTGCACGTTTAATAAAGGAAATCTTAGCATATACACAAAGCTGTAATCATTGTGCATAACCACATAATGAGTAAGGTTGAGTGAAGTACCTGGCTATCGACGATTGTTGCTTCAGCAACACCTGAGCAGCAGGATCAAGAAAAATCAGAGGGGCTAAAACTCATCATTCACCCAAAACTAAGAAGTAGAACTACTACGCTAAAAAATGTTGAAAAGAATGCATCTATTACCTTCGGCATTAGCCACTATGTTTCCCAGGTCACCCGCATGACGGACTTCGTCCTCAGGAGCTCCATGTGTCAACCCATTGGGATTAAAATGTGGTCCTATTTTGAAATCACATAGTTTAACATAGCACCACACAACATCACAATGGAAGCCATGATCTTAAAAGTAAATCCAAATTATACATAGTAAACAAATTAACCAACATTTCGAATCAAACCTGTAGAAATGCACCCATTTGTCGTATCACCAAACTCATGCTACAACACAGCCCAAAACAGTACAAGACATTATAAATATCCACCCATACGCTTTAAATACAAGCAATTCAATACAATAGCAGAAAATTAACATATGCTAAATACTCACAAGATGAAATCCATGAAGTCCAGGAGTAAGCCCAGTTATACGAACTTTCACAGTGGTAGGACCTATTTGAAACAAGAGACAATGCATAAGTGTTATTACTATGGCCACAAATTTCATATCTAATAGACCTACATTTAGGGGGAAATGCATTATGTTTTGGCAGAAAACCCTACTACATATACAAATTTAACTAACAGCTCCAATGTCAAAACCTTCAATACAATACTTACAGTTCCTGGGCGAAAATCGATTTATTCAAGCAGAAAACGATAAAATAAATTTAATTGCAGGTTGCAGCCGAAAATTTCATATCTGGAACACATAGAAGTATACTGCATACACAAATTCAGCTAAAATCTTAACAAATCAAAACCTAGAATGAAAATGCTTGTTAATTTCGCCGATGATTGATTTAAAAAAGCAAAAATTCAGAGCACGGAGAGGACAGACCATCGGCGTCTTGTGTGAGAGTGACGACGCCTTCAACATTGGAGGTGCCTTTGAGTACAGCGACGGCCTTCTTGGAGGAGGCGACGACGGTGAGGGGCTTGGGGGCGGAGACGGCGCGGAGGGCGAGCGATTGGTGAGTAGGTTTGTTGTTGACTTTGAGGGAGCCGCCGTGGAAAGAGGAGTGGAGCGGAGAAGCGTTAGGGGCGGAGACGGGGAAGAGGAGGGAGTGGGAGGCGACGGTGGCGGAAGAGAGGATAGTGTGCGCGGCCATGGCTGCCACACAGGCGGCGAGCATGAAGATTAGATGACGATAATGTGAGTGAAGCGGAGAGTGTGGTAGTTGCAGCACTGCTTCTCGGACCTTCTTCCTTCTTTTTGCTCTATTTTTTTTGTCATTTTCTTTTCCTTTTTTTTTTTTTTTTTTGGCGATTAGAGTGACAGTGAACCGTTTCCGTACCTTGCATTGTGATTTGTCATTTGTGGACCTGATTCAAAAAAATAATTTTTAGAAATAAGGTTGAAATGCCAAGGACCTTGTAGTCCAGTGGCATCAAACCCTTCCCTTTATACGAGAGGTGATGGGTTCGAGCTTTCAGTGGAGGCAATATTAACTCTTGTACATCATTAGGTTGAGAAAGTAGTTATGAACAGATACTGCATTGTAATAGAGTTAGTAGTATTCAAAAAAAAAAAAAAAAGGTTGAAATTAGCTATTGAACCAACAAAAAAAAGTGTAATTATGTAACGAACACTCTAAATGTATGTAATTTCACATAATAGTAGGTTATCATTCATTGTATTAAGTTACTTGTGGACAGTGAGTTAGTATTTTAAAATAATTTTTAATAATAAACTATTAAAATAAAAAATTAAAATAATTTTTTAAAAAAATAAAAAAAAACAATAATTGAAAAAAAAACCACAGACACCCTTTCTTCCTTAATAGTATTCTTGTCACTTTGATAGGAAACCTGATGAATCAAATTTAATTAATTAATTATTATTATTTTTATTATTATCATTATTTACGAAAAGTCAACTTCTTTCACAAAACAACTGAAATCTTCATCCAAAATCATCCAGCAAAAGTTGTTTTGTGAAAGAAGTTAACTTTCTGTAGATGATGATGATGATAATAATAATAATAATTAATTAATTAAATTAAATTTGATTCATCCGCGGGTTTCCTATCAAGGTGACAAGAGTATTATTAAAGTGGGGTGGTTGCAGGTGTGTTTTTATTTTTTTATTTGTAAAATTTTCTAAATTATTTTAATAGTTTATTATTAAAATTATTTTAAAATGTCAACTCACCGTCCACATAAGCAAGTAACCTAATGAAATGGATGGTAACTTGTTATCAAGTGAAATTGCATACGTTTGGAGTGTTCAGTGGCGTAATTGCACCTTTTTAAAAAAAAATTTGTGGCATAATTAAACTTTCAAGTTACGTTCAGTAGCCAATTTGAACCGTGTTCATAATTTTTAGATTCTGTAACTGCAGTTGGCACATTCTATACATGCATGATGCAATTAATTATTTTTGTACTTGTAAACAAATTAAAGACACATCACATGATAATTATAGATACATTAATGATAACTCAGACACAAACTGTTGGTACAAAATATATTAATTACAGAAAATAACATGTTAACTAGCATCTTAAGTGTATGACGTTAACATATTCTCTACCTGCAATTAACGATTTATGTGTCTGTAGATATCATGTTATGTGTCTTCAATTTATTCACAGGTACAAAAATTGTTAATTACAGGTATAGAATGTGTAAAGTTCAAGCATATAATTTTTAGACTAAGATTCAAAATACAATATGAACACTAGTCTATGATATAACAATTGATTATACTGATTTGGGCCAACAGGTTGGGCCGATAAATATTTTGACAAATATGGGCAGAGATGATAGGGCAAAAGCCCAATGAATACTGAATCGTTTCATCATCTATTGGGCCGAGTTGGGTAAACGCTTATTCCGGACATTCACGGCCCAACTGAAAGATTTTTATTTTTTCCTTTTAAAAGAGAAAAATAAAAAAGTGTCAAGTTGATCCCTAAGTCCAATCAATAGTGAAATTATATTTCTTACTGCAATGAAGTCCACCTAAATTGGTAAAATTGTGCAATTAAGTCATAATATTACTTATTCAGTAAGTTACGGTCAATGTGGTGTTGCTTGGACAAACCATGTGGTTCTAAACTTCTAATATTACTTATTCATTATTATTATTATTTTTTTTGGTAAATTTATTCATTATGATATTATGTATTAACCTAGTAAGTGTCATATTAGTAGACCGTCTTGAATAGGTAATATTATGACATATTTACACTATTTTATCGATTTAAGGGACTTTATTAATATTTTTGTCAGTTATGGGATCTACGCAAGTAACACCTCTATTTCGGTTTATATAGACGTGCTCAATGTAATTAAATAGTCACTATTGATATGGAAAATGTTAAGTGGACTTCAATTGAGTAAACCTTTCACCACATATGTTAATTTTATTATTAAAAAAAATAGAAACAATGATTTACTTTTTTTATTGAATAAATAAAATTATGTCATATGGGTAACAAATACAAAATAAAATAAAATAAAAAAAGCGTCAAATAGATCAACATACTTTTATAGTTCATGCAATTATACAATCGAACAAAAAAATTGTGTAACTAAACCATTTAACATTGAAAATGTGTGCATTAGCATTATTTTGTAGGTTTCTTTTAGGTAAACTATAATATGTTAAATTTTATGGTCTATTTGACACTTTATATTCTTTGGGAGTGTTTGACAAATAGCTATTAGTGAATTAGGTTAGCGAGTTTGACTAGCTGATAAATTAGTTGTCAGCTGATAGCTGATTACATGAAAAATGACCTTTAAGAATATAATTTATTTTCTCAAAAGGTGTTTTGAACAATTTTTTGAATTTTAGCGTTTTGAAATAAAAAATTATTAAAAAAATTAATTAATCGAACACTCATATTGACTATTTAACTAAGTTAAATAAATAATAGCAATCAAACAAGATACTATTTAATGATAAGCTAACTATTTATATTTATCTTTTACCTGTGGCCACAAGTGTCCAATCAGTTATTTTATTTTGTTTTAATTTTTTTTTTTGCCACCAACTCCACTTTTACTCGCCAAGTATAATTTCAGCCCCATTACCCATACCGCCAAAATCATTTATGCCTCATAGGCTCATATCATCACTGTTTCGCTGGGCATGACATGACAACAAATGTGCCGCTCTCTATTGTCATGGAATTATTATGCATAAAGGGACATCACACACTATGAGTATTTCAATTATTTTTAGCACAACTCGCCGCTCAAGCAACCTCCTAATAAGTTTCTGTATTTAATTTCGTGCACAAAAAATTCATCCACACACTTTCATTAACTTGAAGAGCCGAACGACCAAAACTCTAGCCTAATTAAGTGAGCCTTAATTCCAATATATTATTGGTGTGGCCGAACCTATCTTGTCGTTGGAATGGTGACTTTAGGTCATGTGGTCTATCACTTAAAGCTAGTTCTGCGAGGCAAATATTTGAATTATTATACATCTATATTCTTTGATTTGCCAATATCTTTGCACTTTAATCCATATTCTTTCTCAGCCACTATCCGTCTATTTGAAGGTGTAAGATTCTAATCGACAATAAACCATAAAGAAATAAACTAGGCTAAATTATTCATTGGAAAAATCAAATTTAAAATATTATAATTATCAAGTCAATTTTTTTTGGTAAATTCACGGGGTCTTTCTCTGTTCGTTTAACGGTCCAGGTCCACCCACGTTCGCTCCGGGAGGCACGAAAGCTGGCCCAGAGGGGAATCGTCACTTGAATTATCAAGTCAATTGTTTGATAACTCAAATGAATTGGCCTATTTTCGTCTAATTATATTTGACAAACTTTAGGAGACCGCATAGCATATCTTGCTGTGGTTTGTTTAGCTTGATGTGGTTTCTATGTAATATAATGGCGAGGAAAGTGGATCTGGCCGTCCGTTTGGTGGAATAATTTAGCTGTCAACCATACCCAAAATAATAATAATAATAAGCCATAAATTCTTCACGTGTTCATTTAGCCTCTTCCCAGTTCCCTTCCCACATAACAATAATAGGTGCTTTCTCCGGCGAAGTAATGATTCACAATAATAATGTAGACAACAAAGTGATGAAGCCTTCCGGTACAGGTTGTGTTTATACCTTAATGGGTAATGCATTATGCATGCAATCTAGTGATTTTAATATGCTAATTGGCTGTATGTAGATGTTTAATTATATAAAAGGTAAATATACTGAATTACTATTGTAATCTAAATAATATTTGCGTGTGGAATCACACTTGTGTGAGACAGTCTCACGAATCATTATCTGTGAGACGGTCGGGTCAGATCAACATTAAAATTAATACTTATGCTAAAAAATGTAATACTAATTAGGAATGAAGTGTTTGTTACAAGGAAAAATGTAATACTTTTACATGTAAAAATATTATATTTTTCATCAAAAGTATTACATTTTTTTTCATTACGACCTCATCCCCGCCAATTCCATATTGGCAATCCCATGTGGCATATATATAACCCATTTTTTTTAATTGATGACTTGGATTGCAAATTTGTAATCTGTACAAAAAACGGTCAATGTTTATTTTGTTTTGTTTTCTTTTTTGTTTATTTTATTTAAAGTGATGTGAAATTGGGACACACTTTTTGAGAGTTGATTAGATTGCATGGATGCAGTGTGAATAGCAAATGAAATTGGGTGATGTGACCCATTTTTGGGACTGTAGTGTGAATAGTAAATGAAATTGGGTAATGTGAAAGTGTGACCCATTTTTGGGAGTGAGAGAGATTTGCAGAGATAAGGATAGCCTTATAAGAAAATATAATACTTTTAATCCAAGCAACACTGACCATTGTTCCCGAACCCATGACCTTTGACATGGCTCTGATACCAAATTGAAACATGTGCTCCATCTCAACTAAAATCTTAAGCTGATAGTTGGATTGCACATTTATGTTTATATATTATTTATGCTCAACACTTTTGAAGAAAAATGTTATACTTTTATTCAAATAATGAAAAAAAATAGATAAAACAAATAATGAAAAAGAAAACATACATAATATAATTATGTAGTATGAAACATTGGAATTTGCATATACGTTTAAATGACTAAATCTTGAAATTGAAACTAGGCGGTAGTCTTGAATGTGCTAAAATAATTGAGAATAAATGCTAAAAAAAAAAAACAAATTCTTAGTGGTTTAGTTTTTTAGTATGAAAAGGATATGGTGGTTTATATATGAAGATTTCATGGAGAAAATTTAAGAAAATTTTACGAAATAACTAATATATCATTTAATAAGTTGGAATTCAAAATAAATTATTAGTGCATACCAAAATTTACAAGAAATGGATGAAAACTACCACTTTCAACATAATTAAATGATAAAATTTGCGTATTCAAAAAAAAAAAAAAAAAGGACAAAATTTGTATACAATAATAATTCATAGACTGAATCTACAATTTAGGTATAATTAATGGACTAAACTTGTCATATTTCCAATTATAATCATATATTGTATTTTTTTTTTGTTGGGTGACAATAAAACTTCGCAATAATTATTTGAGGGTGTGCATTGCATAAACTTCGCTAATGTGTAATAGGCTACAAACCACACAGAAAAAGTAAACCGCATTAGGAAGACACTATGTGATGGACTTGACCGAAATAGTGCTAACAAGAATTAAACTCCTGACTTTTTTTGGGTATAGGAATAATGCTCAATACACTTGGCTACCTGTTTTTGGGGCTATATCTTCAAAATTTTGTACCAAGTAATTCTACATGAACTCTCAAATCCTACTTCTATTTTCTACTCTCTATTACATGACATGTCTTGATTGCTTAATTTAGTAGGGGACTAGGGGTCATAATGTTTATCTATTCTTTTTTTCTTTCTCCAATCAAATTTGAACACAAATGAGAATAAAAGTTGGGAGTAATTTTTATTTTGTACCTCCATTATCACAGTCATTGTCTATTTTTGCCTTCTTTGAAAAATGTGCAAAATTACTATTTTTAGTTTGAAATGAAGATCAAATAAGCATTTCCAAGTTTTAAAAATAAATTAAACTTCAAATAGACACACGAAATAGGAAAATTCTACACAAATTATACTCCCAAAAGTGAAACTCCCTGACGTGGCTCCTTAGCTGTCTGGCATCACATCAAACTTTTTTACTTTTTTATTTTTTATTTTGGTTTCTTCCTTGAGAAGACTTGGCGCCCAAACAGAACCATTTCATTGTTTACCTTTTCTCCATTTCTTTATTTCAGAGCAAGCTTCAAGCTAAGCAAGGGTGGTGGGTCAGATACGGAGGCGGAGGGACAGAGAGATTGATTATAGGTGAAAGCAATTAACATCAAATAGAGCCTGATAGCCATTAGCATCAATGAACGCTTAGATGGGGCTTTGTAAACACTGTCCACCACATGCTTAAATGAAGGCTTTAAGGGCAGAGTTCGATCGATCCACAAATCATTGGCACCAACAAGCTTGGGCTGTCGGTAAGACTCCCGTATACGAGTATATTGCCCAGGATTTGAGAGTAAAATTTGTTGAAATCTTTGGTAAAGTCGGATTTGAGAAAAGCGAGTTGGGGAATCGGAGCCGATGGGCTATAAGAGAGGAACATTCGGAGAATAGATGAGAGAAAAATGGAGGAGAAGAAGAGGAAGAGACGAGAAGAAACAGAGAATAGAGGGGAAGAGATAAAGAAGAGAGAGAAAAATGGGTTGAGAGGGAGTACGGCCTTACGGGAGTAGAATAAGTGGAATGATTTAAACCACATAAAATATATTTTTTTAAATAAAAAGAAATTACAGGTCATGGAGTTTTTTTTGGGAGTTTCTTTTGGGAGTACCTGTAGAAGGACTCCACGAAATAAGACCTCTTCCGTCAAGCTCCGTCACCATCTTTCAAATCAATGTTCAAGTTGCGTTATTGTTGACTTCGTCCTTCAAGCTTCATCGTTACACTATAGAAGCCTATAATGTGGATAAAACTCTTCATTCATATTTTTGGATCCTCTCTTTTTCCTTTTTCCAATTTGATTTGGGCTCTGTTTGGCAAAGCTTATTTAGGAGCTTATAGCTTATTTTAAGCTACTAATAAGCTATAAGCTCTGTTTGATAATGTTCTCAAAATAAGCTAGTAGCTTAAAATAAGAGCTTATTTTGAAACGCTACTTGGAGTAGCTTTTCAAAATAAGCTAGTAGCTTTTTAACTTTTTTCCATCTTTATCCTTATTATTTTAATTAAATGATATCCTTTACCCCTCTCAATTAAAACCCTTTTGACATTTTATTTTCATTATGTTTGGTTGTAATTTCAATTTGATATTTATGTTTGAACATTAATTTTTGTATTAACTAATCTTATAAATTATAAATATTTTTTTATTTTATATATTTTCAAATATATGTTCTTACTTTATATTTTATTTAAATATATTGATTTCATTATTTTATATTAATATATAAACAAGCCTATTTAAATTTAAAATTATTTAAATTGTATGAAAATGTCATTTTTAGTCTTTTTACATTTATCAACTTATCACAAAGCTAATTTTACCAAACACTTTTAAGCATAACAACTCTTCAGATTTCAGCTTCGAGCTTATAGCTTTTTAGTTTTCAGCTACTTTTCAGCTTTCAGCTACCTTTTCAGCTAGGTTTGCCAAACATAGCCTTGATGAAAATAGTAGCGATATCGTGTTTATTCATTGTCGTCTTTATCTAACGAAGCGACAAATAATCTTTAAAAACAATTTCAAAAGAAAACACAATTTTAACTTGAATTTACAAACTCCCTCAAAAAAAACTTGAATTTACAAATGATACTTTTAAAAATTGGGGCATATCAACCTTCACTTTCAAAATGGAAGTACAAGTCTTCATCCATATCACCATTAGAAGAAAAACGTATGTATGGCAGCATCCAATGTAACAATAATCGTTATTTATAGGTTAAAAGAAACCAATTGAATTGGACTAATTATTTAAAGATTCTTTTTCAGTTGAACAATTCATCAATTTCATTTTCACAGTTAGCTTAAGGATTTATTTGATTAGTAAGTTTGACGTCATGTGAAAATGACTTATTGGCTCTGTTTGAGTTCGTCATAGATAACATACACTAGTTTATCTCACTTCTTTATAAGGTAGTATCGATTTTATACAATTTTAAATATTTTTAGCTCAAAGAATCTAAGCCCCCACCAGGATGCATCACATTACATGGTAATTGACAATTGATATTATTTTTCTAATCTATTCTTCGCAAATTATATCGTGGACCGTGGTCCACAATGCATTGTGGACCGCGGTCCCAAAACGACGTCGTTTTGATTAATGAAAACAGACGGATGAATTCGCGCCACTCACTTTCTTTTCATATATACTGCACTTTCTTTTCATATATACTGCACTTTCTTTTCATATATACTGCACTTTCTTTTTAACACAACTGCAGTTACATTTCAACACAACTGCAGTTACTTTTTGATATAACTACAGTTTCATTCGATAATATAAAAACACAAATGTGAAACTGTTATTCAGTATCTTTTCATATACACTGCACTTTCTTTTCAACACAACTACAGTTACTTTTTGATATAACTACAGTTTCATTCGATAATATCAAACACAAATGTAAAACTGTTATTTAGTATCTTTTCATATACACTGCACTTTCTTTTCAACACAACTACAATTACTTTTTGATATAACTACAGTTTCATTCGATAATATCAAAACAAATGTAAGGCAGTATCTTTTGGAATGAACTGTAGTTTCCATTACGGGGCTTCGTCTCCCACTTACTAAAACGACGTCGTTTTGGGACCGCGGTCGTCCACGATATAAGAACTGTCTATTCTTACTTAGGGTCCGTTTGGAAAGCAGTAAAATGACTTCAGGAAAATGTTTTCCGGAAAATGAGTCATTTTCCGGAAAACAGTTTCATTTCCTGTGTTTGGATGTAATATGGAAAACAGTATTTGTGTGTTTGGTTTGTTTTCTGGAAAATGAGCAAAAAACCAGAACAGTAAATACTAACCAGACAATCTCCATTAGCATACAAAGCAAAAACAATCTCCATTAGATACAAAGCAAAAATTACATCACAAACATATACGGAGTATACATAATTATATATTTGTTCAGTATTACCAGATCTGGTTTTCGCATCTGTGCGAAAACCAGATCTGGTTTGTTCGAACTGGAAACCAACCAGTTCGAACTAGAATTGGTTTCCAGTTCACTGGCGGACTGGTTTCGAGTTCGCCGGCAAACTGGAAACCAGTTCGAACTGGTTTCGCCGTTTTGAACGATGCCGGAGGTTTAGGATGCAGAAATCAGGCGAGAAGGAAGGTGCTGGTGGAGGCGTGTTGCTTGAAGGAAGGCGTGAACAAGAATGTAAAATGACTTACGCCAAAATAAAGGGTAAGTTGTTTTACAAGGAAATGGGTGGATTTTACAATGACCATGTGGTCATTTTACGTTGACTTACATTTTACATTGCTTACCAAACACTAGAAACCCGGAAAATGATTTCCGGAAATCATTTTCCGGGTTTCCAAACACACCCTTAATATTTATTTTATGCTTCGTTTGAAAACTCGAAAAATGACTTTCAAGCATTATTTTTTAGATTTTTCCATATTTGGGTATTAAAGAAAATAAAGTCCAAGGAAAATATTCATCGTTATAAAAAAAAATATATCAATTTGACAGAAAATGTATGTCTTCCTAGTTTTTTGGTGAAAATTTTTTTTTAGATTATGTGTTTCCATCTCTCTTCACTCTCTTCTTTTCTTTCTTTTTTCTTTTTTGTTTTGTTTTGTTTTATAAAGTTAATTAATTAGTTTCTGAATTATTCTTAGCACAACAACCCCACCACCCCCACCCTCACTACCACAGCACCACCACCACACTGCACTGCCACAACACCACCATCACTATAACCACCAACACCACATATTATTTCTTGAGTACTATTGACTTTATTATAAGGTAATATCTGTTTTATACATTCTTTATCTGTTGCAGACCAAAGAGTCAATATTCTACCACCGGAGTTCTCAACACCACATATTATTATTATTATTATTATTATTATTATTGTTGTTGTTGTTGTTGTTGTTGTTGTTGTAAACAACAAAAAAATATTTTTTTAACTTTTAGCCAAATATAAATAGATAGATAGTTTTTTGACCTTCAGTCAAAATTCCAAAAAATTATAATATTTTCAGAAAAATGAGTTGCTTTCTTAAAATAATTTTTTAGGTTTCAAAATGAACCCTTAGTTAATGAACTTTTCCCCGTATATGTTGTAAGTGCACAAATGATGCACATTAGAATTGGCTTAATTATTTGACAAACCTTAGGTTAGTTTATTTTATAATAATTTTAGGTTGACATATTCAATGCTCATTATGCTCCTGGATCCTAACAAAGTCTGTTTTGTTTTATCAAGTTTTATGGGTTGATTTTAAATGAGTGGACATTATCTTTTCAAGGGAGAATTTTAAGCTAATGGTTGGGAAAGTTGGTTACGTGACTTACTATATAAATGGAGGATTATGAAGCTTCATTTGGCAACTTCACAAGTTAGAATTTCGAGACCTATTAAGCTAAAGAGTTTCCTGACACTGTTCCAGCAGAATCTGTGTTCTTTCTACTTGGTTCCTTGTTCATGGCCTGGTGCTGATTCAGCGTGTTGAGACTGCACGAATCCAATCACTTGAAGATGTTTTGAAGATTGTTTTGATGAATGTTGATGTAGTAGGTTTTGGACCTTGTGTATGTTTAGCATTTCATCTCCCTGTAATCTTGGAAAACATCTAGTGGATTGGGCTGTCGTGGGTGCCCCGCAGACGTAGGAGATTTGGCTCCGAACTGCATAATCATTTGTTGTGTCCTGGTTTTATTTTCTTTATCTTTTATCTTTTTATGTTTAAATCAAACTTATTAAAGGATAAGATAATCTGTCTTTAAAATCAAGTATAACTTTTAGTTTTCGTACATTCAAGACTCACGATTACAATTTCATATTTAATTTAATGAAATATTAAAATTTTATTAGTTAAAATATTTACGAAGTGATGTAATATCTTGAGGAGATGCAATCTTATCTCTGGGAAGTAAATTAAATTTTGGTTTGTAGACTCGGAAATTTTCAAGCAAGGTTCGTTTGGAAACCTGGAATATGACTTTTGAAAGTCATTTTTCAGATTTTCTCGTGTTTGGCTACTCAAAAAAAAATCAAATAAAAATATTCATTATGGTCAACTGAAAAAATACCTAATTTGGTAGAAAATGTCTTCCTAAATTTTTAGTCGAAAGACATTTTCTAGATTCTTTATTTTCATGCCAATCCCTTCTCTCTCATCCCTCTTCAATCTAGTTTTCATATTATTTTTATCACCATCATCATCACCACCACTCACGTCAACAAACACTGCAACCACCACACCACCACCACCACCGTACCGCCACAACTACCAGCATTTATTATTATTATTATTATTATTATTATACCAAATAATTTTTTTTCAAGAAAATGAACCAAATAGAAACATGCATTTTATGACTTTTAACCAAATAGAATAAGATAACTTTCTGACTCAACCAAACATCTTAAAAATAAAATATTTTCTAAAAAATGAGTCATTTTATGTAAACTATTTTCTGAAAAACATTTAATTTTGATGGTTTCCAAACAACTCTAAATGATGTTATATTTATATCATCACAATAATTAAGGTTTTCAAAGTTTAAGTAGGGTATCCATCAATTTCATGACAATGGCAACCATTCATCACTATAATATTTAGGGTTACATTTGTGTAAGACCATTTCGCGACTCCTTATCCGTGAGATGAATTGGGTCGGATCAATATAAAAATTTAATACTTATACCAAAAAAAATATAATACTAATTTTGGATAAAGTGTTTTTTACATATAAGAAAAAATGTACTCCATAATATTTTTTAGGACAAATTTAATACTTTTACATTTTTCATCAAAGGACCTTGACAAAGGTATTACATTATATTGTCTCATATAAGTAATAACCATTTTATTCCTTATTAATATTACGTTTTCCAATATAAATATTATATTTGATCTTGATCCGATCCGTCGCACGGATAAGGATCCATGAAACAGTATCACACAAGTTTTTGCCTAATATTTATTATAAAATGTTTTATAGTAATTATTTGAGACTCTCATTTTATTTAAAAATAAATATTTTATTAAACTAATGAAATGTATAACTCGTATATTTTTTTTGGTGCAAAAAATAAGTTGTCTATAATTCAATTTAATTGCACATTTAGAAATTAGGAAAATAATTTTTTGAAGTCATTTTATAAATCTTTCTATATTTCGCTATCCAAGAAAAATGAATCAACAAAATATATACATCTTTGTCAAAATAAAAAGTTACTTATTTTTATGAAAAATATCTTTTGAAATTTTTTACTTTGAAGATATTTTTTGATCCCTCTCTTTTAGTAGTGTCAAATAGATGGGTCAACCTGCCATCTTCTAGGTTAAAATTTGAATTAGACCCACCGGCTAATTGAAATAAAAT
>CM008338.1:32021503-32035911 GCA_002525835.2 Ipomoea batatas | reverse complement strand
TGTGTGGACCATGGTCCATGTAATAATGATTGAATTAATTATATAATAATCATAAGAAGGATAAAATGGTAATTTATAATCGAATTACAATTCTCAATAGTGTGGAATTACAATTTCTGGGGGACACTAGGAATTACAATTCCATGGTTGAAGGGAATTATAAATCCGTGAAATTACAATTCTCTCTAACCAATTCACGAGATTGCAATTCCATGAAATTTGGTTGGAATGGAATTATAATTTCATCTTACCAAACATCTCTTATTAGATTATTGCAGACTGAATTCTGAACCGACCTCCACCATTAGAGCTATGTAGCAACTTTCCTTAATTATCACAAACAAAAAATGTTTTTGGGTTTGGATATTTCTTGTTCTTTCTACAGTTCTGGAATTCTGAATTTCTGAGGACCGGGTAAACAATGCCGGATATTTATAGGTTTGAAATTATCTCCAGGGAATCAACCACTAGTTATTCGCCACGTCTCTTCGATGGAGATCTTCTTCAGCTGCCGACGACGTGGTGCCTAGTCATCGTGTTCCATACTTATCCAAAATCTAATGCGCGTCAAGCCCCGATGAATGTCTGTAGCAGTTTTGTCGTTTAAAAAAAAACGATATTTTCATCTTCTAAACCCGAAAATGGCCGTAGGTTTTCTCGTAATTATCCAAACCTTTCGTCTTTTTCCCGCCATATATAAGGGGTACATATATAAGATCATGTGCCACGTCCATTCATCTGTTCAAATTTAAACGCAACATTTCTCAGGATTGAAATAGCTCATCGCGGAAGAAAGAAAGAAAGAAAGAATGGATTCTAGATTTGAAGATGCACCTTCTGGGTCTGAATCATCTGGAAATTATGGGTATTAATTTACAGAATATTTTGTTTCTTGAATAAATGCGGCGTATTTGGATTGATTTTTGTGTGTCCTGGATGTTTATTATGCCGTTGATGTGTTTGTTAAAATTCCTCAATGGGGTTGGTTTATGCCAGGTGCAAGCATTACAGAAGGAAGTGCATGATCAGAGCACCCTGTTGCGACGAGGTCTTTGATTGCAGGCACTGCCACAATGAAGCTAAGGTGAGGTGTTGTATATATGATATATCTTCGTTTTGGGTTCGTATGGTGATATGTTTCAGATGTGGAATACTTGAATTGAGTATATTTGCCTTTGCACAGAACGCTTTGGAAATTGATCCCCTCTATCGACATAATATTCCTCGCCATGAAGTTGAAAAGGTAAGCTTTGTTTAATTTGGATTTTTTTTTTTTGGGGTGATGAGGAAATCCACATCCACTATTTGAGGGTGTACCGGGTAAATTCTGCTTGGTGATCTTAGCCGGCAAAGGCCTAGTTTGGCCATAATGATCGAATAAAATCAAGAAGGTAAATAGGCTGTTTTGCTGGGAGTTGAACTTGTGATTATCAAGCTAACATCCTGAACAATTAGGTCGGGGTTGTCCCCAATTGGGAAGTTTTTGAAATGTAATGATTCTGCCATTCTGATGATAAATACTATAGAACCTGAAATGCAAAGTTAAGACACAATTTGTAATAGTGAATAACTGATGTGGAAAGAAAGTGAAAAAGTTCAGTTGAGTTTAATATGCAATTGACAAATTCTTAAATGACAGAACTTCATTCTCTATCTTCTTTATTTCCATAATATCCTTCTCTGATTTTGTCTCTTTGATGTGATTTCAGGTCATATGTTCCCTCTGCAGAACAGAACAAGATGTGAGTCCCCAAACATTTTTCTGTTACAAGATTGATCGAAACCGAGGAAATTTTTTAAGGATTTTGCTTTACTTGTGTTTGTCTACTTAACAGGTTCAACAAAATTGTATAGAATGTGGAGCATGCATGGGAAAATACTTCTGCCAGAAATGCAAATTTTTTGATGATGATGTAAGATTTGATTTTCTCAAAAAGCCATATTTTCTGTTTCAATGTGTCTATGATTGATTCCTAACATGATCATACCTCCATGCATTCAGATCTCAAAGAAACAGTACCACTGTGATGAATGTGGAATATGTAGGTGAGATTCTCAGCTTATATCAATAGCTGTTCATGCCCTTATTTTGTTTATTCTTGCCCTTCAAAACTTTTTGATTCATAATCTGCTTTTACAGAACTGGTGGCAAGGAGAACTTTTTCCACTGCAACAAGTGTGGTGAGTTTACCCAATTCCATAGTAAATTTAAGCTTTGGCTATGCAAATTTTGTGATTTTTTGAGTGGGTGTCTGCTGGTTTTCATGTTTTCGCTCCTACATGGTGTAGGATGTTGTTATTCTAATTTGATAAAGGATGCACATCACTGCATTGAAAGAGCTATGCATCACAATTGCCCGGTTTGCTTCGAGGTAAATTGGAAACATCAAAAGACAATGGAAAATTACAAAAAGAATATACAGGTTCTTTTTTTTTTGGTACGAGAATATCCAGGTTCTTACAATGGTTTGAAATTGCATTTGCAGTTTTTGTTTGATACAATAAATGATATCACTGTTCTACAATGCGGACATACTATACATTTGGAATGCCTCAAAGAGATGCAGTCCCACTACCAGTATTCATGCCCTATTTGCTCAAAATCCATCTGTGATATGTCAGAGTGTTGGGAAAAACTCGATGAAGAGGTATGAACTGTCATAGTAAAGGAAATATGGTACAAATATGGTGGCATGTGGGGGTAATAGGTTGTTGACTTGGTAACCACAAGGTTACAAATTCGACTTCCAAATGGAGCACCCTATTGGCCTTAGTTTGAGCCGGTCAGCTATGAGCAATCAAAGCTGATTTACCACTTTGTGGTCCTTTGCTAGTTAGGGTCACTAGGTAGGGTTTACCCAGTGCACACCATTGGGTAGTGAGTAGTGACTGTGGGTTTACCCTCGTCACTTAAAAAAAAATGTTGCATGTTCAAGAATTGATTTGTTTGTCATGATATGCTGCAGGTTGCTTCAACTCCAATGCCGGAAATGTACAAGGACAAGATGGTAAGTGGAGAGAATTGATGCTTGATAACTAAGATTAGGTTGCCATAACATTATTTTGATGGTATTCATAATATGGTTAGGTGTGGATACTATGCAATGACTGTGGGGAAGTATCTAAGGTGCAATTCCACATCTTGGGTCACAAATGCTTGATGTGCAAATCTTATAATACAAGACAGATACAAGGAGCACCTGCTTCTTCTGCATGCCCTTCTGGAGTTGCAGAGATGGTGACATGAATTTCTATTAGTGAATTTTGAAGAAGCAGCAGCAAGCAGAGAAATATGAACAAAGTGGTATAAACTTGTAAAGTTTAGAGCTTGATTACATTTCAACCTATGCCACTACCTATAGACTCAAATGTGTTGTAATACTAGTTTGAGCCGGTCAGCCTAGGCTGGCTTACCTCCTTGTAGTCCTTTACCAGCTAGGGTCGTAAGGCAGGCTATGAGTTTCCCTCGTCACTCAAAAAAATTGTATTGTAATGCTATAGGAATGAAAAGAAAAGCCGACTTTCATTTTACAGATGATTTACCAGGTCATTTACTGAGTACAACAGCAATACATGTGCTAACTGCTACTTAAACATGCCCAGAGAGGATGACAAGTGGAGGGCTCAATCTGATCTTCTCATCTTGACATTAAGAGGGACTTGTTTGTAGGACTGCACCCTCCCGGCTGCTCTGCGCAACGGTCTTCCAAGAGAAGTTCTCTTTGAGCAGCAAGATTTGTGTTCCAAGGGAGGAGCACGATCTTCTTCCTGAGCACGAGCTAGACTGTCGTATTGCCTCACTATATCTTCAAATTCAGACACCCTCTTGGCTGGCTCTTGCTGCTGCATTCTGGGGCTAGCAGATTGCCTCCTCAAACAATGCCTATGCATAATAGGATTCAAGATATCAATATAGGGAAAATTATCACCAGAAAGCTGGTTTTTTCTGTTGCATTACTGTATATTATCAAGAAAGCTGACCTTTTATTTTCTGTGGATCCCTTTTCTGCAGCTTGCTGGGAGGCAGCTGAACTTCCCATTGCTGAAAAGATTCTGGAAGTTAGTGACCAAAGTTGAAATAGTTGAAAGTAAGCATATGTTTATATACACATATGAATATTGTCTGCATGAAATCTAGTATTTACATCTACTCTTTGAGGCATGAAGCTTCCTATTGATTTTACTAGGATTGATATCTGCATTTGGTACAGAATCCCCAACTCCTGTCTCCTTATCCTACATAAAAGAGCACAGAAATAACAATTACAAGAAAATTTGTTGACTGTATAGTTCGTTTACTAATAATAAGAGAAATTCTTCATTTCTTTAGAAAAATGAAAATTTTGGGAAAGGAAAATAGAGAATATGTTTACTTTGGAACCATGGTTGCAGTAGGCGCTAGGCTCTAGTCGTGTGTGGGTGTATGTCATATATATATGTGTGTGTGTATGTATGTATGTATAAAATAAAAATTGACAAGATTGATTCGGCTGAGTTAGGCACTAGACGGCCGCCTAGGGAGCAATTCGTCTCGACTTAGGAGCATTTAGCTCTTAGGCGGCCGATTTTTGCAACAGTGCTTGGAACATATTGAAAATAGGTGGAGAATGAAAAACTAGAGAATTGAAGTAAACACAATCTGTACCTTTACATCCCGTTTCTTCCCCGCATTGAGTACCGCTTCCTTTAGATCCAGACTCTTTGCTTTTAGTACTGCATCCTTGCATAAAAGTTCATGCTGAAGTGCCTTTACCTGCATTGAGCAAGCATAAATTACAAAAAGAATATGGAGTGCACAAAAGCAGCCTGCCTCAATGTTCAAAATTCAAAATGACTACTTTACCTTTTCTTTATTCAAGTGAAGTTCCTGCAACAGAAAAACATCATTCAACCATATGATTATTATTAGAACAAATTTTCAGATTAAGGTTTGTCATTACTGAACAGACAGACACTTACAGCCAACATGTGAGTGTTGGATTGAGCAAGATTCCAGTTCTGCAGCTGCACTCTCTGAACTCCAACTCTCAGTTTCTTAAGCTCCATTCCAGTCATTTCTATTATTTTGCTGTTATACCAATTTAGAAAGAAGAAAAGTTGAATGATGAAAGAGCTGAATGGAAACTGAGAAACCAAGTGGAAGAACAAAAAACATTGAAAACCATACTTTCTGTCTTGAATGAGTTTCACCAATGCAATGTTTTCCTGTTTCAAGTATCCATAGAAAAGGAAAAAATCATTGGATTAGAGTTGCATAAACTATATAAAAGATTAAATTTTTAGATGAGACAGAACTTATCTTTCATTTTTTTACCTGAGAATCCTATTTATTTCAAAATACAAACATGAGAATCATAGAAATATCTGTTTGATTGAAAGACCCTTACTGGAAAAAGAGTTTACCTTGATAAGATCATCAACGCAGTTCTTTGTCGAACGGTTACCCATTTCGATATCGATTGAAGGTTTGAGCTGTGGCAGAGAAGTTTTGATGTCTGACAGCCTCTTCCTCACAATGCTTGCAATGGATGACCTTTTCACCATTTTCTGCACCCACACTAAAACCTCACTCCAAGATCCCAAGAAAACTCAACCCGGATTAACAAAGAAAGAATTATATTATTGGGCACTTTCTTCTAGACAGAGGGATGTATATATAAACACATATATAAAGCACAAAAGAGTGGCGCCAAAACTGGTTTTGAATTGCAGAAGCGTAAAGGGATGTGTGTGCTATGTAAATTAAAGAGAAGAAAGGCTAAGGTGGTGGGATTAATGCGGTTCCAGAATTTGAGCGAAAGGGATACAAAGTACATAGAAAAGAAAAGGCAAAAGTGACGTTCCTCAGATTCGAGTGTAGATCAAAAGATGTAATCCGACCTGCCGGATTCGAACCAGCGACCTAAGGATTTCAGCAATCATACTACAGTCCTCCGCTCTACCAACTGAGCTAAGGTCGGATTTGTTGATGCATTGGTATAAGGCATTTTACTCTTAATAAATTATGAGGGACTCTCTTTTGAAACGAATCACCATGATGATAAGATAAAAATGTAATCCTTATTATGAAAAATGTAATATTAATTATGAATAAAGTATTTCTTATTTATAATAGAAAATGTAATACTTTTAAATCAAAATGTAAAAATATTGAATGTTTTTTCAAAAGTACTACATTTTTTGTTATAAGTAACACATATTTTATTCATGATTAGTAGTATTACATTTTCATTTTAACTCGATTCGTCTTACAAACAAGGATATGAAGATAGTCTTACACAAGTTTTTACCTAAATTTATCAATGTTACAAAAATCACGCCTAGGCACTAGGCGGTGGCCGGCCGCCTAGAATTTCGGCGGAATCGTCGTTCTAGGTTGCTAGTTAGTTATTTTTTCATGTTTTTTAAATGGGTTATTTCGCTCAAATCGACGCCGTTTTTAGTGAAATAACCCTAAATTGTTCAAATCGGTCGCAAACACAACAAAATTTGAAATCATGTACTCTAATATTAATACTTTGTGAGTTGTGACTTTGTGTTGTGTTTTTATTTTTAAAATCTTTATACAATTTACAATTTTAGATGTTTTTTAGGTTAATATTTAATATTCTAATACTAACTATTAAAGTATTAAATAGTTTATAAATACGAAGTTTATATATATATATGATGGATTTAATTAACCCGGGGTAGCCAGAATCATTAAACCCGAATATATAATAGTAAATAGCGAATATACGATTCGATAGGAAAGATAATGGACGAATGTCGCGGGGACAATTATTGTATTAACTATAGTGTGTAAGAGTATTACAAAGGGTGTTGTATTAGGACCATTAGGATAACATGTCTTGTTTAAGACAACAATGAGCTATTTTATACTACAAAGCTCTCTAACCGCCCCCCTAAAACGGGGGTTGGTTGTAACAAACTTTGACCGTGGGCCCCTGAGTCCTTCTTTGACCGAGCCCTCAAGACCGACCTGGGGTCGGAAACCCGGCCGAGGTCCATGTGCCGACTCGGGGTTGGCACCAACCACGGCCCAAGGCCCAAACGGAGGTCTCATGTGTCGACCCGGGGTCGACACCCACCACGGCTCAAGACCAACCCGATGTCCAAGGTGCCGACCCGGGGTCGGCACTTGAGCCATGGCTTATACGGAGCTTGATCTCGGGTCCGGGTTCGCTTGCTCCGCCCTTCCGGGTCGGTTCGCTATGCTCCACTTCCCAATATATCCATCAATATATATATCTAAAAACATAATAAGTTTCAATCTAGGTTATACCCCTGATTTATGTCTGTTTTTTCTGTTAAATTTTTGTATACATTATGCTATAAGAGTTGTACTATACAATTTTATGGACAAAAATAGCATTACCGTTATAACTTCTGTTATGTTTCCCATTATTATTACTATGTAATATTTTTTTATTTTATTCTTCAAAGTTAATAATATAATGTGTAAACATGCTATTATAATGTATATATATTACCAGACCCGCGAGTTTCTTCTTCTTCAATTTTTCTTCTTCTTCTTCTTCTTTTTTAATGTGTACTGTACACATGAATATATACTCATCTGTACTGTACACATGAATATATATACATTGTGTACTGTGTACACATGAATATATAATGTATACACATTACACATTGTTTTTGTTTTTTTTGTTTTGTTTTTAATTAAAAAAATAGGGCTTGGCCAGCGGACTAGCACGCAGCCCGCACGAGTCGCGGGCCAAGCCTGTTAGGCCCACTATTTCGCAGGCCTTTTTTTGGTAACCTTAACCGTGCGCCTCAGTGCGGGGGCGGAGGCGGGTCAACCCGCGAGCTTTAGCCTACTTTAACAGTACTACTCTACTCACCAACCTCTCTTGTCACCATATATATATACCTCTCCCTATCGTTATAGGTTTGTATTTTTCCTTTAACAAGGGTTTTGATGGTCAAGACATTGTCTCCCAAGTGCCTCTCTCATTTTCCCTAAATAATTTGGTACGCCATTTTATTCACACTTTTTTGTTTTTGTTTTTTTTTTTTAAAATATTAATTACTAATTAAATCTAATCCGATTCCTTTTACTTTTGTGTAGCGTAAGATGAGGCAATCATATGAGTCGATAGAATCGATGTTAACGTTTTCTCTTTTTAGTGCTGGCCAGTCTAGCAATGCTGCAACAACTGAGGTATGTGTGAATTATATTCTACTTTTTAATAGGGCATGGCCAGCGGGCTAGCACGCAGCTTGCACAGGTCGCGGGCCAAGCCCGTTAGGCCCGATATTTCGCGAGCCTTTTTTTTTTTGTTTTTTTTTTTTTTGTTTTTTTTTTGTTTTGTTTTTGTAACCCTAACCGCCACTCCAGTGCAGGGGCGTCAACCCGCGAGCTTCAGCCTACTTTAACAGTACTACCCTACTCACCAACTTCTCTTGTCACCATATATACCTCTCCCTATTGTTATAGGTTTGTATTTTTCCTTTAACAAGGGTTTTGATGGTCAAGACATTGTCTTCCAAGTGCCTCTCTCATTTTCCCTAAATAATTGGGTATGCCATTTTCTTCACACTTTTTTGTTTTTGTCTTTTATATTAATTACTAATTAAATCTAATCCGATCCCTTTTACTTTTGTGTAGCGTAAGATGAGGCAATCATATGAGTCGATAGAATCGATGTTAACGCTTTCTCTTTTTAGTGATGGTCAGTCTAGCAATGCTGCAATCATTGGGGTATGTATGAATTATATGCTACTTTTCAATAGTTGTGTAGCTAGGATATGGAGTGTCAGAAATCAAATTTAATAAATTTATAACATATTTGAAAAGAAAAGGTGGGAGAGTATGAGAAATTGATTAGATTGGATAGATTTATTATTAGTTTGTATTTAAAAATGATTTGAGGATCGAAAAATTAGACTGTATAAATTTATAAAATTTATATCGTGTATATATATATATATATATATATATATATATATATATAAAATTGATTTATTGGATTGAAATGGAAATAAATTTTTCTTTTTATATTTTATTGTGATGTTAATGTGTTTTTACCGTTTTAAGCGATCCAAAATTAATTTATTATTCTATTATAATAAGGTAAAATAATGAATACAAAAAAATTAAGTTATAAAGAATATCATGAAAATTTATTAAACGTTAGATACTACAGAAAATAATTAAAAATTATTATAGACAAAATTATTATACTATCACAATTAGAGATATAAATAAATAATAAATAATAAATATTTTAAATAGAACACATAATGTTTGACCAAGTTTAATGAAAGTGGTGCAAATAACAAATTCTATTTACACCACCTATAAAGCTATCAAACCTATTAAATGGTGGTGTAAATAGAATTTTGGGTGGTACAAATAGAATTACCCTTTATAAATCGGAAACTCGACAGTAAATTTTTTCAAAATGTTCTGGAGTTGTTATTGTAATTAAAAAATTCACCCCCGCCCCACCAGGTGCGGGTGGCCCACTAAGGATACCCACTATTTATTATCTTATTAATTTTTTTAAAAAATAATATTTAAATTATTACACACAATAAAAATAATAAAATTAATTAGTTATATTAAAATATAAAATAATAGAAATATTCAAATATAATAACTAAAGTGTTAATTTTTTAAATAAACTTATTAATTTAAAACTAAAAATAGTAAAAGTTATAGAAACTGTTATAAGTATCTTACTTTACAAAGGGATACAAAGTTGAAAGAAAAGAAAAGGCAAAAGCGACGTTCCTCAGATTCGAGTATACATAAAAAAGAGTAATCCGACCTGCCGGATTCGAACCAGCGACCTAAGGATTTCAGCAATCATACTACAGTCCTCCGCTCTACCAACTGAGCTAAGGTCGGATTTATTAAATAATTGGAATAGGATATATAAGTTAGTAAATTTATGAGTGACCATACTACAAATGTTAAGATGAAAATGTAATATTTATTATGAAACATGTAATATTAATTAGGAATAAAGTATTTGTTACTTATAAGAGAAAATTTAATATTTTTAAATCAAAATATAAAATTATTACATTTTACCTTACAAGTAACAAATATTTTTTTCATGATATTTTTTAGTACTACTGATTTTGTTACGTACAATGTAGTATCTGTTCATGTTCATAACTAGTTTTTCAATCTACTGATTACTGAAGCACAAAGAGTCAGTACCACCCCCACTAGGACTCGAAACAAGGATGCACTAAACTCGTTTTGTATATCTCCATGGATCCTTGTTTGTGAGACAAGTCGACTTAAGATAAAAATATAATACTAATTATAAATAAAATATTTGATGCTTTAAGTTCTATTTAACGTGATGTGTTGTGATTAGTTAATTTTACTTGGTACAATCGCCCCATCAGGTAGCCCAATTATTTAGGCATGTTAGTTAACTCGGTTTTGTATGCAAATCTATAACCTAATATAATTCATTGGAGGAAAGACTGATATTAAAGAGAGAATTGGAAATAATGGATGTCAATAATATAATGCCCATTTTACAATGTGGATGCTAGGTAAAGAGAAAGAATTGTAATGATAGGGTGATAAAACAGAAGAAAGGTAGGGGTAAACTTGTCAAAACAAGTTTAGTTCATTCTATCCTGTAAAAAAGTAGATTGATCTTTAAGTTTTATGACCAGTCAAATTATAGACTTTTAAGTCTAGCCCACCAAAATACCAAATGGTAGAGGGGTTTGGCAGAGCCATCCGGTTAACCCACTTTGACGGCTCTAAATGTGCCTATACTTAGTGTTAAACTTCCATTTTTCAGCAACAAAGAAAGGTTGATGTACACTACAACTGAAACTGGAGATAGCTGAACAGATAATGATGGCTTGATTTACTATTAATTCTACTCTTCATCACTAAATTGCTTTACCAATTACCATTGAATCTATGGGCAAAGAACCCCAAGGCAAAGGTGATTCCGCATCCTCAACTAAGTTGGTCAGACTATTAGCTTGGTAACTACAAGGTTCTAAGTTTGACTCTCCGTGAGAACGGTTTACTGGCCTACTTAATTTGGACTAGTTAGCTATGTGCAACTTAAGTTAGTTTACCTCCTTGTGATCATTTGTTGACTAAAATCACAGAACGGGGTTTATCCAATGAACACACTCTTAATCTAGTGTCAAAGAGCTGGAATACATGAACCAGCTATTCACCTTAACAAAATATTAAAACAATAGCATTTGAAAATACTTTTGATGTAGTGTCAGTATGATAACTTCAATACATCGGCATATATAGGTACCAAAGATCTTGGGTCAAGCGGCATGAAGTGATATATATATATATATATATAAACACATATATTAGAGATTTAGAGATAAAATGCTAAGGAGTTCTGAAGTAAAAAAGAGGGTGAAATCTAAGTCATTGATCTAGCTAAAATCAACAGTCCAGAATGAAGAAAAATTAAAAAAAAAATGTGATGACATCAGGATAATTTTGCATCTAACTAATCCTGACAATATAATACTTCATAACTGTTAGACTTGGCAATTCGTGAATTTGGGTTCATTAACGGCTCGACACAATAACGATAAGGCCGACTAAACACGGACACGACACGACACGTTAAGGTTAACCGGTTCAAATTTTTAACACGAACACGATTTTTTAACGGGTTAAACGAGTTGACACGATAGACACGATTTGTTAACAAGTTTCGGATCGTATTGACACAGAACCCGTTTAAACCCGCTAAACCTATTAATATATTAAAAAATTAAAATTTAAAGTTAAGTTATATATATATAAAAGAAATAAAACTTAACATTCAATCTATCAAACAAACTAAAAAATATTTAGTTTATAACATTCATAAAATGATAAAATAACATCGATCAAAAAATCATAATTAAAGAAGTCCATACTAGTTTTTAGAATAAAATTGAACACAATAAAAATTTAAATTTCAAATTGTTATGAACATCAATAATTGGTGTAGGATCTCAGCCTAATGTAGTAAATTCATCATTAGTCATGTTCATGATATCTTTTGTTTGAATGTACCCGCTAAGGACCTATTATGTTTCGTGTCTTACCGGGTCAACCCGTTAAACCTATTAATAACTTGTTTAACCCGTTAATATTATCGTGTTAACCTGTTTACACAAACCTAGTATATATATATATATATTTCGTATTTATAAACTATTTAATAATTTAATAGTTAGTATTAAAATATTAAATATTAGCCTAAAAAACATCTAGAATTGTAAATTATTGTATAAAGATTTAAGAAATCAAAACAAAACACAAAGACACAACTCACAAAGTATTAATATTAGAGTACATGATTTCAAATTTTGTTGGGTTTGAGACCGATTTGAACAATTTAGGGTTATTTCACTAAAAATGGCGTCGGTTTGAGCGAAATAACCCATTTAAAAAAACATGAAAAAATAACTAACTGGCAGCCTAGACGCCTGTCTAGAACGACGATTCCGCCGAAATTCTAGGCGGACCGCCACTGCCTAGTGTCTAGGTGCGATTTTTGTAACATTGATAAATTTAGATAAAAACTTGTGTAAAACTATCTTACATATCTTTGTTTGTGAGACGGATCGAGTTAAGATGAAAATGTAATACTAATTATGAATAAAATATTTATTACTTATAAGAAAAAATGTAATACTTTTGAAAAAAACAATTAAATATTTTTACATTTTGATTTAAAAGTATTACATTTTCTATTATAAATAACAAATACTTTATTAATAATTAATACTACATTTTTTATAATAAGTATTACATTTTTATCTTAATATTATAGGAGAGTCCCTCATAATTTATGACTAAGATATCTTATACCAACGCATCAACAAATCCGACCTTAGCTCAGTTGGTAGAGCGGAGGACTGTAGTATGATTGCTGAAATCCTTAGGTCTCTGGTTCGAATCCGGCAGGTCGGATTACTCTTTTTATGTATACTCGAATCTGAGGAACGTCGCTTTTGCCTTTCCTTTTCTTTCTACTTTGTATCCCATTGTAAAGTAAGTTAATTATAACTTTTACTATTTTTAGTTTTAAATTAATAAGTTCATTTAAAAAATTAACACTTTAGTTATTATATTTGAATATTTTTATTATTTTATGTTTTAATATAATTAGTGAATTTTATTATTTTATTGTATGTAAATAATTTAAATATTATCTTTTAAAAAAATTAATAAGATAATAAATAGTGGGTACCTGCACCTGGTGGGGCGGGGTGGATTTTTTAAAAGTCCACCTAGTACGGGTTGTGGGTTGCGGGTGGGGGTGGATGACAAAAGTATAAGGATGGTCGGGTGGTGGATGTAGCCCTCACCGACCCACCCCGATCAATTGCCATCCCTACGTAAAAACATGCATTCCTTTGTTGGCTTGCCTAGCTAAAAATATAAATACTAAGGTTAGGGTGTGTGAAGGAGGCTGATTACCTTTAATTTGATTGTGAAGGTAACCTATGTGGGTGTGTGTTTGGCTAACTTATTGGCAAATTTGACCCATAACAGTTAGTATCACATCGATCATGGTTCGACTCAAGTCGGGAGAACCACTGTTCAATTCAAGGAGATGATCACGTGTTGGAAGGCTAAGACGAGGAATACTCAATGGACACATTTGATGGCAGACATGTACGTGGGTAATCATGGGGTCGAGGCAGAAACCTCACTTAATGTGGAGGAAACTGGCTCGGTTGTGGGTGACCTTGACGGGGAAGTTAAGGACTTGTCGGTTCATCTCAGAGCTTGGACACTTACATATAGATGCTGGTTACAATAACATCATGTTTGTTTCACGAAATATGTTGGGAATTAAATAACAATCCCATGAACAAGCCTATTGTAGGGTGTTATTTTATTTTCAAGAAGGTGTGAAAAGGATTATTTATAGATCCGTAAAAGGAATGAAGAGTTTTTTTTTTAAATCGGAAAAGGAGGGGGAGACCCCTGGGGAGCTAGCAACTAGGAGAGCTCCACCACTCTGCGAATACAAGTGACTTTCGCCAAATCATTGAAGTACGCATCCTCACTCACAATTGGGCAATCATCAAACACCTTCCTCGCATCCCTAAGGTCAGCTCCGTACGACGCCAGAGAATCAGCAACTCGGTTTTGCTCCCTGAACACCGCCTTAAAAGATATCTTCCACTCTCTGGTTGTCCACCACTTTATCTTATCAATGATATAGCATATCGGCCCGCGTCCCGCCGAGTCCTCTCGGATCCATTGGATGACGGTTTTCGCATCTGACTGAACCTCTACGTCCCGAACCCCATGATGCCAAGCCCAATTGAGTCCCTCTGCAACCGCTTCTGCTTCCGCCCAAGAAGGATCAACATAGGATGTGTTGCACGCAATACCCCTAATCCACTCACCTTTATCG
>CM008338.1:31896306-31912383 GCA_002525835.2 Ipomoea batatas | reverse complement strand
AAAAAAAAAAAAAGACTCCATAGTATATATTTCCCACTCGATTTTCCTTCTTCTCAAGTTCCCATTTTCACCCGTCCAAACACACCTTTAGTCGTGGATGCTTGCTCCATAATCCTTTTATAAACTAAGTCAAACCTAGCTTTTCAGCTGCATAGATCTTACTTTATAACCATGCAAATTTCCTTGCAGTAATTGTTATACCACCACCAAAAAAAATAATCACAGTCAAATTAGTTTACTTAATAACCATAAGATTATAAGTTTAGCTCCTAGCGGAAGCAGTCAGGTTTCCTTCTTAGGTCACAAGGTGGCCTGAGGTTTAACCCGTGCACGGCTAGTTAGGTACATAAGGACATAAGGTGGGGTTTATCAAGTGCACACCTTTATATAGTGAGTGTGGGTTTCCTCTCGTCACCAAAAAGAAAAAAAAAACCATTACCAATAAAGGAGTGATGAATAAATTAATACTACATGTAGTCACATTTATTTTACTTTATTTTTTACTTATATTGACGTGACATATTTTGAATCATTCATTTTTTATTTTTAAAAAAATAAAATCTAAAGATTTATTCTTTTAAAATACACTTATTATTTTTCAACTTAACCAAGTACGCAGAATGTGTCCTTAAAAGACATCAAGAAAAATATGTTCTTATTGAAGATCTATTGTCATTTCGTTAATTACTCTAATTTACGGGAAAGCTTGTAGACTATTCGAAAGTGTATGTGTATGTGTATGTGTATCTATATGAAACATGTTTTGTAATATTAGCCGACAAATAACCACAATGAGGTCAATCAATTTAGGTTGTCTAGCAACGAACTTAAATAAAAAAAATCAATAAATAAATCTCACATTAAATCAAATTTAAAATTTTGTAATTATTAAATCAATTGTTTGATCAACTGGCATGTTCTAAATTTCTAATGGTTGCCGTTAGTCTTGTACAGTGTGAGTTAGACAGTGCATGGTAGACTGTACTGTTGCATAATTTTGCAATGACAGTGGTTTGAAATCAGATCTTAATTATGTTTCATTGCCAACCAAACATTAATCACCTCAATCATCTTTTTTTTTTTGTTTAGATCTGCTCCTTAAAAGTTGAGAATCAATAACGAAATTTGCGGAGCATTCAAGAAAGACAAGCAACAAATTACAAATATTTGAACAAATCAACTGTACTTCAACTATTAATTAATAGAGTTTAATTCACTTTAAAGATTTCGTGTCTAAACTTTATGTATAAAACAAAAACAATTTGTTTAGCACCCAAAAAATAAAAAATAAAACAATTCATTAAAAATGTTTGACTATATATAGAATTTAATGTAATTACTGAATTTTGAACTTTTATAGTAAAAAAATAAATAAAAATGAAGCAAGCTAGTTATATTAGCCAATCATTCTCAAATCAGGCTTTCGGTTATGAATGAAAATTAAGTCCTCAAGTCTTGATACTCAAGGAAAGTGGATAGTGATGTTAATGAAGTAAGAAGCATCACCTCAGCAAAGATGCTACCACCCTACCTACCTAGCTAGCTTCCATTAATGATAGAAAAATAAAAGTTAATTATATAAAATGTGGTCACACAACACTAAAATATAATGTCAACTGAAAGAATATATCCCACTTCATTCAAAAACACTCTAAGATATAAAGTCTCGATTGAACCCTGCATTAGCAGTCATCCAATTTACAGAGTAATTTACCTTTTTATGGATATGACAAATGTTACACTTTTAATTTCTAGTATATATTTTGTTCTAATTTTTTAGAGGCACAAAAATACAATTAATAAAAATAAAAGAATTGAAGAGTAAAGTGAAATGCATTTTGTTGACCTGTAAGCCTAAACTTCTAATAAAGTAAGGAAGACCTATTATATGTGATGATGATGTAGATAAGGGGGGAATTGAATGCTAATTTGTATGGAGATATAATTAATCCCAATATGTCTTCAATTGAGTCTGAGAATCTTGACTTACCCACTCTCATCTCCTTCATAATGCTCTCCCTTTGATGATCACCTGTTACAACTTTAATTTAGGCACGCATCTATCCATCTTGATTTCTTGGGAACATTGTGCTACAACTCATCTATTCCACTTATTTACTTATTATAGTGTGACAATTTTTACTTGAACTATTGTATGTGTACATCTTTTTTCTATATATAATAGTAATTGTGTCATTTTACGTATCAGCATAAATGCACACAAATTATTCCGCACCATATATATAACCCGTCGTAATAGTTTATGATGCGATTAAAACTGGTAATTATATATTAATGATCAAGTAAGAATCCTTCCTCCCCATAAAAACCTGCGAACCAACATGAATGCTTACAAAATTCTGTGATAGATTGTGTGCTGTAATATTCGATTTGTTTTCGATTATCACGGTTAATCGATAATTTGGTTACTCCTATACTTCTATCTTTCAATTTAATCAGAGTTGTTGAATTTTATTTTGATTAAGCTGATTTTTTTTTTTGAATACTACTAACTCTATTACAATGCAGTTTTGATTAAATGTTGGGTAATGATTTCTTTTTTTGAATACTACTGACTCTATTACAATGCAGTATCTGTTCATAACTACTTTCTCAACCTATTAAAGCACAAGAAACAGTATTGCCTCCACTGAGGCTTGAACCCACCACCTCCTATATAAAGGGAAGTGTTTGATGCCACTGAACCACAATATCATGGGCAAGTGTTGGGTAATGATTAGTATGTAGAAAAACTCTACTAGTTTGGGAGAGCAAGGGGGGTTAGTATGTATTGGGAGGGTGGATGCATGAGAAGCAAATGTAAAGAGAGAATGAAAGGAGACCCACAAATTGATTGCGCAGAAGCAAAGTTGCTGCCATTCACCCCCATCTCTTCATCACCATTTTTTCCACTTTTTTTTTTTTTTTTCAATTACAATTTTTATGCTGCAAAGCTTATAATTTTGTCTCCTGATAACATATCATGCCTCATCATAGCCGTTGAGACCCAAGTCAGCGGCGTTATAAGTAATTCTTTTTCCCTTCATTATCGATTTGTTAAATTTATTTTTTTTGAAAACCAATTTGTTAAATTTATATTCATTCCATAATTACAATAATATAATTGTTTACTTATGGAGAGCTTTGCGAAGGCGAATGTTGATTACAACTCTAATGACATGTTTGGTTTCAAAAACAGATTTGGAACAAAATAGCAATCTTAAGAATATATATATGCATATTTTGTCAAATCTGCAATATTAGATTTGGAATCCATACACTACCTAGAGCGTATGTGTTAGACTGTTAAATCATTTATTTATTTATTTATTTATTATTAAGTTTAAGTACAAATTTTATAGGTACAAAAGTGAGCTCGAAAGTCTCTATTAGGTTGGAAAGAGTACAAGAAAGTGAAGATTCGAATCTTTTAGCCAGTTGATGGAGGTTTCTATTTATAGTAGCAGATGGAGTAGGGAGCACAACGTTGGAATCCTGCTAATAGGCTCAACATGGTAGAGTGTATGTAGCTAGTGGCTTAAGTCGATCGTGACATGTGCCAGATACAGATGTGATGTCTAGAATAGTGGTAAGGGAATTGACTTGTCTCATTGAAGACACATAATCTCGGTGACCAATTTTATGAGAATTAAATCGAAAAATGATTATTTTAGGACAATTTAAAAGATTAGTGCATTAGGATGTACAAGAGATCAGACTAGCTGTTCAAAAATTATTATGTTCCGTTATTAGAAGTGTAAATATATTGTTCCTCCTAATAGCGTTTACCCGTTTCTCTTAATTAGCATATGCAATTAAAGTTGTTTACACTAAATTTTTGTGATTTCATTTAATTTACCTTTTAAAAAAAAATAAAATACATCTATATAATTGTAATCATTGTATGCATTAACAAAACCAATTGCACCACCCTAAATTATTCACTATCATCCCCTCCATAAAAGTAACTTATGCATCACATTTAAAAAGACTATTGAATAAACTTGACCCAAATAGTTAGAGGCTACTAATTAAACTAATTAAAATAGGAAATTTGCATGCTATTTTGTCCCTTTTATAAAGTATTGTCCCTTTTTATAGACCAAAAAGTAAATAATTGAATAAAGGAGAATCAAATTTGAAAATATATATTAATAAATTCAATACAGGTGTCGCCAATTATGAGAAGACAATTAACACCCATTTTCTAGAAATTCAATGAATATTTATTGTTATAGTGAAACATATGTGACCCAAAGGATAGGATAACTCCCTGTCAAAATGATTTTTTTTTTTTGGTGGATGGAAGGGCTCGAAGGCCCCTTGGACTAATGTCTTCTACACGTTGCAACACACTGTGAGTCGCGAAGAAGAAGATCTCTCATGTCGTCAGGTGGATGGTCAAGAATTGATGTCCCCCAAACCGCCTGTTGCCCTTGATTCGCAAGAAAGTCCGCACACTGGTTCCCCTCCCGGAAAATATGACAAAGCTTGATTGTGTGGAACTGCTTCATAATATGTTTGCACTCTTTAACTAAGGTGTTTACGTGAGAAGTTGGTGCCGAATCGTTTTCCAGAGCTTGGATCATCGCCTCGGAGTCGGCTTCTAATATGATCTTGTCAAAGCCATGGATTTTCGCAATTCGGAGCCCCTCTCTAACACCCCATAATTCTGCCATGAAGCTGCTGGTATGCCCAATATTGGAGATAAAACCCAACACCCAATTGCCCTGATGGTTTCGGAAGAGACCTCCTGCGCTTGCTAGTCTAGAGCTTGACTTCATCGCTCCATCTGTGTTGAGTTTCACCATGCCGTGTGGAGGAGGAAGCCATGCAACCCACTGCTGTGTGGCTGTCAAAGGACCATTATGTCGGAGGAGGAGATGCAGTGCCTCGTTGGTATCATCCGTCACCCGTCTGACCACTTCTCCTGCTATGTGGAATATATAATGATCATTGAGACATTTAATATATTGCTGACATTTAATGAATATTGTATTGGTGAATTTTTAGACGACTGGGGATGTTTGATTTAAGATATTTTAGATTACTTTAGGAATGTAATGATTATTAAAAATGTATAATTCTTGTAGACTTGCTTAATTTGTATTTAGTTTAAATCATAAAAATGAAATATTAGATTACTTTAGAAATGTTGGATTTTAATGAAATACTTTAATTTAGGAATGTCAAATCCCTGGGAATATCAAATTCTAAGACTTGCTTGATTACATACAATTAATGTAAAAATATCAAAACTAAAGTATCCCATTGATAAATGTCTTTAAAAAAAACCCATTAACAACTACATCTTATTAATTAAGTCTCAGTGCTCAACTCGATCTACACGTTATTAATATTTTTCTAGTGGGATTTACTTGTTCGTATTGACTGATATAGTATATATTCATGGTCTTAATTTCTATGTTTTGTATAGTTTTTCAGTGTTGTGTTCTTGTCCATCCGTTGCCACTTATTGCCACTAGCAACAAGGAGAAAAGACCGATCGACGACCGATAGTATAAGAAATATATGTTGTTGTCTGGCACTAAAGATTGAAAGTGCATGATGTTCACAGTGATGTGAATTAACATGGTGTTGTGCTTTATTCAACTTTATTACTCAATTAATTGAAGACTTTTAGAATTTATTTAGTCAATTCAAGAGGCCAATATTGAATTATATTCAATCATGCATATCTTTTCTCACGTTATCTTTCTTCCACGAAAATTACAATTATTATGAGTTCACTTTGCATTGTGTAGTAGATCTTGATCCAAAAATAATGTATTACAGTTAACATATTATGTGTTTTGAATTAAAAAATTTTGGAGTTAATTCCAGTGGAGGTCCTTTGTCTTTAGTTTCAGACGATCGATTTTGCCTTTTAACAACTCAACTATTATATTTTGGACACTTTTGGTTAGTACTGTCAAAGCGGGCTGGCCCGCCCATTAGGCCTGTCCCACTGCGGGCCTAATTTCTAGCGGGCTTTTGCGGGCTGGCCCGTTAGGCCCCCGGGCTAGGAATCATGCAACCCTAACCTGCCCCGCGGGCCGACCTGAGAGGTTTTTTTTTTTTTTCAATGTTCAAAAAATAACTAAAGTTTAGAAATACTAACATTACGAATTTACAATCCAAATTTTAAAAATTAAACCTAACAAAAATTAATATTAATTCAAAATTAAAAAAGAATAAGTAAAGTCCACAAATTATATTTTTTATGTTAAAAAATTACATTACTTTTAATTATTAATATATATATATATATATATATATATATATATATATATATATGTAAAATGTTACGCAGCAAGGCAGCGTACTGCCTTGCTGTGTAACATATATAATTATTTGTTTTTTTTTTTAATTTAAATTTTATACCCGTGGGTCCGGGCGGGTTGCGGGCCTATTTTTTTTATAACCCTAACCCGCCCAATTGCGGGGCAGGGGCCGGCCAATAGGCGGGCTTCGGCCCATTTTGACCGTACTACTTTTGGTCCTTCCGATAACTTTTTCAAGTAAAATTCTATTTTAAACAAGGGCATTTTCATCTTTTCAATTTTTTTTAAATTTTAATTTTTCAATTTTTTCGCCAATATTTTCTTAATTTTCATCTTTTTAACCGTGGATTGCACAATCTCCTTTACTCAGCTCTTGTCTTCTTCTCCTTCGATTCGGCCCCAAATCATCATCTTTCGTCAATGACAATACCAAGTACATGAGGATCTCCTTCAACTTGGACCCATGGTATAATTTCCCCGAAAACTATTGCCCATTATAAAATACGCACCATAGAATATAAATATGTACTGGGAAAAAAAATTGGTATTCATGGCCTCATGGGTATCCTGCAGGTCCATTTATGTACCTCATGCATACGCACAATTACCTCTTTTTTGTTTTTTTTGTTTACTAAATACAATGATGTATGGTGTTTGAGTTGTGTTTAGTAATGTTAGTACTGATCCCCACTATATTTAATACAATTAAACATATCATACATGGTTATAATGGATACAGAATGCATTAGTGTCAATTTGAAATGATGGTATAAGCCCAATGGCTTAACGATGACGGTGTCTATGAAAATGGATTAATAATCTAGCCAATGAGATTATCAAATCAATTAAAACTAGCCGTTGAAAAAATTATTATCATTAAACTAGCAATTGAAGAATTATTGTTGGGCAGTGGCTCAGAGAGCTAAGTTTAACAACCTGTTATCGAAACGTGTTATTGACTGCTAAGTAATTAAGTATAATGAAATAAACTTGTGTCATCGCAACTAGCTATAGCTTAACATAGTGGTAAGCGCTTGATCATGATGACAATTATTGCTAGTCATTACGAACTAAGTGAAAGCATATAACTCTTCATAATTCTCTATGAAGGGCTATTATCCCACAATTGATAGTCATGAAGGTTCATTATCCCTCACTACGACTATTAGAGTTCAATCTCACACTTCTAATTTACCCAATGCACATTTCAGATAATGACTATAAGTTTTCCTCCTTACCAATTGTATAATAAATTAATAACAAATGAATCACACAAGAGTGGTAAATAACACTAGAAAAAAAACCTGTGTGACAGGTTCAACCCTAACTCTTAATCATATACTAAGCTACCACATACAAAAATCAAGTTATACTTTTACTATATAACAATTTATTCAGCATGCATGATTTATGTGATATATTAGACAAGATATTAAGTTTCCAAGTCATTATCTTTCTGTCCTTCTAATTTATGTCAATGATGAATCATTAAGGTACATGACCTATGATTTCCAAGGAAATAAATAGTATTTATTATAATAAATACATATAAGAAAGTATTTATAAAACTATGCATTCAACCATAAAATTATATTAAGATAAGATATTTCACTAAAATTGTCAAACTACATATTGATCAATCTAGTCAACTCAACTCACCAAAATTGTCTTCAATAAAAGTTAACTAAACTATATACCAATTTTGTCAATCATTATTGAACAAGCTAATTAAGTGACATTTTTGTTTGGGGACCTAGCTTATATTCAACATCATTATATTAGACGCCATTAGAATAGGTTATTTAAGCAGTGACAAGGAAATAAAAACAACAGTACTTACAATTCAATCAATAATGCAATCTTGATAAGTTTTAATGTGTTATATATGAATTTAATAAATAAATGAATATTAATTATTTTCATAAATATTGATAAATAATACTACTATATATTCCATTTAGTGATAGTAGAAAAATATATAGAGTGGCATAAGATCATATCCAGCATGTTTAGTTCGCTGAAAGATATTTGAAAGAAATGAAATTCAAATTCCATAGAAAACAAATTATCAACAAAATAGATTTCATTATTGTTTGGTTGGTGGAAAAGAAATTACTGGAATATGAAATTCATTGTTCGGTTGGGTTTGGAATGATAAAGAATTATGAATATAAAGATCAATATGCCCTTAACAAGAATAGTGATAATAAATTATATACATGTGTAATTAATAAATTTTGATGAGGGTAAAATAGTCCAATTGTTTAATACTTTCTTCCCAAAATCCTTTGGAAAAAAAAATACCAATATCTAGCTAAGAATTTCTTTTTCTTCACTTTTGAAAAATCAAGTTCCAATGAAAAACATTTTTCATCCAACCAAACAACATAAAAACACATTTTCCTCCCATTTTAAGAAAATCTTTTTTACATGAAAAAGATCTTCCATCCAACCAAAACTCTAAGGAGGTGTTTGGTTGGATGGAAAATGTTTTTGCAAGGAAAATGTTTTCTTTGAATTTGAGGAAAACTATATATAACTTTCTTTGTTTGGTTGGATGGAAAAAATTTTCTTTAAGATCAAGGAAAACATTTTTCTTGGCCACTCGCCCACTCCTGGGTATTTTGTTTTCCATGGAAAACGAGGAGGACAATTACGTCCTCACTAACTTTCTTTAATTACCATTATTATTATTATTATTATTATTATTATTATTATTATTATTGTTGTTGTTGTTGTGAAGGGGTATACTTGTTTTTATACTCATTATTCCTTACAATTTCAAATCCAACCAAATAATAGAATTTATATTCGCAGTAATTTCTGTTTCACCAACCAAACAATGAAACATACTTTCCTATTAATTTATTTTCAATGAAATTTGAATTCTGTTTCCTTCAAATATTTTTCAGCGAACCAATCAACCTATAATAGGAAATTTTGCCTGGGGAAGAGTGGCATAAGATCATATCCAGGCCCATATCATGGTAGGAATTTTAATGATTTTCAAAAGCTTTCACGTGCAGCGTGTACCGACAGCCTTCTCTTCTTGGGAAACATTATCTAGTAGCAAGTAGCAACCTCGGTAGAGGATTTTGTGTTTGTTTCTCCAAATGTTAATCAAGATAAATCCTTGATTGATGCAGGAATTGTCGAGTTATTTTTCCCAAAGGGTTGTGTACATCCCAAACAGGATAAGAAATTGCAACCTACTTAATTAGGTCATATGTCTTGTCATATCAAATATCGCCTTTATTACACGTTTTATAACTATATATACAAAATAGTTATGAAAATTATCATTACTAATTTGATCTCGAGTCATTACTAGGATTGGGTCTTAATCATGGCTTATACATGTATGCATAATTTATTGAGAAAATGAAATATTTGGCATCGAGTTATACTGAAATATAGATTATATTCAATTTCTCAATTATTATTATAATATTATTTATTTTTAATATATCAAAAATGTTAAAGAATTTAAGAGTTAAATAAAAACGAGACCATGCAACCCCAACAGGTAAATGAAATCATCCAATTAGTACAAAAATTAGTTTCTTGGTGAACATACTCATGTCTACACTGACATTCTCTTCCCATAAGCTCAATTATTGTTATTTCTAAAGTTATAGAAAGTTGTCTCACAGAAACACTAATGTCAATATCAAACGTTAATTACTACGTCAAAAATTATAGGTAATAGCAAAGACAACTTTACGTTTTGATGGTAGGATGTCGGATCTGGTCCTTCAAGTCACTGCTCAACAATTTATCCCCTTCCAATTACCTGCTTGCCTCAACTACTCTAATACAATTGCCAGATCAAGCGTTTATCGCTACACCAAAAGTTATGGCTAGTAACAAAGGTGTAACTTTATTTTCTTATATTTGTGCAACTACGTGCCATGTTTCGATGATACGATACTAAACTTAACCCTCTAAATCACCGCCCAACAATTAAATTTTTAAAGTGAAGAAAAACGGTGTAATAGAAACTCTAGGAAGAGATCAGTTTTCCATGCCATCCAAAGACGGTCATTTCTAGGGTTTACATGTACGGAATTTACTTAGTGCATATCCTCAATTAGGATCTACCAATTTTTATTGTAACCAAAAAAAAGGAAAACAAAAATTAGTTTAACCCAATTTAAAGTTGCACCGATTTGATAGCTACCCTATCAAAAACTCTTTGATTTGTCTGACTAGACTTCCCATATATGCAAGTACTTCAATCTTCCATCATCATTTATGATAAAAGATACTTTAGTGGCTCACACACACTTTTTTTTTTTTTCGATATGATTCTCCTTTTAATAATGGTTCTCTCACGATCCCTTTAATATTAACGTTGCTCGATCAAAGTCAGACGTAAAAAAAAACATTATTATACCTTTTTCCCCATTAATACGAGATTGTTGGAAGCTTACATCATGATTTTCTGCAATGAAACCATCACAAACTAAGTGGATACAATGATGCTAAGAGTGTATGACATGGCAACACTTATAAGCCATTATATCTATTACTATAGTGCTCACAGTTATAATTACTTCCTTAATGTAACTAATGTTGTCTTCTATCTTTTTAGGGCTTCAAGTTCAACGTAATACTTTGTTATCCAACTTTGCATGATGTCAACCTCCTTCTTACGTTGCTCAGTTAACCAGTCCGGATCCGTTTTGCTTGCTCCGTATAAGTCCAAACAGTGAGAACCTACAACGATTCAAAATTTCAAATGTTGTCCCACTGTCAGTTTAAAGTTTCGGTTAATAATAAGAAGAAAATCTTAATTACATACCGTTACGGGTATACACAGCAAGTAGACTGTCTGATATGTCCTCCAAAACCCTATCAAATTAAACGTGCAAAGGAAACAACAAGCTTAGTTCATTCGAAAAAATAGAGGTTGTTGGTTTTTGTTACTCTATCTGTCCAATTTTAATTATCTTATTTACTATTCATTAAGCAAATTAACTTTTTATTTTTTACTTATTTTTATTAGTTTTTTTAAAATAATTTTTAAATTGAATTTTTTGTATTTAATAGTAATTTGAATTAGTTTCTAAATATATAAAATTTATACATTAATTAGAAACTTAATATTATGAAAAATTGTAATTGTAAATAACTTCATCCAGGTTAATCGAATCAGATCAGATACATAAAATGGGACAGAGAAAGTAATTAAGAAATTAAAATTATTGTTTTTATTTACCCAGCGCTACTATATGGGTCTCTTAGTCCGTTAGAGAAAATGATGTTGCTGCCGAACTTGTGCAGAACTAATTTAATGTCCTGCATGTGGAGAAAACTTTAGCAGAATGATATGATTATGGGTTTTATGTATAGGAGAATGCATGGAAATTTGGAGAAATTGAAGAACATACGTGTCCGCCATAATAGGTTGTGATCCAATGTGGTCGGGGAGGAACTCCATAGTAATCATCGCAGTCCTGGGAAAATTGCTGCATGCTAAAAGGAGCTGGAAAGAACATGGTGTCTCTGTCGCCACGCCCTATCGGCATCGCCATTTCACTACAAGTCTACACACCAAAAAATCTCTCATTAATCCTCAACCAAAATCATTAATCCCGGCCTCCCAGGACAACCCTAGCTAAGATTACAAGTTCAACTCTCGGCTAGAACATTCTATTGGTCTTTTTTATTTGAATAAGATTCAATATGTGTAATGACTGATTTATCTCCTAGTGATCTTTTGTCGCCTAGGGTCACAAAACATGATTTACTCAACTACCCTGCCAATGTTACAAGTTCCACTCCCAGTAAAAGCGGTCTATTAGATTTTTTTTATTTGAGCCAAACAGCTATGATGTAACATAAGTTGATTTATCTCTGCCAAACATCTTGTGCTCAGATGGCGACTCTCCCATATGGGAGGTCATGAAATCGAGCCTCAGTAGAGGCGAATTGACTCCTAGCCAAGCAACTTGACCAAGGTTACAAGTTTGACTCCTGCAGGAACAGTCTATTGATCTTCTTAATTTGAATATTAATTATATTAATTATGGATAATCTAGACTGATTTATCTCATCCTAATCATTTGCTAGCTTGCTGTTTACTTACTTGCCATCTCCATCCGATCATTGTTTCACTGGTAGGGGGATTGTAAACATGAGGATCGTAGCAAGTCTGGTTTCCTTCAAGCCCGACGACGCCGGCATGTATCCGGTCAAGAATATCAGCCCCTTTTGGCGCTCCGTCTATGCCGCCGCACACCTCCGTCACCGGGTAATTCGGCGGCTGGTCATATTGAGCGGCGGTACAATACGTCGAATCCAAGTAATCCTTTAGCTCACCAGACGATTTTAATCCCCTAATTATAAAATTAAGAAGTTTTAAAGAAAAATCGATGAGATTATAATAGCTTAAAGGCGGCAGTATTAATACGAGGAATAATGTTTTATTTACTTGCAAATCTTGAACTTTTTACTGAGAATGGAGAGACCGTTTGGCTTGGAAGCAATTTTGTCAATGACGGACCATGATTTTCGTATAGTTTGATAACAATTCTCACTAACCTCCTGCAACATTCACAAATTTGACTGTTTTATTTATAGAGAGAGACTTGTCTATATATAGTATATATAAATTGACTTAGTATTTTAATCAAAGTAATTATATGATATAAGCACAAATTTGACTGCTTACTTTAAAGTCTTTTGTCACTAGAGAATAGTATCCATTTTCTGGTGTGATATTGTCAAAGTAGAGAATGGGAGCTGAGGAAGCTAAGGCACCCAGAGCCACATGCGGATACTTCAACCGAAACCATGAAGCAAGCACTTCGAAATTTTTTTTTGCAAAATTCAAATTTAATTCTAGTTAAAAACCCAAAATTTAAATATGTGAAAAATAGAGAAAATAGAGAAAAATAATCTTATACTTCCTCCATATGACCCTCCTAAAACAATGATGGGAGAATGTTGAGCTGAGTATTTCTTCTTCAAGTATAAGAGCACCTCTGCGTAATCTGCCAGAGCTTGAGCGGAGTTAAAATATCCACGAGTTGTCTCATTATTCATGGCTTCTTCCATAGTTCCAAATGGAATTGACTTCCCATAGTACCTATGCTGTTTACAACATGAAGTAATGAAAAAGACTTATAAGTTATAACAGGACACAAAGTCGGATACAAAAATAATATGTTTAAGTTTTAATTTCGGATTTAAACCCATTTAATCACGTAAAAACATTACAAATACACGTGTAATATATTTAAAATATCAAATAACTTTTTAAGCTTCATTATAATGGTGGTTTGGATAAGGCATATATATGATCTCCAACTAAGAGGTGGGTCAGTGGAGATGTTATTTTCAGCTGAGGGACCGGATTCTTTTTTCATTTGTAGGTTAGTTATTATTGTTTTTTCAATATTATTAAAATTAACAATATCTAATGACTTTATGGTCTGCACTGGTTCTGCCAAATGGGAATGGTTCTATCAAATGGGAAGTCATTGATTCGCACCTCTCCAAATGAGAGTGAGAGCGGTATTGACTCGGTTAAAAAAAAAAAAAAAAACATGAATCATTATGTTCACCCCGAGTTAAACTTATAATCTTGTGATTATTAAGTTAACTGTCTTACTAATTTAGACTCTGACCTCTATGTAGACAAGAAGAGCTTTAAAGCGGGGAGCATTGTCGGTGAGAAATCCGACAAATTTGGGATCATCGTCGATGGGAGATTCAGCGCCGAGCCAGGCGAAGATAGGGGAGTTGGATTTGGTGCCGCCCCAGTACTTGGAGCTCACTATGTATCTCTGTTTGAAGGTGGCGTAGCTTTGAGGTCCGTAATTGAAGTGATCCAACGTTTGTGTGTAGTAAAAGGTTTTGAAGTGGGAAGGAAGAGGATTAGTCTTAGGAGAATGTTTGGAAGAGGAGCGTTGTAGGATGGACTCGTAGAGTGGGGTGAGCCTAGGAATTTTGTGCTGCGGCGGCGGCGTTTTGGACAGGCCACCGCAGGTTGTCGAGGAGAGGAAGAGGATTATTAGAAGAGGGAGCAGCCATTGAATTGCAGAGGTGAAGAGCTTCATGGCGGGGAAGACGACGGTTTAGCTAGTTTGAGTGAGTACTTAGATCGAGTGGCATCTATATATATATAGATAGATGCATGATCGGCAAAAATCCTTCTGCTAAATTATGCCCACATTCCTCTTATCCTTTATGAACTTGGGCTTTTATTTTGACAAAGGAAAATTGTTGCTATTATCTGATTTATCATGTAAGAGTTAATTCTATTTTTTATCTATCAAGTTCAGTTTTAATTCTTTTTTATCAGAACATTTATATTTGGTCCTATGTCTATTTTTTTATTCTCTATCAATAAAATAGTTGTAATGCTATTAAATATAAAGACATTTCAGTCTTCAAATACAGATTTTTTTAAAAAATTAAACACAAATATATAACAGGGTCAACTCACTTTGTAAAGAATGATCGAAATGTCATTGTATTTAACATTTCAACGATTTTGTTGATAGATGACCAAAAATAGTTGTTAACAGAGGACCAAAAATGGTTATGGCACAATAATACTAGGACCAAATATTAATGTTGTGATAAAAAAAAATTAAAAGTGAACTGTCAGATATAAATTTAAGACAAAAAAATATAATTAATTCTATAATATAATATTCTAAATTAGCTCTACTAGTATACAATATACAAATGTCTAGATTTATTCTTTACTATAATACTATAATTATAAATATGTTGTTTCAAAGTTCTATTCTATATAAAAGACGGAATCCATAACACTTCTGACAATTGAGTTATTGTGGGGCTATAGAAACCTAATTCAAAGAGTTACAATTAGATTGGTTCGCGAAAAATATTTGAGTATAAATAGATAATTGAAATTCTATAGAAAAGAAATTATCATGAAGATTAATTTCATTGTTTGGTTGGTAAAAAGAAATTGTTGAAAATATTGATTACATTGTTGGGTTCATTAGATTTTGAATGCATTCAATCAAGACTTTTATAAGCTTTTAAAATTTTTTAATGATTTTAAAAGTTCGGTGATATTCGATTTAGACTTTTAAAGACTCATAAAAAGTCTACTAGTATTTGATTCAGACTTTTAAAGTACACTGATATGCAGTTTAGACTTTTATAGAGTCCTTTAAAAGTCTATTAGTATTCAAAAACGAACTTTCATAGACTCTATCAGAATAAGATTTTTATAGACTTTTTCTTCACTAATATAAATAGATGAAATCAACCCTCAAACCCAAAACTTTTCAGAATTCTCTACAAACTGTTTTTCTCTATCTTAACTAGATAAACTTTTCATCAATTCATATCAATTGATTAAAGTCTCTAGAGAAAGTTGAAAAGTGTAGGGTTGGCGGATTGGATTATATTTGTGAAGGAAAAGTTTACAGAAATCTTATTTTGATAGAACCTATAAAAGTTTATAGATTTTGAAAGAGTATTTAAAAGTTTAAATCGAATATCACAAAACTTTTAAAATCTTTAAAAGTTTATAAAAGTTTTAATTGAATACACCTTAGATGTAATAGAAAAAGTCATGTCGGAAGAGGAAGAGTGTCGCCGTTGTAGAATGGAGCGGTAGAACAGAGTGAGACGAGCAACTTTGTGTGGTGTTTCAGAAATGGAAGTTGTTGAGAAGAGAATTAGAAGAGAGAGGCACTGAATTATTACAAGTGTTAAGCACTCCATGGCAAGGGATACAATTGAAGACTGATTAGAGATAGATTCCCTCTCTAAATCGTAAGCTGTGTTACCACTTAAGGTG
>CM008338.1:31831756-31842251 GCA_002525835.2 Ipomoea batatas | reverse complement strand
AATTCAAATCTTTCATTATCCTTGGACCTTCATAATTTTTTAAGTAAGATGATGAACAACTATACTAAACTTTGTAACAGTGGTTTCTCTTTTAATATTCGCTCTTGTAGTACAATAGAGGTTGAGACTTAGATTGTTCTAAAAAGACCTTCAGGGAATTAGGCAAGTTATGGTAGCGTACTACGCAATCGATGGTGGCAAATTGCTCTTGACCAAGAAGAATGCCTATATTGAATTGCTAATCAGCTCAACTTAGGGTATCCCTTTCTTTCTTGATAAAAATAATTAAAAATTTAAAAAATAAATTTTCATAAAAGCTTTATATCAAATTATTATTTATTATATTGTGATTTTTTTAACAAGATGATGAGATTAGGATTTATGGTATCACTATTATCTTTTATTAGGAAAGTTATAGAGTCCATTCCAGTTAAGGTTGCTTGAATGAATACTATTAATATGTTAGAGTCTAAAAAACAAGCATGCATAGACAGCTTAATTGATCAAAGGGGTGAAGTTTGGGACAAGAGACCAGGGATCTAATTTCTCATTCTCTTCTCAAGTAATTCTCTCCCCTCTCTATATGTATCACTTTCTCTCTCTATATTCAATTTTATAGCAACGCCCTCCAATTCTTCTCTCTCTCTTTCACACTCGAAGCTCATGTAGCCACACTCTCTTTCACTTCAAAAGTGAGGCTAGACCAGTATAACTAGTGTTTTGATTAGGATGAAACCATTTCTCGTTCTTTAATGGTGTTACTCTTTGCTATCTTTGTCCCTGTCTGATGCTTCTCCTTATATGCTTGAGAGAGCTAGAGAGGTTCTCTTAAGAATGGTGCCATTTTCACTTCAATGTCTTTTTCTTGTGACTGTTTCTGTGTTCTTGAGCTTTGTTTCTTTTGATGATCGAGTCGGATGAAGGAGCTACTTTTGTTGGAGATTAAGAAGTCATTTAGAGATGTTGGCAATGTATTGTATGATTGGACAAGACCATTAAGCTAACATCTTTAGAGTGTAGCACCAAATTGATGTGTATTAATTTAACTTTTAACTCCTTTCACGAAGCCCCACTAGTCGAACAAGTATTTTTTTTTGGTTGAAATAATAGTTAAACTAGTATAATTACAATATCTAAGTAAAAAAGTATATTAAAATAGTTAAATATTCATGAATTCTCAATAAGAATTAAAATATAAATATATAAAATATAATATTCAAATAATTTTCATGCAAATAAGAATATAAATACACAATTACAAAATATAACACATCTAATATCCAAATATAATACAACCTATTTACAACAACAACAATAATAATAATTAAAAACAGGGGCATATGTTAAAAGTTTAATTGATTAAAAGATGTCAAATGATGTATTTTGACAGCTATAAAAATTGAGAAAAAAATCAAATACACCCCAGAACTTTTAATCAAAAAGTCACTTAGATCCATAAACTTTCAAAAGTTGTAATTAAACTCAAAACATACTATTTTGGAGTATTGAAGCCCAAAAATCGATGACTTGTAATTGCATATCACTAAAGTTCCGATGAACTTCTCCTTCTCCAACGAAAGAGAAGGTACTTGAAAGTTTCTACCTTCACCTTCTCCGACGAAAGAGAAGGTCACCTATTGCCTTCACCTTCCCCAAGTTGGTCGCCTTCTTTGGCAAAAAGAAAGGCGATCAGTTATCAAGACAATCATACCTCAGTTTAAGTTTCTCATAAGTCATAACTGACTGCTTCAAATCAAGTAGATCAATAAATTACTCTGATTATAAATCAAAATTGTAAATTTGTGATTACTAAATCAACCGTTTGACTATCAGATTGTCCAAGTTTACAATAATCTTGATGCTACTTGTCACCATTCTAACTGCGGTTAGTTCCAGAGAGGAGACGTAACAGATGGCAGCCCAGAGGCGTTCCCACTTCACACACAGAATCCTTCTACACTGTGTGTGGACCACCGGAAGAGCACACAGATCAACTCTTCAACTTACTATCTATCTTGCACGCAAAGCCTTCTTTCACTTTCATTCCACCGCTTCGCCGAATGAATTGAACACTGCACAATAAATCCCCACTCTCACCTCTTTCCAATCTGTATTCCCATGGCTTCTTCGCTCTCTCCCACTCTCCGCACTCTCTCAGTTCTCTCTCCCCTTCGATCCTCGCTTTCTCCGCACCCTAATAAGGCGTTGAGTTTCCGAGGGGGAAGGAGGAGGAGCGCTGTGCCGCCTCTTCGCGTGGCGGCGCCGCCCACCACGCCGCCTCAGGCATCCGAGGAAAGTGAGGAGGACCCAATTTTGGGATCGGATGAAAGGGATGAAGTTGTGAGCCAGATGGGCGAAGATGATTCGTCGTCTAAGTTCAATTGGCGGGACCATTGGTACCCGGTTTCCCTAGTGGAAGATCTCGACCCGGCTCTTCCCACCCCTTTTCAGCTCCTTAACCGCGAGATCGTTCTCTGGTTCGATAAATCCAGCTCCCAATGGGTCGCCATGGACGACAAATGCCCCCACCGCCTCGCTCCTTTATCTGTAATTTTACAATTTTTGTTTTCCCCAACTTAATTGTGAAAATTTTATGAACTTTTTGCTGATTTGCTTAACCTATGTGTTATGGTAGGAAGGGAGATTAGACGAGAACGGGCATTTGCAGTGCTCGTACCACGGGTGGTCGTTTGATGGGTGTGGGTCTTGTACTAGGATCCCGCAGGCTGCCTCTGAGGGACCGGAGGCGCGTGCGGTTAAGTCGCCGAGGGCATGCGCTACCAAGCTTCCGGCTATGGTGTCTCAGGGACTTCTCTTTGTCTGGCCTGACGAGAATGGATGGGAGCGAGCTGCTGCCACCAAGCCCCCCATGTATGTTTGCTTGCTTTATTCCATAAATTTGTATGCTTTATTTGTGCTACATTTATTTATTAACAAAATTATTCCACACCATTATTATATTGAGTGAGTCTCTTGTGAAATGTCTCACGGATCGGGTTAGAATGGAAATGTAATACTTATAATGTAAAATGTCATACTAATCAGGAATAAAGTATCCCTTACTAATCAGGGAGTGTAATACTTTTAAATCAAAATTTAATATTTAGGGATGGGTTAGAATGGAAATGTAATACTTATCATGTAAAATATCATACTAATCAGGAATAAATTATCCCTTACTAATCAGGAAGTGTAATACTTTTAAATCAAAATTTAATATTTAGGGGTTGAATAGTTATGAAATATAAAGTGTAATACTAATCATAGATAAATTGATTGATTCTCTCTTATGAGAGAAAGAGTATAATACTTATGAAGAAAAATGTGATACTTTTGATGAAAATGTAATATTTTGAAATCAGAATGTAATATTGGAGGCTGAAAGTTACTTATTAGGAAAATTGTACGGAGTAATGATAGAAAATGTAATTAGTGGACAGACTATTCATGATGTGGCTATACACTTCTTTGTAGTTTTTTAATGACTTTGCCTGAGTATGTTTTTATTTATTATTATTATTTTTAATTATTTCTTGATTTGGTTACTAGGTTGCCTGAAGATTTTGATAAGCCTGAGTTTGCAACAGTGACTATCCAGCGTGATCTGTATTATGGGTATGATACTTTGATGGAGAATGTGTCAGACCCTTCTCACATTGATTTTGCACATCACAAGGTATGATAAGCGTCAAATAGAAAATAGTAGTCATATGGATACAGATTCTTGTTCAGTGAGACATAATAGATATAAAATGCGAGAATACATATGTAGCTTAAGTTATAGTTTAAAAAAATAATGGCATGCCTGCTCAAGCTCAACATAGAATGTTCGTGCTGTTTTAGTTGGTATTAATAAACATAAAGAAACTTCTAGTATGCCATTTCAAATGAAGTTTTGCTGGCCCGTAAAAAAGAATTACGGTTTTGTAAACTTCTAGTGTGGTTTTTTCAGTTTTTCATTTCTCCAATTTTATATTTTTCTAGAAAAATGATTCATTTCTCCAGTTACTAAATGCGTTATAGGAACTCTTTGTTTTCCCTGTAAGTGCTTGTCCCCTGCATTCTACAGAAGTATTCATGATTTCTCCAACTCTCTGAAATTTACAGGTTACTGGTAGGAGAGATAGAGCCAAGCCGTTGCCATTCAAAATGGAATCTTCAGGACCTTGGGGTTATGCTGGTGCAAATAGTGATAACCCTAAAATTAGTGCCAAGTTTATTGCTCCTTGCTATGCGATTAATAAGTAAGTTTTATCATTGTGTAAGCAGATGAGCTTCCCGGCATTATCTGTTTCTTTCCTTTGTTTTTAGTATTTCTTTAGTGAATTTTACTTATAACTTTGGGTTGACGGGTTGAGTTTTAACTTATAGTTCTAATTGTATGTGCCATCAAAATCCTGTTAAGATTTTTGTCTTTACCAAGTCATTCCGTTATGTATGTGTGCGTGTGTCTCTTGAACTTCTAACACGGGTGATTTCCTCGTCTTTTTAGAATAGAGATTGACACAAAGCTTCCAGTTTTTGGAGATCAAAAATGGGTAATTTGGATTTGCTCCTTCAATGTACCCATGGCACCGGGGAAGACCCGCTCAATTGTCTGTAGTGCTCGGAACTTCTTCCAGCTAACGATGCCAGGGCCTGCCTGGTGGCAGGTATATTGTGCTTACTTCTATTGTGATTCCATAGCTTTGGTGGTATTGGATGAATATATTGAGAAACATTCAGTTCATACTAGGAGTGAGCATAATTACCAAAACACTGACAAAACTGATAACTGATAGTTGAATTGACTGAAAATTTTGGTTTTCGGTTGGCTATTGGTTATTAGTTTTAAAAAAATATTGATTATTAGTCGGTTATGGACGTTCAAAAATCACAGTCACTGGATAACCGATAAAATATATACTATATATATAGGTTATTTAGAGTAGCATAATTGATTTAATTTGAATGGAATATTTTAGATGGGTTATGACCTTTGCTTTTTTGGAGACTGACATAACCGAACTATATTTTTGGTCGGTTATATCTATATTTTTGGTTGGCTATGAAGATTTAAAAATAGCTATTGGTTATTTGGTTTTTGGTTCGGTCGGTTATGAAGATTTAAAAATAGCTATTGGTTATTTGGTTTCTGGTGGGTTAGTGATTGTAACCGACAGATGCTCACCCCTAGTTCAGACAGCCGCATCAACTTCCTAAAGTAACTTTCTGTCGTCTAAAATGAAGAGAATTACATAATCCTGGATTGCTAATGCTTTAACATCGGATGAATAAAAATTTCTCAAAAGCTACCACAGATGACTCTGCAGAGACTTTTTGCGACATTCAATAAGATTTCTTGATAAGAACTAAGAAGAAATGTGGATAGCTAAGAAGTGTCTTTTTATTAAGGACATTTCCGTATCTCAGATTTTGTTTCTTCTTCTTAGTTTTATCTGAACTTTTAGAATTTCTTTGCTGCTTTTGCCATACATAGGGAGAATGCCGCTTTTTCCTATAGACGATAGCACCACCAAACTAGAAATTGCTGGTTTTATGTACATGCGGAAGCTGAATGACGTGTATTTTTCTTATTGCTGACAACAGGTATTCCCGAGATGGCAGGAGCATTGGACTTCAAATAAGGTGTACGATGGAGATATGATTGTGCTTCAAGGTCAAGAAAAGATCTTCCTTTCAAAGTCGAGGGAGTCCTCTACAGATATTAATAAAGAATATACAAAACTCACGTTCACGCCTACACAAGCTGACCGCTTTGTCTTGGCGTTTCGGAATTGGCTTAGGCGACATGGAAATGGTCAGCCAGAGTGGTTCGGTAGCGTTGAGCAACTACCTTTGCCATCTACCGTCTTGTCCAAACGTCAGGTATCAAACTATCAATATATGGTGGCATACACCAACTTTTCCTCTTGCCAAATCCAATCACTTTTGTAGATCAAATTATACCGATTTACTTCACCTAAACATAAGAACTACCTAAATCACCTAAACATAAGAACTACCAAACCGTAAACCGTCCAAATTAAGTTCTCGTGTTAGATAGTGGACAATTTTTATGGTTACCCTAGTTTTGCAGTTGTTGCATTTTACGTGTCTTATAGTTTAAGAACCATTCCGATTTTGTTTGTGCGTTACAGATGCTGGACAGATATGAGCAGCACACACTGAAATGCTCGTCTTGTAAAAGCGCGTACAAAACATTTGAGACGTTGCAAAAGTTTTTGATTGGTGTGGTCGTTTGCTGTTCTGCAACAGCCGGAATCCCTTCTGACATCAGATACCGAATTATTTTGGGTGCCCTGGCGATTGTAAGTGCTGGCTTGGCTTACACCTTATTTGAACTCCAGAAAAATTTTGTTTTCGTTGATTATGTACATGCTGAAATCGAAGATTAACTAGCAGCCATAGAAACTCGACTGGAATAGGATTTAGAACTGTAGTAGCATATGTAAGTTGAGTAGCTTCCACGTGTAAAACACGCGTATATAGTATGTATATGTTACAAATTTAGATTTTACACAAATGTTTACTCACACACATATATATATACATGATCGTTAAATTAGTGTTACAAAACATTAGAATCATAGTCACATTGCTTCACATGATGTTTGTATAGTTTGATTACAAGTAATACACTATGCTATTGTCATGCCCATTGCTTCACATGGACTTGTTTGTATTAGGTAGCCCTTAGCACAGGCCAACTATGTACTTACATTCTCATATTTTATTGAAAATTCTAAGGTGCTGATTAACACTGTACTGATTTGCACCAAGTACCAAAAAAAAAACAAAAATGCATCCCAGTTTTAAAGTTGTTTTATTTGTACTTGGTGTGAATCGCGCACATAGATACTTATGTTTAGTAATGACAATCCACCATTGCCGAGGTGGAGAAATCAGAGCTTTGTTGCTTGTCTGAGAATTCAAACATGGTGGTATCTACGTCATATTCATCGTCATCTGGAGCAGGTAAGTTAAGATCTAGTGTGAAAACAGGTTTAGGCTTCTCTTGATCATTATCATCATCCATGGAAGCATCCTTCATGGTAGTAGTGGTGTTGATGTGTAGTGGCCTGTGTCTTCTCATGTGGCCACCCAAGGCTTGGCCCGAAAAGAACAGCGACCCACAAATCAAACACTCGTGAATCTTAGTCTTGTTTGATTTCTCGTGTGTTTTGTCTTGAATTTCTTGGTGATCGAGCGGTGTGGGTTTTTTGTGATCCTCCGGTATGAGTTTGGGCTTACTGTGACTTGCTCTATGGCCACCAAGAGCTTGAAATGATGGGAATTTCCGGTTGCATGTTTTGCACTCGTAAACACTTGTGGTGGTGGCCACCGCCGTCACAGTGGCCGTGTCAGTGTCAGAGGATTTCCGGCAACTAATTCTCTCTACCTTAACATCATTACCTGCACTTCCTGCCAAGAGAATCAGGCAATGCGCCATGTTCTCGTCTTCCTGGGTTGCCATGGGCATCTGACTACAAGAACTTGCCGGAGAATGAACAAGCATCGAACCACCATCCTCGGAAGGGCTAGAATCAACGGCCGCACCAACCGGGGGATGCTTAGTACTACCACCATCCCTGGAAGGGCTAGAATCAACGGTCGCCCCAACTGGGGGCGATGCCCTGGGACGTTTAGTACGCCGCCCTTTGCACGGCATCATCTGAAACTCAGCCTTCATCTTTCTTGTTGTAAAGGCAAAAGCAGTGGCACTAATTATTATAAACAAGTAGTAGAAAGAAAGGCAGAGCAAAAAAGCAAGTTTCAGAAACTGCGTATGGGGACAACAATTTGGTTGCGATGCAAGTAATTAAGGCACTGCACAACAAGTTGCAGGAACTCATCACTTTCGACATACCATGAATTTAGACAAGCCATCATGCATTTAATTACAACTTATTAGGTTCTTAAAATATCTTTAATGTAAGCTAGTTTAGTATGGTCAAGCAGCCCTATTCAATTTGTTCATTGAATCTCACTATTAGGATTTAGGGGCTACAAGTGGAACCAACATAGTGTTATCATCATACAAAAGAAATGATTTATGTTATCATCATAGAAAAGAAATGATTTATGTAACACAAGATATATAACATTAAATCAATAATCAATAATCATACCGAGTATTAACATCAAATCCATAACCAATAATGATTGTACTGAATACTAAAAATACTTGTTTCCACGATATCTATGCAAGTATGCAACCAAACATATCATGCATAATAATACCAATATAAGAGGGGAAAAATTATTAGAAATAAATTTTACACCCTACGAGTGTGAGTTTGATCATATTATTTATGACAGGATGCAGGAAAGAACAGTTGAAAATACATACAAACAGTTGGAAGCATAAATGTAAGCAGAGTCATTTTGGTATTGGAAGAGGTGTGAATAATTCAATAACAATACATTGAAGAAGCATTACTTGCAAAGCCATGCTAAACTCACTAATGTATACATACAGATTCAAATTTATTAGGTTGTGACTATTTGAGATGACCTCGCCATGCAAACTCTATGCGAAACAAGTGAAGGAAGTAACGCTAATCGAAGAAAGAGGCAGCTCCAATTCTTGAATTATATTGGAGTCAAACCGACCACACCTGGATAACATGTTCATAATGTATCAGTGGAAAAACGGTTGATGGAGTTAATGCTGAAAAGAATATATTCTGCATCTTGGTCAATCAATGCAATCAGTGTGCAATCAATATTTTTACATGAAATATACATACATCCACCAGGTAAAAGAGTGCTCACACATAAGATGATTAGAGGAACTGACAAATCGAGACATTATAAAATATTTTCAATAAAAAGAAAAGCAGGTTAACAAAAATGGATGGAGAATAGCAGTCTAAAGATGGCAAAGGGAAGGTCACAACAGGATTGATCATTGCATTATCGTGCAAATTGCTTGCATTGTAGCTCGCATCTTGGAACAAAAACTATATACTAAGCCAAGAAATTATGATAAAGGGAAAGAGAGAGCTGATAGATTCTAAGTGGAAACACATATTTACGTACCGCATGCCAACCGTCCACCTGCATTTCCAGTAGAGAGACTAAGCTCATGGCCACCTGCAAAATTATAAAGTTGGATTTTAACCCAGATAACAGTAAGTCAAGATCCAAGTAAGGTTTTCTTATACTTTTCAGGGCTGAAGAAGCAAATGACACTAATAAGCTTCAAACTGGTAGGAGAATAGCTCCCACATATGTAAGGATTTTGTAGTCAACTAAGATTAACTGGTTACACTAGCAAACCATTAATCAATACGGTCCATTCCAGATGCCGGAACCTTACCCTTTCCAAGGTCATCCTCAAGTTCATGTACCACTAAAGCTCTTCCAACAACCGAGTTTGGACCACTTAGTGGTATCTGCACATTTAACAAAGGAAATCTTAGCATATCCGAACTACGAATGACACAAATCTGTAATCATTGTGCATAACCACATAATGAGTAAGGTTGGGTGAAGTACCTGGCTATCGACGATTGTTGCTTCAGCAACACCTGAGCAGCAGGATCAAGAAAAATCAGAAGGGCTAAAACTCATCATTCACCCAAAACTAAGAAGCAGAACTACTACGCTAAAAAATGTTGAAAAGAATGCATCAATTACCTTCGGCATTAGCCACTATGTTTCCCAGGTCACCCGCATGACGGACTTCGTCCTCAGGAGCTCCATGTGTCAACCCATTGGGATTAAAATGTGGTCCTATTTTGAAATCACATAGTTTAACATAGCACCACACAACATCACAATGGAAGCCATGATCTTAAAAGTAAATCCAAATTATACATAGTAAACAAATTAACCAACATTTCGAATCAAACCTGTAGAAATGCACCCATTTGTCGTATCACCAAACTCATGCTACAACACAGCCCAAAACAGTACAAGACATTATAAATATCCACCCATACGCTTTGAATACAAGCAATTCAATACAATAGCAGAAAATTAACATATGCTAAATACTCACAAGATGAAATCCATGAAGTCCAGGAGTAAGCCCAGTTATACGAACTTTCACAGTGGTAGGACCTATTTGAAACAAGAGACAATGCATAAGTGTTATTACTATGGCCACAAATTTCATATCTAATAGACCTACATTTAGGGGGAAATGCATTATGTTTTGGCAGAAAACCCTACTACATATACAAATTTAACTAACAGCTCCAATGTCAAAACCTTCAATACAATACTTACAGTTCCTGGGCGAAAATCGATTTATTCAAGCAGAAAGCAATAAAATAAATTTAATTGCAGCCGAAAATTTCCTATCTGGAACACATAGAAGTATACTGCATACACAAATTCAGCTAAAATCTTAAAAAATCAAAACCTAGAATGAAAATGCTTGTTATTTTCGGCGATTATTGATTTAAAAAAGCAAAAATCAAGCGAGTTCAGAGCACGGAGAGGACAGACCATCGGCGTCTTGTGTGAGAGTGACGACGCCTTC
>CM008338.1:31795533-31813087 GCA_002525835.2 Ipomoea batatas | reverse complement strand
TTTTTTTAGGACAAATGCAATACTTTTACATTTTTCATCAAAAGTGCATTATATTGTCTCATATAAGTAATAACAATTTTATTCCTTATTAATATTACATTTTTCAATATAAATATTATATTTGATCTTGATTCGATCGTCTCACGGATAAGGATCCATGAAACGGTATCACACAAACTTTTGCCTAATATTTATTTTAAAATGTTTTATAAGTAATTATTTCAGAATCTCAATTAATTCAAAAATAAATATTTATTAAACTAATGAATTGTTTAACTCGTATATTTGTTTTGGTGCAAAAAATAAGTTGTCTATAATTCAATTTAATTGCACATTTAGAAATTAGGAAAATAATTTTCTGAAGTCATTTTCTAACTCTTCCTATATTTTGCTATCCAAGAAAAATGAATCAACAAAATATATTTTTGTCAAAATAAAAAATTACTCCGTACTTATTTTGATGAAAAATATCGTTTGAAAATTTTTTACTTTGAAGATATTTTTTTATCCCTCTCTTTGAGTAGGGTCAAATAGATGGGTCAACTTGCCATCTTCTAGGTTAAAATTTGAATTATACCCACCGGCTAATTGAAATAAAATTTGAGTTTAGTTACGCTGGGGCACATAGTGAAAAAAAAAAAGAAAAAAAAAAAGAAAAAAAAAACACTTGGACGGGCTGATCCCACATCCTTAAAATTTGCTAAAGAATTATTAATTTTTTACTTCAAAAAAATTCTTTACTTCAAAGTTATTACATATATTAATTTAAAATAATTAATTTGCTACCAGAAATAACTTTGTAATGGATTAATATTCATTTTTTTTAAATGAACCAAACAAAAAAAAAAATTAACTTTCAATTAAACACTAGACAAATGAAATGTTTTTAAAAAATGAATAATTTTTTAGAAATCATTTTTCAAGTTTCTAAATACACATTTAGTATTTAAAATTTTCAAGATCATGCAATTTACATTGTATATCCATAAAATAAGTAATATCAGTTTTGTTTAGTTTTAAATATATGGTAGTAATTTTTTTTTTTCCAAACAAATGGTATTGCATATAAAATTAATTAACCCCTCAAGTAGACCTTGAAAAGGGTGACTTGACAGGTAAAGTATAATTCTCATACACGAAGATTACGAGTTTAATTATTCTTAACGTTATACATATTCAGGTAATGATGTATTGTAGAATTGTTTTCATCATTATCCAAAATTAAATAAACCCTAAAAAAATGTGCTCTTAAAATTTTGAATTCGACTAAAACCAAAAACAATAATTAAAAACCACGAGTTGAATGTTGTAGGTAGAATGCCTTGGTTCCAACAGCGAATTAACATTTTTTTTCTCTCTTTTTGTCTCAGTCCGACGTTGGATGGCTTATCAAAGCATTATTGGTTCTTATCCTCTAATGCCGACACCTTTATCATTTTCAAATTTAAATTCATCAATATTGTCAAGTATTTTATCGTTGGAGTAATGATCAAATAGGTCAATGAATCACACACAAAATTACAATTAGGCTATCAAACTAAAAAAGAATGCAATTGAGTCTCTGAACTATACAAACTCATGCAATTAAATTTAAATTAACCTGTTTACCTATAATTGTGCTGCAGTTACCAAATTTTTAAATAATTTTAATTAAAATAATTAAATAATAATAATAATAATAAATTTTTTAAAAAAATGAAGAACGACTGGAGACGAATTGTCTCCGACAGTCTTCGTCCCCGGCCATGGAGACGAAGACCTTCATCTTCATTACCAGGGAGACGAAGGTCCAGGGAGAAGTCAAATGCTATGGTGTGGGATGGTGCAGCCACCCTTCGGTGGACATCCGGAAAGTGCTAATTAAGCACCTCCGAGAAGGTGCAAATGTCAAATGGAGCACCTCTCGTAAAGGTGTTGTGAAGCACCTCCCGTAAAGCCAACGAGCTCGATCAAAAGTGAATTGTTAGGCGATATGTTCAATTTTTTTTTTTTTGATGAAACAAAGTTGCAATCACAATTCTATATATGGTGTGCATTGCGTAAACCATTGTCATGTATAATATAATAACCTGTAAATCATGATAAGTAGTAAACCACATTAGAACGAACATGTACAACGGGCTCGACCAAGAGTGTGCTGACAATAATAAAACTCTTAACTTTTATTTACGAGAATTATATTTCAGTCACTTTACCTCCCTTTTGAGATCAATTTTAATTATTTTTGGATACAAGTGAATGAGAGAACACAATAAAAATAAATTAAATTACACTAAAATAGACAGCCTGGATATGCTAACAGACAATATTGATTATATTGCTTCAAGAATAAACTTGTGACAGTTTCATTTCTCTTTACTATGGAATTGTAAATACTAGAGGGATGCATGAGATTCAAATTTCACAAAAACGAGAGAATTACAATTAGCTGAATTACAATTCCCTCAAATACTAAACAAAAAAATTTATTTAACACATTGTACTCAAATGAGATCGAGCATCAGTAGAGGGATACTACAATTTAATAGGGTCAATTGTATTAAAAAAAAAAAAGGAGTGAATTTCTAATTTCCTCTCACCAAACAAACCGTAACTATTTAAATGTATCTCACAAAAAAAAAAAAACTACGAAATGTATGTACAAAATAAAACATGTCACAAGACTTTGTTGTATCTTGTCTCAACCTTTCGGCGTTAATAATAATCTTTTACACCAATCATTTGTTTTCTTGTTTATGGCTTGTAAACTAGGGAAATTTGAAAAATTCACAATGTTACGACGCATTGGCATTACATGCCCACAGCCCACAAAATGACGCAATAATTGCAGTAAAAAAATCTACATAAAAATGATTATTTTTATTTTCTATTTTTATTTTTTTAAATCTCTTATCAAAATTGCATGAGTTTGATTCTTATTAATATTTTTGTGGGTGCAAATTCTTACAAACATTCTCTCGGTTAAACTCGTCACATATGATTTTCCTAATGCAATTTACATCTCATGCATGTGCAGTTTGAAGACTATTACAAAAGAAATGATCGAGTTGGTAAAACATGATTGGCATAATCTCATACATAAATGTCACAATTCAATTGGAGTAGAGTTTGCCTAGTGCACACTCATGAATAATGATTGAGAGTTTTCGTCTTCATTTAAAAAATAATTTGATACTAAAATTTCATTAATATTTAGGATATATACTAATAAAATTATTTGGAAGATAATAATTACTCACTCTGTCCCATTTTACCTGTTAGGTTTACTATTCATTGGTCAAACCAACTCTTTCTTCATTGCTTATTTTCTTTAGTAATTTTTAATTATTTTTAAATTTAATTTTGTGTGTTTAATAGTACTTTTAATGTAGATTCTAAATATATAAATTTTATATACTAATACTAAATTTAATATTATGAAAAATTGAATTAAAAATAACTTCAGTAAAGCCTCGTTAATCGAATCAGACAAATAAAATGGGACGGATGTAGTATTTAATTAATCAATTATTTATTATATATATGATAAAGAAATTGGTTATATTGTTATTGAAGGAACTCATAATATTTCAACATGAAGATGAAGACTGCCGAGTTGTCATTATCTTCATCACGTCTCAAAAGATGCGTTTCGCACTATCTCTCCATTGACAAAATCATGTACACAAATTATTATTACTATTTTATATAATAATTGGCGGGAAATATAATTATATTGGATTTTCTTTTTGTTAAAATTAGTATGTACTACGTAACTATTAATCTTTATAAATGATGACAAAATAATCGAGGGTTCGAATTCTTATATAAGATTTCAAGTGACCCCTTGAAGAAAAACGTGTAAGGAAAACGATTATTACACACATAAACTAAATAACAAGTCTAAGTTGTTTAGAACTGATCGGTTCAAATCAAGAAAATCAATAGAACAAAAAAAAATAAACTTGTAATCTAAGCTAATTATTTAACTAACTTGTTTAAAATTGTATTCTTCAAAATTAAAAATATACAATAATTTTGATCAATGTTAAGTTCAAACAAAACTGTAATCCTGTCACGCTTTGGTATCCAAACTATGCAGATATATGTTATTCTCTTAATAATAATACAAGGACCAGCTAACTAATATGCTTGACTAAAATGGAATACGCCATTAATTAGAGATTTAATTAATTAAAAGATTAGGTGGATTATAATTAATTAATGACAAATCCGATAGCTAGTTCCAGAGCATTCCACGGTCCACTGTACATGATTGCCTCCGACCACAAATGGGACACTACCCACTATCCAATCACGACCCCACGTGACGTGGACCTTAGACAGTACATCCACGTGCTACGCCATTATTGGTTATCAGATAAGCTCTTAGCTGTCTACCCAATCGATGAGGGTGGTCGGTCTGCTCCTTCGATATTTGAATAACGTGCTTTTATTGTACTACTCAACTCTAAAAGAAAAGGACAAATATAATTCCCCTATTTAAATTGAGTTTGAATTTTGGTTGAGTTCATTAAATATTACTCCATCGTCTCATTTTATCAGTTAGGTTTATTTCTCTTTTCGTCCCATTTTATGCGTAAATTTTACTCTAGAACGTGCATCAAAACGATATTGTTTTGATTAATGAAAATATACGAATGAAATGACATCCGTTCTGCGCAACTGTAGTTCCCTTTCAACACAATTGCAGTATCAGTTCAACACAACTACAGTATCAGTTCAAAAACAACTGCAGTATCAGTTCAACACAATTGCAGTATCAGTTCAGCATATCTGCAGTATTAGTTCAACACAATTGCAGTATCAGTTCAGCACATCTGCAGTATCAATTCAACACAGCTATAGTATCATTTTAGATGAACTGTAGTATCAGTTACGGAGATTTACGAGAATCGTTTCTCCCACTTATTGAAACAACGTCATTTTTTGACAATGATCCACGATATAACGACTGCATTTTATGTATCTGATTTAGTTAACGACTGCATTTCATAATATTATGTTTATTATTAATATACACGGAGTAAATTTTAGATTAGTTCTAAGGAGATTTTTGTAATTTGAACTCACTCAGGTATATATCGTATGTATACCGGAAATGTTACCGGTAACCGGCTATACCCGGTTGCACAATGATTCAGAGTTTTCCCATGTATAAGTAGTTGAGTTCCCATGCACAATGTATTGCAATCCTCGTGATAAGAGATAGTGAGTAGCCAAGAGTATCATCACATTCTTGATTTTCCGACCATGCCGATCCACCAAATCGCGTTCGGAAGCCACGAGGAGCTCCGGCAGCCGGGGAACCTCAAGGCGGCTCTTGCCGAGTTCATATGCACCCTCATTTTCGTGTTCGCCGGCCAGGGCTCAGGCATGGCCTTCTCCAAGTTGACTAACGACGGCCCTAGCACCCCCTCCGGCCTCATCGCCGCCGCCATTGCCCACGCCTTCGCTCTCTTCGTGGCTGTTTCCGTCGGAGCCAACATCTCCGGTGGCCACGTCAACCCCGCCGTCACCTTTGGCGCCTTCATTGGCGGCAACATCACCTTCTTCCGCGGCGTCCTCTACGTCATCGCTCAGCTCCTCGGCTCCACCGCCGCCTGCTTCCTCCTCGAGTTCGCCACCGGCGGCATGGTAAGCTTAACTCAAATTCCCTATATATATATATATTGTCTAGCCACGAGGTATTGTGAGCAGATACTAGAAGCACTTTTAATCCTGCACCATACTCAGATTAATCTCCGTTTATACTGGACCAGTCCAATTAAGGAGCAAAGTGCTAATCATATTAGTTTTTTCATAAGGGTTCAAACTTTGACCTATAGTCTGACCTACTCTGACCCCGAGTTTTAGTCACAAACATTTGATGATTTTGTGACGATTTAAACTTAATTGTTGAATGCAGTCAACGGGGGCTTTCGGCCTATCCGGAGTGTCAGTATGGAGTGCTCTTGTCTTCGAGATTGTGATGACCTTCGGGCTGGTATACACCGTGTACGCCACCGCCGTGGACCCAAAGAAGGGAGATCTGGGCACAATTGCACCAATCGCCATTGGTTTCATTGTTGGAGCCAACATTCTTGCCGGCGGGGCCTTCACCGGCGCGTCCATGAACCCAGCAGTCTCATTCGGGCCGGCGTTAGTGAGCTGGACCTGGACAAACCACTGGGTGTACTGGGCCGGACCCATCATCGGCGGCGGGATCGCCGGCGTCGTCTACGAGCTCTTCTTCATCACCCACCACACCCACGAGCCCTTGCCCCGTGGAGAATTCTAAGAACTCAACTCAAACGTCCATTTTCATTTATTGTTGCTTTGTACTTGAGCACTTTTTTTCTTCTCATCTGATCGTGTACGTTCATGCTTTCCAGTTAAATGTTGACTGTACCGCCATGTTCTTTCTGGGCTTTAAGCTTTATCTTCTCATCTCCTCTTTCCTTTCTCTTTCGTACAATTTCTCCTTGCTATATATGTGTTCTGAATTGAAGCATGTGTTTCTATATATTTTAACTAAAAATTTTAGTTGAATTACACATTTATATACTCCATATTATTATATGCTGAACATGGTCTCTTTACCTGTAAAACAGGTGATCTTTAATATGAAATTGACTCTAATACTAAATTAAAACATATTCTTTTATATCAACCAAAAAGTTAAGTTATTTTAAAAAAGTTAATGGTTAAACCAACAAAAGTTTAGAGATGGTAGAATTTGACCTTAGAATTATCACCTAATTAGCATATTTCCTTTTCTTGATTGGAGTGTTTGCCCAAACCAATGCAAATTTAAAAAGTCCACTGAATAGTTGGCTAGAAAAACAATACTTATTGTCCCGAAAGGGTAGTCGAGATCAGGGGTATTCTTGTCCTTTACACTACTTGGCAAGTGAGAAAAGTTAAACAATAAGCACAAAATGACAAATTTAAAAATTATTACAAAATATTTTATAAGTAAATAAACAGGGAAGTATTAGTTTAACTGGAGAATAATAAACATAACAGATAATATTTGGCATGAGAGTATAACATAGAAAATCATAAGTAGTATACCTTTGTGATTAATTAATATTGGAATTTATTTATTGTCAATATAATGAATGTGAAAGAAAATAGTAGATAACAAAAAAGTGAAAATCTCACTACTAACAATAATGATTAGTTGCTACATAAGATGATAAAGAGGTAAACAAGGGTAAATATAATATGATTTATATAATATGCATGTGTTTCTGCCTATCATATTTTATTCATAATTTAATGTATTAGAGCTCAAAAAATTCCATTTTCAAAAGTATTAAAATATAAATCTCTATATAATTTATTTATGTTTTAACTAAACAATGACAACTATCCAATCACGAACTCAAGCTGAATGGATACTCATCACCATTAACGAGACCATATCAACACTGTTTTCCAGAGAATCTTCTGCATAGCCATAAGAAGATCCTCAAGCCTTTCAAACCCAGTTCAATACGCAACCTACTAAATGTGTTTTGGGCCAAGATCATTTTGTGATTTTAGCCTGTAAATTATCACAATGAAGTCAATTAGCTTAGAGTTTTAATTGTGGATCAATGTAAATAAAAAAGACCAATAAACAATACTTTCAAGGAATTAAACTTATTGTTAATTGAAGATGATGAATATTAGATAATAATATATCCCCATATTGCTTATCACAAGACTATAACTTTTTTTTTGAATACTACTAATTAAAGCATGTGTTCCATCTCAATTAAAAGTCGGTGGATTTCCGAGCGCAACACGTGGAAGTCTCTTTCTAAGGGTGACGCGGAGATTCAAACCCATGATCTTTTGCATGGCTCTGATACCAAATTAAAGCATGTGCTCCATCTCAACTAAAAGCTTAAGCTGATAGTTGGACTGCACATATTATATTTATGCTCACACTACTAACTCTATTACAATGCAATATCTGTTCATAACTTCTTTCTCTCAAACTCATCACCTCCCATAAAAAAAGAAGGATTTGATGCCACTGGACTACAAGGTCCTTGGCATCACAAGACTAGAACTAGAAAGCGCTTTCAATATTATTTTGAAAGTTGACTGAAACAGATGAGGAGATAAAGGGGAATCTGTAAGTGGGGCCATGAATGAATGACAAGTAGTGGAGGGTCAAATTTGTATTTATATGATTCATGTTGCTGTTTTGTACCAAAATACATCTAATGCTGAAAAGTAAGATATATATGTTTCACTGATTTGGTCACATGGTGGGGCCCCTACTTACTATAAAGGCAAAAAAAGTAAATCTCAAAATTATCTGTCATAATTATATTGTCCCAATTTATTGCTTAGACTCATCACTTGTAGGTCTGCCTCACACTGTGCACATATGAAGTTGGACCAAACATTATTGTTGGGCATTTAAATCAATTTTAATATCGCATTGTTGGGCATTTAAATCAATTTCAATATTGCATTGTGAATTGACCAACAAAAGGTTGGGCATTTAAATCAATTTTTTCAATATTGCATTGTAAATTGACCAACAAAAGGTTGGGCATTTAAATCAATTTTAATATTGCATTGTGAACTGACGATTAAAATTATTGGTCCTGTTTAATAACATAATTTATCATCTAATTTTGATTTGTTTGACTACTATTAGTAGTTTGACTGACTTGGTCAAACGTACAATCAATATGAGTATTTGATTTATTAACTTTTTGTAACAACTTATTGTTTTAAAAGAAAAAAATGAAAAAGCTACTCAAAACAGCTTTTCTGATAAGTTTTTTGAGAAAAATAAATTATTTTCTCAAAAACACCCCCTAGCTAATATATTTAAAAAAAGTACAACGAGACTGTGTGGACGGGTTCAACAGTCCCGTTACTTTCATTGTCTATTCATGGTACTAGGCAACAGGGTGCTTGAGCCCCGTTGTCTAGTACCATGAAGGTAATTAGCAACAGGACATGTGATTACATATTAGTGTTCATGGACTTAGGTATATATATATATATATATATATATATATATATATATATATATTCATATAAATTCTATATTGTGGTTAATGTTGTTGTTGTTTTGCATATGCAGTAACTCAATACAAATTTAAGTGTAAATAGCCAAGTCAATAGAGATGCGTACTAGACTAAATTGACATAGTCGATGAACTAGTTCAAATCGTGGTGCAGAGAAAATTTAACATTAAAGATAAAATCAAGAGAGTTAAGCATGCACAAGAACACAACATGTTTGGTAACTCAGTTCAAAATAACCATTCCTACATATGAGGGGCACCACAATATGGTTAGCCCAACTCTTCATTCATTAACCAATTGAACGTTATTACCAAACAAATCGATTAAGATTGAACACTTCAAACTGCCACTGTCGATCCTCAACCTTCGAACCGTGTTGAAGTTTCTTGAAGAGATGGTGCAAGATTTCCCAATCGAATTACTATTGTGGTTGACGACCCTTATTCATCAAGCATCAATCAACTTGAGTTGAATCAAATTCATCAAGTTGCTCTGTTTAATCTCAGAGATATGCCCAGGGCCGGTCCAAACATTTTAGAGGCGCTGGACGAAATTAAAAAATAGGTCCCTGTATGAAAAACTAAAATTTAAATTTAATAATACTAAAAAAAATAAATAATATCAAATAATATCAACAATGCCCTATAGGGCTATAGGTATGCTGTGTTGCCTGTATGCAATTTTTGCAGAGGAAATAAAGACAGAACAAATTACAAATAGAATAAAACTTACAAGTTACAACTGACAATGGGGTTCAAACCGGCAAACAAATGAACTGATCGTCGACGAAGATGCGAGGATTAATAGAATTGCGAAAAAAAATTATTGAAGAAGACGAATGAGTTAGTTGGTTAGGGTGTCGATTCTAATAGATAATTAGGTGTCCCCCTGTCGATTCTATTTCTATATTTAATTATTAAGCGTCAATTCCTAACTTCCTCCAGTCCCACATCGATTAGGCTTCATGAGTCCATCTATTCTTAATTATTGTTTTCTAATATAATTATAACATATACATATACATATGGGGCCTTAGGCGGTCGCCCAGCGTGCCTGTGCTCAGGACCGGTCCTGGATATGCCTTGAAGGAATATTGGATATGCAGAGTAGTATGTTTGGAAATCATCAATCTTATTTGCATATAGATGAAGGGTATTTATAATAATCCTTCCCGATTTTGCTCTAACAGGATAACTGTCTTGGATTTCAACTTGAACTAGTCTTCTTATCTAGTTCACAACTAGCCTTCAATCTTCGTCCTTCTAAACTAAGTCTTTTCTATAGTACACACTCAATCTAATACAAAATACAACTTTTTGCAATAAGATCGTCTGAACTAGATCTTGAACTACTGTAAAAAAAAAAAACTTTGATTATAAGAGTGCTTTTTCTCAATGATTTCTTTTATTCACAATTATTATTATTATTATAGGTTAAAAAAACATAATACACTCATACTCTTAAATGTCATTTTACATGTAATTAGTTATCAGCTAATAACAACTAATTTACCAAACATCTTTTTACTACCAACTAATACCATTAGCTGGTCAAACACGCTAACTTAATTCGCTAACAACTATTAGTTAAGTCAATGTGCTATCAACTAACAACTATTTGCTAAACACTCATATATGGAGATAAATGTTGATCATCTTGCAGAAAACATTATATATTAGGTTGTTTTTGGATGCTTTTGGTATAATGAGACTCACACTATGAGGTGTTTATCATGATCGATTTACCTTTTAGTTTTGGTTTTGTGTACTATTTTCTTTTGATTGATTTTTTTTTAAAGTCACTTTAAAAAATTATTTTATAAGCTTTAATACTAGGCGTACGATAAGTATTACTTTTGTTTTTAATAATACAATTCAATATATTTTAATAAAAATATAATATAAATCATTAGACAAAATAATGTCGTGTCAACTCCCAATGCTAAGCATATATAGTATATAAACATACATATGAAATACAATTATCAAATTAGAGTTTAGTTATTTGAAACGGTGCACACACAAAAAATTAAATTTAAAAATAAATAAAAAATAATAAAGAAAATAAACAAAGAAGAAATAGTTAGTTTGACCAATAGTAAGTTAGACAGATAAAATGGGATAGAGAGAGTATTAAAATTTGGTACTATAATATTACCCCCTCCCCCCACACCCACCACTTTATTATTATTATTATTTTTTGAGAACATTATATTACCCCATTTTTAATTACAAAAGGTTACACATTACACCAAAACCACATTCACTACAGCCTATAAGTATATATTACTTGATATATATGCCATTGGGATGAACCAAAATCTAGGTGATTGGTTGAGTAGTATTCAAAATTAATTATATAAGTGAGGTTAAAATAACTTTGATTTACGGTAAAGTTAATTGTTGCTATTTGAGTTGAAACGATCTCATATCTTCAAGCGTGATATTCATCATGAGATTATGAGAATATAACGTCAGATTGAGTTGGGTCAAAATCAACAACTTACACTTTTTTTTTTGTTTTTTTTTTAAACCAACAATTTACGTAGAGAATCAAACTTGAAATCTTATAATTATCAAACTAATTCTTTAATTCGACCCAAGAATGCCCCAAAGTTGACATAAATCATCTTTTGTTAATAAGTAAAAAAAAAATTATTGAGACACGCGCTATTATTATAGAGAAATATATTAATTAAGTGTTAAAAAGGTGCAATTTGTGTACGCCGGCAAATTAAAACTAAGCACATACATGCAGACTATGAAAGTGATGCCTCAAAGCCAAAACCTTGATTAATTAGTTATATATCAAGTTTATCAACTCAAAAACTGCTTAAGTGGACATTTAAATTATTATTACATGCCGGATGACTCTCCTGTGATAGGATACGTTAGAAGTATTGAGTCAAGATGATAATGTAATACTTATATTAAAAAAATGTAATATTAATCAAAAGTAAAATGTTTGTTACTTATAAAGGAAAAAAGTGTAATATTTTTAAAGAAAAATATAATACACTTTTAAATCAAAATGTAAAGGTATTACATTTTTTCTTTAAAAGTATTACACTTTCTCTTATATATATAAGTAACAAAACTTTATTTCTCATAAGTATTACATATTCTAGTATAAAATATTACATATTCATCTTAACTCGACGCGTCTCATGGACAAGAGGCGGTCTCACATAAGTTTTTGCCTTACATGCATGCCACATCATAACAAACTTTTACTATTAGAATTGTACAGTTGTACACTATTAGCCTTAGCTTCTCGATTTGAATTGGTCTAAGATAATTTACATCATTGTGATTGTTCGTTGATTAGGATTACAAGATAAACTTTACCCATAGAGCATCCTCAGATAGTGATTACAGAGTTTTTGTAAAACAAAAAAATTTGTATTATTATATTACCCTATTTTTAATTACAAAAAAAGTTGTACATTATACCAAAACCACATCCACAGCCGCCATTTAAAGTATATATATATATATTACTTTATATGCAAATTGGACCTGATGAACCAAATCTATCTATGTGCTTGGTTGAGTAGAATTCAAAATTCATTATATAATCGAAGTTAACAAAAGTCATCTCTTGTGATAAAGTAAAAAATCTTGAGAAGTAATTATAATAGAAAAAAACATATTAATTAAGTGAAGAAAAAATGTACAATTTACGTACGCAAACGAATTAAAACTAAGCACATGCAGACTATGAAAGTGATGCCTCAAACCCAAAACCTTGATTAAGAAAGGCACTAGCGATCCACAGCTTCAAATTTGGCAAGTTGATATCGGACTCGCATTCTCTGACCTGTTTGTAAATAATAAATGTGCGGTCTTATTATCAGTTTATTTATTTAAATGTCGAAAATGACAATTTTAATTGATTAAAACTTACTGTAAAAGTAAACGTGAAGACATAATTGTGAGAGGTGGTTGCTAGGTTTGAGGTGGAGATGAAAAGACTACCAAGAGAGTCCACAGCTTTATAGAGTGAGGCTGCAACCTGTTGCCCTTTGCTGCTCACTATTCTCACGTAAAACCCCCTTTCCTCCACTTGAAATACGTCCATCTGCGCATATTTTAACTAAAAATTTAAATTGATAGTTTGATTAAATATTTATGTTTATATATTATATGACTATAATCCTTTTATTTTTTTTATTTTTTTATATCGTGTGACGTGAAACTGATACTAAATTAAAACATGAGATCCAACTCAACTAAAAGTTAGAACATAATTGGATGTACATTTATATTTATATATTATATACTCGACAGCAAGACATTGCTACTAGATTACGAGGTCTGATTCAAAAATTGGATCAAAATTACCTTAAATATTTTCTTTAGTATAGGGAGTGGATTTGTGAAATTTGTTTTCTTGCAACCCAGAAACGTCGTCCCTCCCTCGTATTTGTCTGTTTTAGTGGTGGATGACTCCAAATTTGCTATTTCCGCCTTGAGTTTCTTGGTTTGCATTTGTAAGTCTTGTACGTATAATACAGCGTCCCCTATTATAGAGGCCTTGTCCATCTGTATATATGCACGTGCCCCAACTAGTTATAATGATATCGGGTAACACCAGAAAATTACACTTTTCTTCCCTAAATTATAGAGTAACAGTAAAATCATGTCGGTCGTATTCACTTCTCGTTCTTAAATTATAAATGACATTGTAAATTTGGCATTTTTTCTAACATGTCATGCTCATTTCTCATCCCTAAGATATAATTGAAGTTGCAAATTTTGTCCTTAGTGTTTTGGCAGATAAAAAAGGACGAAATTTGTTGCAACATCATTTATAGCTTAGAGACGAGAAGTGAGCATGATCTGTTAGAAAAATGATGAAATTTACAGCATCAGTTATAACTAAGGACCAAACAAGTATGAACGAAAAGTGTAATTTTTTCCAATACGATTTAATTAGAAGTTTAGAACACACCTTGGTGATGTTGGGAACTAAGGAGCGGAGAGAGTAGAGCATTTCCTTCATTCTACCTCTCCTCTTCCGTTCACAAACCAGAGTTTTGGAGCGATCAGCCTTGGTTCCCTTTTTCTCCGGCGTGGTTTCCGACGAGACTTCGCCGGCATCATTCTCCCCCGTGGGAAGGATATTCCCGACATCTCCTGAAACATTGGCGCTGCTTAACATGTAACTACCCACGTTGTCGTAGTCGAACAAATTATCGTCAGCTAAATACCCAGAAATGTTCTCACAGCCGCCATAGCTCTGCTGGCAGAACATGGCACCCATTGGTTCTTCATTCTCTCCCCTTATCAGATCAATGAACTGCTCCAAATTCTCTTCGTCCATGAAATCTATCAACCCCAAATCTCTGTCCTCGTTTCCCTGAGGAATATTAACGTTGTCCATTTTTATTTTTGTTTTTGGGATTTGTTTGTTTTTTGGATTGGTTGGTGATTTGTTTGGCTTGTTGTGAGTGGGAGTTGATGGTGAGAGGTCTCTGTTACGTTGAGGATTTATGGCACGTATCTTGGGATTCCCATGCTGAGTGAACGGGTATCCAAAAATACATTTGCCGCAGTGGTTGATAATATGCGAAGGAAACTCGCTACCTGGAAAGCGAATTCTCTTTCTATGGCTGGGAGACGGATCCTGGTCCAAACTTCTCTCGCTACAGTCCCTACATATGCCATGCAATCAATGGCACTACCGGTGAGCACGTGTAAGGAGGTGGATAGGATCTGCAGAAATTTTCTCTGGGGCCATGCGGACAATACAAAGAAGATTCACACGGTTAATTGGTCGGAAATTTGTACACCTCGCGAATGGGGTGGCTTAGGTCTTAGGCAAGCCCGGGACTTCAATCTTGCTTTTCTCACGAAGCTAGCTGGACAGATTTATGACAATCATGACAAACTCTGGGTGCGAGCTCTTCGCGGCAAATATGTCAAAGAGGCAGACTTTCTTGACTTACCGCCTTGCTCCAATAGTTCCTCGGGTTGGAGGAGTATTTTGAGAGGAAGAAATATTTTAGCTGAAGGCTTAAGGTGGTCGGTAGGAAAGGGGAATAAAATCAGTTTTTGGAATGATCGTTGGGCGGGTGACAAACCGCTAACCCACTACCTTCCCAGGGTTAATGCAACTGCCGCCAGAGACTATAGGTTATGCGACTACTTTACAGATCAAAGAACCTGGGACAAGTCGGCGCTGGAGCGTGTTTTACCTACAACCATGGTTGAAACGGTGCGTGCTATCCCAATCTCCCTCAACCCAGACCAAGAAGACATGCGTACGTGGCACCATTCGGAGTCAGGTAAGGTTACAGTGTCTTCTGCTTTATCTTTAATTGCAGGTAAGAATGGAGGAGAGGAATCTCACGCATGGATCTGGCAAGCCACTTGCCTAGAAAAGATCAAACTTTTTATGTGGAAAATCACAAAGAATGGGCTGCTAGTGAACGTGGAGCGAAAACACCGGGGCCTAAGAGGGGATGCGACGTGTTCTCTATGCGGCTTGGAAGACGAAACAACGGACCATGTCTTCCGGAGATGCGAGATGGCGTCAACCTGTTGGGAGTTAGCGGCTCCTCCGCCAGCCTTCAGAACTAGTAACCACTTACCCCTTACGCGGTGGATGGAGATGGCATGTTCGATGCACAACCACCGTTCGAAGGGTCTCAGCTGGAGTATCCTCTTTCCGAATATTTTGTGGAGCTTATGGAGAGCTAGAAATGACTATATCTTCAACAGCAAACAGAACACCTCTGAAAGCATTCTGCATTTTGCGTTCAAAGCTGCGGGGGAAGCTCGCGATCTCCTGCTCAAACGCAACGGGCCTCTTCGTGCATCTCAACGTTGGATATCTTGGTTTCCGCCCGAGCATGGGGTTGTCAAGCTGAATACTGATGGGGCAAGAAAGGGGCTGTCTGGTCTTGCCAGTGCGGGTGGCTTGCTGCGGGATCATCATGGGTCCTGGATCACTGGCTTTGTTACTAATATTGGCAACACTAGCAGTTTTATGGCAGAGTTGTGGGGGCTTCGTGAAGGACTAACGATTGCAAAGGCTCGAGGCTTCTCAAGAATCATTGCGGAGACGGACTCTGAATCCATGGCAAATATCCTTGCTCAGAAGAGTGCTGATCTGTCAACCTCTAATCCACTAGTCATGGATTGCAATCTCCTCAAGTCTCAATTCCAGGAGCTTAAGGTTGTTCATATCTTCAGGGAAGGGAATCAATGTGCAGACTTCCTCGCTAATATGGGGCAGAACTCCCAATGGGGCACATCAATCCTCGATAACCCACCAGAGGGTTTGTTAGATCTCTTGATTCGTGACACTTCATGTCAGGCGACCAGTAGACGTCGCTAGTTTTTTCTCGGGACCTTGGGGTCCCTCCATCTCACCAAAAAAAAAAAAATAGACGGCGAAGAGAATTATTTTATGTGTTCATAGGTGTGAACGGAATCGAATATGGTTTCGGTTTGCTAGAGACTTAATATTAAAACCCTAATTAGGAAATTGATGTATAGCTTTGCCGACAAAAAAAAAGTGGCAAGGCGAACTACAATTGACCTAACTTTAGTTTGTAAATAAACATAATTGTGATCATAGATTCTCTGTTAGCTAGGTTAGTATATTCATGCAAGTTAATTAAGGTATATATTTTTTGCTCCCAAAATACTGAATCCCCAACTCCAAGGGCCAACTGGACACAGAGGCTAGACCTTTGCTTACTGTGCATAAGGAGTCCGACTTTTGTTTACTGTGCACAAGGAGCCCGTCTCACTGCCGCTGGTGAGACTCGATCCCTGGTCTTTGTTAAGGTATATATTGCTATGATGGATGGTGCCCACAAACATCATTTATCATTGAATTGGTATCCCTTTAAAATATAAAACAACTATGTTTGAAGTAGTTGTACACTTGTACTTCTTAAAATCACGACATTTTAGTTGTGAATGTAGTGTAAATTTAGCCGTCAATCCATTTGTTATTTGCGTTATAAATTTAATCTTTAAATAGTTAATAAGGTGGTGGATTAGGGGTTCATCACAATCTTAGTAACCAAAGTCATCATATTTTACTAAGAATTTAAGACTAAATCTACACTATCTACAACTAAAATCTACATTGCACCCATAACTGATTATGGATTGAAAATCTCATATCCGAGCCTTATGTGTCCTACATTGAGTATTGAGGGATACATTAGCCAACTCAACATATAAGACTTAATTAATTGATCAAATTAAATCTGCACTCATTAGTTTTTTTTTTTAGAAACGCACTCATTAGTTAGTTTTTGTGTTGTATGTAGTTAGTGTTTGTACTGTGTGTGTATCTTTGGTATCAAAATTGCATTAATAAGAGTTGTTTATTTTTTTTTGAATACGATAAGAGTTGTTTATTGTTTAGTTAAAGTTTGTGTTTGTATAATTTTTCCTACTTTTTAAAAGTAAAAAACAACTCTAAATAAAATGTTCACTATCAAGGATAGAACGAAAAGCCATAGAAACCTTATAACTAAAACATTCAACTTGTTAGCATTTAGCAA
>CM008338.1:31775659-31790229 GCA_002525835.2 Ipomoea batatas | reverse complement strand
TATTAACATCTACATTTTCTTTAATATTTGGGTGATCTCAATTTTTTTGGATTAACTTTAACTCCAGAAGGTGTCAGGGTCACAAGAGTTTGTCCCTAGAGCCACTATAAAGGTAAATTGCGAATCGCATAATTAACCCACCAATCATACCATAGTCTTTATGCGCACACAAAGGAGCCAATCCATCATCATTTCCATCATCCTAGACCTTTTTCCATTCATATTTTTAGTGAGATTCAAACCCAACATTGCCGCCATAAGTAGTGGCATCAAGTCAAACTACGAACCACTACAAAAAAGTTATATAGCTTTAGAATAAACTAACACCCGTAATATATATTAGTTTATAAAAATAATGTTTAGTGTGACAAGTTCAACCTAGCTAAAAAGTATTAGGATGAATCAAATTAACGGCCATCTAATTAACATAATTATACTCTATCCACTCAGTTACTTCTTTCACGTCTTCAATAAGGAAAGAAGACTAGGCAAGAAGAGTTCAGAACCAAAAGTGGGAACAAATCCTTGAAAGTCATCAAAAACAAAACATTAATCCACACGCTTACTATAGAGTGATACTACACATTTTTAAATTCTGCTCCATTTTACTCTCTATTTCTGTGATGTATTTTGATTCAATTCATCTAAAATACAAAGAATGACTCGCAATTTTTATTACTCTCTTTCTCTTATATTAATAAAATCATTACACGTGACATAAGTTTTACTCTATGTGACCCTATATCATTTTCTTACGTACAGTAGTAATAATAGAGCACTAGCTACACTGGCCGGCGGGAATCCTTACTTTAATAAAGCCATGCAATAATAGTTAATCCACAGATCGAGTTCTGAGAGAGACCATTCAAATTAAAGAATTATGCGTTGAATGAGCATGAAAAGGTAGCCCCACTGTCACACTAATGCTCATCATCACGTGAATAATCCACATCGATCTCTGATCAATAACAAAACAATATGCTAATAACATTAATTATCCATATTAAATATCATCAACTCATCACTTTTGAAACCTTCTAACCATCAATGTTGGGTAGGTAACCTGTGAGCTGAGGATTTAGATCTATCCTTGTTTCCAAACAAATGTTCATTTTCTTGATGACCTAATAAATGACAGCTCCACCGCCGGCCGGCCATCTCCTTCATAACATGAAATTAAATCATTAATTAACATCCCTTCATAAAAGTATAAAACTCCTAAGAAAAGGGCGGTGGACCGTACCCGTGAAAGCTTATGTCCTATATAGATCGATGTGACACAAGTTTGTGCTTGTGGAAAATGATGTTTGAATGTTTGTTTGACCAAACCGTCCTACAAGAGTTGCGAAGGTTGATGATTGGGGTTGGTACCAAGGCCAATAATGTGTGCGTTTATTGAATGGAGCCCAAAATGGTGGCATGAATAATAAATAAATAAATAAACAATCTAGGAAACTAATAAATAAAATAGAACTAAATATGTTACTAACCAGACTCGAACTCTGTACTAGTGGACCAAAAGGGGTGCCTTTTATTCTTTTAAAGGGGGGATATGTACATATTTATATTGTTATAGGACTTACGGATCGTTGATAAATGGACGGCATCTGACAGCCTTCATTCTTGGTCACATACGTGTTCCCCCACTTTGCTTCCAGCGGGCTCCCATGCATAAGTGGAGCTTCTTACCGTTTAGTACACAAGATCTTGATAGTTTGGGTGGTTTATCTTTTTGTTATGTGGAGGTTGTGTTTGAACGTTAATGATATCACATCTTATATTATTTTGCTCTAAGCTTGATTCCCATTATTCTTATTGGGCTAACACTTCACCCATAAAGATGGACACCCGACACCCCGCTTAGGCAGTTGGGCCAAGACTCCCCCAATAAAATAGACCCCTGGGGTCCCATGAATCAAGTTTCATAGACTATGGTTCACAAAGCTATGTGAATCACAAATAAAAAGTACATTATTTATGTACATAAAATACTTTATACAAGTACTGAAAGTATATTATTTTGTATACTATGAAATAATGTATAATTAATACACAAATAATATACTTTTAGTATATTAAAAATATATCGTGTATTAATAAAAATACATTATTTAAATACTAAAAATAAATTATTTTGTATATTATCAAATAATGTATCTTGTATTCATGGTCCATAGAGTTGTGTGAACCATGGTTAATAGAACAATTTGTCATGTGTTTGGATCACATATTGGATTTACAAATTGTTAAAGTAATTCTGAGCCCAATTCAAAATATTTTTGCGAGATAGATTTGGGCAGTAAAGATTGGGTTTACAAATTGTGAAAGTAATTTTGAGCCCAATCCACAAAATTAGGCAGAGTTTTAAAATATCCAATCCGTTTTTTGCGGGATGGATTTGAACAATTCAAAAAAATTGAAATTGTGTGGCTGCTGGGATTCGAGCCCAGGTCTCCACGGCCACAACGTGGAATTCTTACCACTAAACTACAGCCACAATTGTTGCTAGCTTAGTATGTTTATATATATATTATTGTTTTGTAAACTATTTTCTCCCTCAGTACCGAATACCAACCTCTAATTCTCTAATGCAACTGTTTTGTAGCTTTATATCAGCTTAATTAACATGAGTGACTATGTACTTTCATCCTTTAAGATAAGTTGGGAGGTTAACCTTATCTTATAAGAAAAAATCAATATAGCCCGCACTTTACCTATTAGTTGGACCGGTCCGGTCTGAACGAAGATTAATTTGAGTATAGTACGTGCTTAAAGATGTCTCTTACAATTAATTAAAGTATACTCAAAATATATCATGGTCTAACCAAAAAAATTCTATCATGCAAACTGCACATTTTTTAATGCTTGGAGGCAAGAATTCATATGGATAGATTTGAAATTCTGAAAAACGACACATAATATTTTATAGGCTTCTTAAACCCAAAGATTACCACAAATTACGTGGTAAATAGGTGTTATTGGCTATCCAGATTCCCTAGGACAAACGGCAACTCCAGAATTAGACCGAAGTTTCATTGCCAATTAAAAAAAAATCCATCTTTTACTCAGATCACTGATCTTATTGGACTAAAATATGCTAATAATGGAAAATGATGTAAAAAGACTATTACCATATTGACCAAAAATGGATCAAGTTTCGTAATCCCTAACCTGATAGGATTGTCTAAAAACCTGAACTGTATTTGATAAAATCAAGAAAATAATATAATGTAATTCAAGTTATTCATCAGAATCAATATAATGTTGTCTTTTATACAAATTAAAATCAGTGTGGACCTATAATTCAAATTTTTCACAGGAATCTTTGTCGCTTCCCTGGATGCCCATAATTACCTGCAGATATCATCATCTGACTACCAAGAAGAGTTGCAGAAGGAAAATTTCCGACATTATTATTTAACATAGTATTTGACGACATCTCAAAGTATGGGCGTGGGTGTGAAGTGACTGATATACCCTGAACTGAAATCTCAGCTTCATCGACGGCTCTGATGGAAACCGGCGGGATGTGGAACGGCTTAAGCTGCGGCGGATTGCGCCACCGAGGGAGCGGCGCCGCCACAATAAGCGTCTGGAGGAGCGGCGGAGCTTCAAGAACGGCCTGCAGAAACTTCCCTTTCTCCGGCAAAGGCTTTCCCTTCACAAGACTCTCAATTTTTACATTATAATCGGCATTCAAGAGTTCTGTGGAGGGACCCACTTTCAAGATGGGCTCAGGCGCCGGCGCCGGCGGGGAAGAACCGTGAGAGTGGTGATTATTTAAGGTTTCGGAGAAACTGTTTGATTCTGTAATATTATTATTGGCGGTTATGGAATAATTCACATTCATGAACATGAGCTTCTGAAGCTGATCTCTAGCTTCATCTCTTTCCCTGCAAGCTATCTTCACAAGATGAATCAGTTGCTTCACATACTCACTGCTCTTTCTTGTTTCCTCACACGCTTCAATCCTCAACTGTTCCAGTTCAAGACTAGTGTACAATAGCCTTTGCTTCAATTCATCCCTAGCCTGCAGCTGATCGACAATGATACGAGGTCAGGATTTTCGTATTTAAGTTTTTATTTAGTTTATATTTATATCTAACAATATTATATTAGACGGAATTTTTAGCAGAAAACAATTATAATTGTGAAGGATATGATATGATCACTAGTTTTTATTAAAGCCTTATTTCAATGCAATTAGTTGACTGGTTCCTAATCATTTGCATGAACAAGCTAGAAATTGAAAGTTTGGAAAAGCAGCAGGATGATGAGGTGGGAACAGGAACAAAATCATTATAAATGTCAGTCAAATGTTGAGATTCTAAGTTGGAAATTTTAGTAAAATGATTCCATGGCTTACCTAGATTAATGAATAAAGTGGCACAATGGGCCCTGCAAGGATAAATATCTATTCTTGATCGAAAATCCACTACTTCACCAACATCTAACAAAATTTCTTCATTTCCAGTCAAATTTGTTAGACTGTTAATTTGATAAACATAAAATTTCAAACTTCAACTCTTAGTAAGAGGAACTTATTGACATTATTAATTTGAGTTAGTCGCCTATGAACAACTAGACTAGTGATTTCTCTCATCATCCAAACCCAAATTTGTTAGGCAGAATTTCACTAAATGCCCACTTTCAAATAGTGACTACTAATGTCTCTCATCACCCAAACCCAAATTTTCCCTAAAATGTGTTCTTGCTGAATGCAACATGTTCCTTCTTAATTTGGAGAAATGGAATTGTGACAGTAGTTTTACCGAACACACAAAAACCTAAATTTACTATATAATACTCAGAATTATTGATATTGATGGAGTTCAATTCCCTCTCCTCCCCCACCAAAAACTCTCTATTTCACAGACAAAACTATCATATAAAACAACATGCACATTAAGAAACATCCAGTTCTGTCATATGAAACAACAGATAGATACACACGTACAAACAACATAAAGAAACATATCATAATAGAAAGGCACGAGAAGTGCAGATGAAATGACACAAACCTCTTCATAGTTCCATAATGAAGCTATTTCCTCCATTTTTTTTTTCACTTTATAGTACTCCTAAATAGCTGAGTTTTGGAGGAAGAAATCTTTGGAGAGATCTGATGTGTTGTGAGGGAAGGGGGATTTGCGAAGGGTTTGCTGTAAGTGTTTTATAGAAGGGAGTTACAGGTCACAACAAGGCAACATCCAATCCTAGTCATGGAAAGTCAAAGGTTTTGACGTGGGTTTTTAAATATTTTTGTAATTTCGTTTTCTTCATATGGAAATTTTGCACTCATTCAGCGCCGAATTCCCTCTTGTTACTATAATAAAACATACTCCTCTGGCTCTCTCCCTCTATAATGAATGTGAGTGTGTATATATGGTGCACTTCTCTTTCTTTATCCTAGGTCAATGTGTAAATCCTATTAAAATTTCTTTAATTATTTCATTTAATTAGAATAAACAATTAATCATTTTTCTCTCAAATTAAGGGTGAATACCATTATTATAACTCCAAAAGCATGTTATTATCCACAAGCGAAATCCATTGCCTCTAGGATGGTGAAAGAGTAAATAATGGTGACTTAGTACAAAATTGTGACCCATTAGGTGAGAGAAACAGTTTTTGATAGCTAATGTTAGGCTCGATCTTGCGTCATTACTCATAATTTGTTACAAAAAACTAATTGATCAAACTATCTGTGCGACCACAAAAAAACTAATTGAACTTTCTGTATTGGTAGCTGATTTCATTGGAGTAGATACTTTTGAAAATGTTTTGTTAGTTTTTTTCTTTGATTTTTGGGCAATTGGTATACTGTAAATTGAGATTCATAAGATAATGCAGATCAGAGTAAAATGTAAATTTATTACACGCAACCATAAATTTTATCTTATATTTATTAATTTTCAATTTTCATAAATTATATGACTTTACCATAATTAATAGAGTAGGATACACAAATTTATAGAAAAATATTGTATTTTAAAAGTAAACTGTGACAAGCATATATTTGTTACCAAATTTATATATTTTGCATCTAACATTATCCTAATTCCTATACGGTTAAGCATTTAGTAGTGTGAATTATTCTTTTTGCAATTATTGTTCATTTTTGCACCACATTAATACTACGCCAAAAGTTAAATTCTTTTTTACAAAATCACGTGCTTATTACCACACCAAAAGTTAGTTCTTTTTGCCAAGTTTAAGCACTTATTACTACGCTAAAAATTATAACTAATAGTGAATGTACAACTTTATTATTATTATTATTATTATTATTATTATAATATATAAATATATATATATATATATATACACACACACACACACTTGTGTAGTAGGCAGTCTCATATTTTGATAGCAAAATATTGGACTCGACTATCCAAGCATACGCCTGACACCTTTCTTCTCTTTAAACACAATAATTTAAATGTGTCAATTATACATGAAATAAAACTACTATAACAACCTTTGTGGGGCAAGAAATAATTTCCCATGAAAAATTTTTAGTGTGCCTATGCCACAAGAGATTCTGAGTTACCCCTTTACACAGTAATTACTTCTCTAAAAGAATGTTTCAGGGAACACACCCAGTCAGAAGAGACTTCTATGGTGTTGATCAAATTACAATTGTGGATGGTCATTATTTTCATTTTGAATATAAATCTTGTTTAAGCATGCATCCTTTATTCAACACATTATAATTTTTATTTTAAAAATGCTTTTAAATTATTGCGTGAAAGACCAAATTGACCAATTCAAAATTAAAGCCTCCTGGCCTAACCAATACTTATCATGTTCCAACTTTTCTAGTTTTGCCTATAATTTTAATTTATTTGCTTTAAAATGGCTTTTTGAGCCAACCAAATTAACGGTCTTAAAAAGCAAAGACCAACTCTTTCAAAAAAAAAAAAAAAAAGCAAAGACCAACCTCTACTTTACCTCCTTTTGCTTCCTAACAAGTAACGACTTTACCTGTCAACCCCACCAGGCTTGTGAAGCACCACATTCATCATACCAACAACAGTACTAGCCAAAACTACAAGTACAATTACACTCTTTCCGATGCGAAAGTTATGTGAATACTTTTAGTTTTTTTTTTTTAGTATATTTCAATTTTAATCTCTAGTTAAAGATTATGGTCATATATTTATATCTAGTTTTACCCTTTTAATTTAATTGCATTGCATCTTTTTTTTTTTAATACATTGTAATGAAAAATAAATATGAGCAAATAAAAACTAAACGACTTTACATTTGACAAACAATTAGTATAGGTTTGATCCCTAGCTTCAAGAGAAGTTATGAAAAGTTGATCAAAGACCATTATGGATATGATCATGGGAGTTAGCTAGCTAATCATCACAAGTATTGGCTATCACGATAAATATGTCTAACCAAACAATGTCATACTCGATAGAGTAACATTCTAATTGCCTCCAAAATGAACTTATGAGGATCTCAAACTATCTTCTAATATCCGCATTGATCTTCCTAACATTGACATGCAAGTCACTTTCCGATTCAACACTTCCAAAACCCTTATCCCAACACATCTAATGACATAAGAGTTACCTATTATTTTACATGCAATCAAACTCGAAACAATTCTCACTCCAAAAGGTAAAACTTACCATGCCCATTATTTCTCACTACTCCCAAGCTATAGCTGGTCCGTGTTACCACTCACCATGCATTACATCTTTAATTTCAATTATTTTTGCTATCAAATTCAGTATATCTAGCTTAGTCAAGTACTAAACCTAAAAAAAATTATTTTTTTATTTTATTTTTTAAAAAGAAGAGAGTTAAAAGTCGGACTGAATGGGGAGGACATTTTCATAGATCAAAACCATAGTTTCGAGAAGATGATTCCTTTATTAGAAAGTTCGTTGGTCACTAGATTTGCCATAAACGCTTTCTAGATTGATATGATGTTTGGTCATAATTAACCTGCATGTGAGGAGAAGCTAAGGAAGGGGTACGATTATAATTTAGGATATATGATAGTGAAATAGTAGGACGTTGAAATAATATTTAATGATCCGGTCTTTATACGCAACTTGCTTGAGTTTTAAGGGAACATTTTCATTGGTCCACGACAACAATAAATTTCAAACGGAGATGACAAATGTACAATATTCATACTAGCTACAGTAGGTATAACCATCATGACTAAAGTATACCTTGTGAATTGCATGCTAGTCGTCTGGTCCATTCTGCATGCTAAAGTACAGATCGTAGTGTTTACTTTATTTGATCTATTTATTCTTCGAATATGAGACTTTTTTTTTAATAAAAAAATATATATTTACATTAAATACATTTGTCTTGTCTCATAAAATATCAATGTTATGAATTGGTATTGATCATGCACGTCATCTTTCAAAAGAATTTGTCTATTGAATATTTTAAAAGGACGAAAGTATCTTGAAGGTGATTAAGTTATAGACATGCCACAAATATTAATTGTGTACCAATTAGTGATGTTCTTAACCTTTTAGTTGCATGAAATGATTGAAGTGCGAATATATGTGAACTTAAAAGAAAAAAATAATAATGGAACCATAATTATATGGGTCATTGGATTCATAAAGATCAAGGAGACAAGGACTACATACATAAATACTACTAATGTACTAATTACGGAGTACTATCTTTTACAAGATGAGAATTTTAACTCAAGATCACATATATATGTTCTTGTACTAAGATTTTGAGTCTTAAAGATTCTATTATCAAGTAACATCAACTTATAATTTTAGATTAGCAGGATGTCATAAATTTGATCGAACCACTTTACCTAAATTAAAGAACTACAAGATTTGGTTTTCAAAAAAAAAAAAAAAAAGAACTACAAGATTTTGATGTTGATGGAATATGATTTTTTCTTTGATTATTTTTACATAAAATCTATAGCCACTAGTCAAAAGTGTGCTTTGCGTGAAGTCTACTGCACCTTGTAACCCTAGTTAGAAAGAGATTACAAGGAGGTAAACCAGTTTGTAGGTTGCCCATAGTTCACCGGCTTCAATTAAGAAGGTTAATAGACAACTCCTACGATGAGTCGAACTTGAAACCTTATGGTTACCAAACCAACTGTCCGACCAACCTGATTAGAGTTGACCCGATTTTTCTAACCCATGCATGTATTGGATTATCCATCTAGACCAATACAAATAAATATAATATATAATAACAAAATAAATGGATTTTTATGAAGAAACCCGAAAAACAAAAACGACTTTCCTTGATTACATGTAGAAGTACAAAATTACATGGGGGAGGGATTATTAGAGAATATCCGATCCGCCAAAGACCTTGTGCTCAAGTAGCATTCGGTGTCCCGATTAAATTTTAATAAATGTCTTATATTGTTATAACTATCCGTATTTATAAACGATGGAAGTAAAATTCTTACATGACACTCCATCCAACTTTGGATTCTTAGCCCCTAATTACTACATAGAGGCCTCTTTGTAACATAGTTTAACTTATTAGTTAATTTTGACTTATTTAACCACTATTAGTTGTTTGACTTAGTTAAATATTTAATATAACTATATAAGTGTTTGATTCAATATAACTATATAAGTGTTTGACTTACTCAAAGTAGCTTTTTTATAAGTTTTTTTGATAAAGTAATTTTGCATGTAATTAGGTATTAGCTAACAGGTGATTTACCAAACATTTTTCTACAATCCGCTAATGTTATCAACTATTACTAGCTAGTTAAACTCACTAACCAAATTAGCTAATAGCTAACAACTATTTACCAAACAGAGTAGGGGTCTTTAACTGCATTTCTTACTAATTAGCTTCTTAGTACTCAAATTGTACTGGGTGAGGTTATCTCATACGATTAAGCTAAGCAAAATTAAAAGCGACTGCACATACATGTTCCCCGGAACGTCATACTACAAAGGTCTCCATCCTAACCTAAATAGACCGGCTTCAATCTCCGACATAATTCCAATTAGACTGCGATCAACGAAATACCAACCCAATTAGACTGCTATTAATGATAAAGATATATATATTTTTAGACTCTCAAGTTGAAAAGTACGTACACATAATAGATTAATCTTCTACTCGCGTTATTATAAAGAATGAAAGGAATTAATGCATGAAAGAGTACGTGTTGAAATTATGAATTGAAGGATACTTGGGGGGAGTTTGGTGTATGAGTAGTTGTATGGCGGCATAAAAAAATGAAGACAAAAATTTTGATTTGTAAGGTAAAAGGATGACTTTTGTATGAAAAAAGAGTCTTAATTAATCAAAAAAGGATAAAAGATTGGACTGTGGGGGAGAAATATATAACGCGGTTTAGGGTTTAGCTTTCCTTTTCATGTGCCCCACTTGAACTACAATACCACCTAACAAAAAGTTGTGGGAATAGGGTTGAAAAGTATACTTTGTGAGTTTATGCAAGATAGGGATCCACTTGAAAAAACATGGATTGCATTGAAAAAAAAAGAAGAAGAAGAAGAAGAAGAAGAAGCTGATCAAGTTAAGTAAAAACTATATATATTACCAATTAAAATTTTACCCTAATTCATAACAATTAGAACTAGGTGTTATTACCACCATATAGGAGAAAGTAATGTATAATGTATAAGCATTGCCGTCTTGACATTTTTCAATTTGAGTGTTGTAAATGTTAAACGGAGGTTTGGAGGACCGAGTCCAATATCCTGCAATCCAAGCGCAAAACTCACTATTATGAAAGTATAAGAAAATAAAGTTACACATATGTTACTGATTATAACTTTAATTTTGATGTAGCGACAGGTGCTTATTTTTCACCCTTAATATGATAAACTCAAGGAAAAAATATTCTATTATAATTATTTACAAAATTCGATATATAGCACTTCTATGTAGCCTAATATATTTCTATATAACTATATTATATGTTTTAAGTAGTCAGTCAAAGTCAAATATATAGGCCTTTACTCGAACATTGTTTCTAGATTAGTAATTAGTCAAATAATTAGGGATTACTTTTTTATGGCCAAGCACTTGCCCTCATCATTAAGTTAATCATTACAAATATCTATAGACTTCACTTTATTTATTTTTGGTCCATTTTATTATGAGTCGAGATCAAATATCTTTTTAACTATGTTTTTTGAAATGTTTATTTTTTTTCTTCGACTTCTATCACCGAATAATACGAGACACCATAGTCAATGTAAGATTCACATTGAGATAAAGACTGCACTGACCGATGAACAAGTCATCACCATTTCAGACTTTCACTATACCTTCTCGCCAGGGACATATAGTTCAGTACGAGTTTTTGTTGTATTATTCCATATGTTGTAGACGTGTAGATTAGTAGTACGTAACAACTCACCATGGTCTATCGCCATTGATTATGGGTCATTTCTCTTCATATGTATATGTTAAGCATAATTTGTTTTTAAATAAAATACTTGCTCAGACAAAGTAATTGTGTTTGAAATGATTTTTAAATAAAATAAAATAAAATAGGTAAAAACTTGTGTGAGACCGTCTCACTGTGAGACGGGTCGGATTAGGTCAGGTCAATATGCAAATGTAATACTAATCAGAAATAAATTTATTTGTTACTTATAAGGGTAAATGTAATACTAATCAGAAATAAACTTTTTTTGTTACTTATAAAGGTAAATGTAATACTTTTAAGGGGAAATACAATACTTTTACATTTCGATTTAAAAGTATTACATTTTTCTCAAAAGTATTATATTTTCCCTTATAAGTAAGGGGCACTTGTCAACATTACTTATTATAAAAAATATATTACTTTTTCTCTTATAAGTAACAAAAATTATATTTTTGATTAGTATTATATTTGAGCATATAAGTATGACATCTGCATATTGCTTCGACCCGATCTGACGAGTCTCACGAATAAGGATCTGTGAGACGGTCTCACACAAGTGTGATCCAATAAAATATGATATTATTTTTGAAGCTGTCATTCTAAATGGACCCACTTAGTCAAATAATTTAAAGAGTTAAAAGGTTAAATTAAAAAAGGTAAAAGTTAGCGATGTTTAAATTTAAGAAAGTGAATGTAACAAGATTCAATTAGATTAATACCCGCACAATATTGGGGAGTGAATATTTGGCAAATTATTGCATGGACCATGGTCCACACAGTTGTGTGGACCAAAAATAGCTATTTTTATATTGTAGGTACATTATTTTAGGGTACATTATTTTTGTACTAAAGGTACATTATTTGATATATACTGTCAAATAATGTAACTACAGTACAAAAATAATGTACCTTCAGTATAAAAATAATGTACTTTTTATTTTTGGTCCACACAGCTGTGTGGACCATGGTCCATGCAATAATTTGCCAATTTAGAACAGATACCATTACAAAGTAAACAAATGGCATAGAGTTGGGCCGGCTTCTTATTACTTGGGTGAATAAAATACTCTTGGCCCAAACATAGTCAATCGTTAACTATGGTCCAAGAATCCCATCAGAATTAACCTAACTCAACACTACATTTTTTTTCACACTTATCCAACATTAATTAATGGGCTTACAACAGCTCAACACCTAACGGCCATCAATCCAATTAAGGAGGTAAAATGTTAGCCCACACGGATTTAGCTTACTGATTTAATAGGTGATATTTGGAAAAAGAGATTAAGGTTCAAAACTCGATAACGATAGAGTGGGTCGACATTTGGCCGTCTGTTGAGCTATTTAGTTGCCGTGATTTACATATGTCAGACCATAAGGAGACTTTGGGTTGGGAATTCAACATTTTGGGAGAAAAGATATGTCAAATGATAAAGTACATGTTCGTTTAAAAAAATTTAGAATGAATATTACTCATATTCATTTTAAACTTATTAGTCATTTCAAACTAATACACATAGTACCACATAATAGGTTTATACTACTACAGAAAAACTTGTGACTAGTATTACTCAACCCGTTACCATCCCCACACCCAATTATCCATACATGAATTCACAATTAAGGTTTTCACATTTCAATTCTTTCCAAAACTGGAAATTTTGGTTGGTTAGTTTGTAAAATGGATAAGCTGAAACGTAGGGATATTCTCATATTCTCTGTAGAATAAGTCTAAGCAAGGAGTTTTCAAAAAAAAAAAAGTCTAAGCAAGGAGAACAGATCTGATATGTTATCTGTACATTGTAAACAAAAAGGAAATTTGTCCCTTTAGCCGTCCAAAGCAATTTAATTAGTAAACAGATAACATAAACAAAGCATGTCCAACTACTGAGCTGATTAAAATTTAATTAATGGTACTCTAAAACAATATAAATAATTCCCTTAAATTTTGACATATTTGCTTCTTGGGCAAAAAGTGCATTGGATTATTATTGAGGGATTAGTTTGCTAATCACTTTTTAATTTTTTAAATAAATTTGTGTATTTTTATTAGTGGTGTAGCACCAAGTCCACTACCTGCCACGGTGCACTCTCAATATTTTATTTGGCACTAACAACTCAATTATCGTTGTTAAACTGTGATTAAGTAATGACACATCACCACCTAGATTATTTTAAAGTTTTGATTAGCCAACATCTTCCCTCTCTCTTTTAAACAAACAAAATTCTGTGGCTATGGTTTTCTTGCCTGCGCCTACATTTGTTCTTTACTTTAAATAAACATGTAGAGTTACATAGAAATTGATGTATAGTTAAATTACTCAATTGTCTTGTAGATCTAACAACATTCAGAATAATTTCTACCATGGGAACCTCAACCGAATTGATTTGGCAATATTGATTTTGTAACCATGCAAAACAGCAAAAGATTCTAAATTTGACTCCTCATGAAAACTGTCAATTGACCTTTTAGTTTGAACTGGTTAATTAGTTATATGGACACCATGCACAGGATTCTAAGTTCCGCTCCTCATGGAAACTGTCAATTGACATTTTTAGTTTGAACCGGTTAACTAGCTATGGGCAAACTTGACTGGTTCGACTCATCATTAGTTACATTGTAGTCCACCCATAATTATTTTTATGGGTGGACTACGATGATTTTTATGAGGGCATGCAAAATTTGCAATCCGGTGGAAAAAAAAGTTTATATTTTTGTTTAATCGGTTAGTTTCACTGAAAACATGTTTCTAATATCATTTTTAACAGACCTGTTTTTATGGCTCTTCAATTCTTCATATACGTAAGATAAAACAGTAACTGTAACAGAAGTCTCTATTAGACATACCTCACCATAAGGTGGTCGGTCGATTAAATTAAATTTGTGAGCAATGATTGAGAGGATGGGCCCCATAATTTTGCTACTTTATGTTTTACCGGTTTCACTTTTCATATATCATCGCATCCATGGTGGATGCCTATCATCACGTTCATTGCCACGTGGCCGTGTCGTAGAAAATTGGAGGCTAGCCAACCAGGCAATTACAAGTGGCTCCTTCATCATCCGCTCCTTCGGGTACTATAAATACGTGCCCATGAATACGAGGAAGAACAGGGCAGTAGTGCAACTGAACTACGGCTAAACATAGTGTTGTCTGTTTAGAGTTTAAGAAATTTTGTAAAT
>CM008338.1:31738619-31751622 GCA_002525835.2 Ipomoea batatas | reverse complement strand
TTCCTTCCGCGAACCAAACGCTGAAATACAATTCATATTCTATTCCTTACATATTCCATTCCTTATGGAATAGCATTCCTATTCCCTTAAAATTCATTCCGTGAACCAAACGTGCTGTAAAGAAATTGACTTTTCATGCATGCGTTTTAGGAAGGAAAATTTGGCAAATCTATGATTATAAATATGTACATACAACATTAATTGTAATAAGTATATAATTTATTAATTGCAGGTATATAATATACTAAATGTAAGTACATAAAATGTTAATTGTAATTGACATATAATTTATTAATCGGTACATAATATGTTAATTATAAGTACATAATTGAATGTGTTTTGAACTATTAGATCAGCAATGCAAGATAGATTTTGGCCATGTATAACAATTGTTTGGGTGACCGTTTCCTCCTTCAGTTATAGTTCATTATTCATTATTCATTTATTCTCTCCATTATTATCATATGAAATATGACCTTGAGTTTTTTCTTTTTCTTTTCTTTCCTTTTGTGGGGCTGCTCAATTTCTTCCAACTCTTAAACCGGCCTTTAACTAACCTTGTACATATATGTTCAAATCTCCCATTTTCTTAGGTTTGATTTTCTTTCTTGATATACTCTCTTTCAATCAAAGGATAAGACCGTCGTCTCTCAACTCTCCTCCATTGTCATTGGAATTCTCAAATTAGTAAGGTAATTTCTCTTCCTCTTCTTAATATTTTTTTGCTATAAGACTTTTTTTCTTTTCTATGTTGGAAACCTAGCTAAAAAGATAGCTGAAAACTAAAAAAGCTATAAGGTTAAAATTGAAATCTGAAAAGCTGTTAATTTAGCTGTTATGCTTAAAAGTGTTTGGTAAAATTAGTTTTTTGATAAACTGATAAATGTGAAAAGATTAAAAAAGACATTTTCATAAAATTTAAATAGGTGTGTTTACATATTAAAATATAAAATAATGAAGTCGATATATTTTAATAAAATATAAAGTAAGAACATATATTTGAAAATATATAAAGAAACAAAATATTTATAATTCATAAAATTAGTTCGTACAAAAATTAATGTTCAAATACACAAATGTCAAATTGAAATTACAACCAAACATATTGAAGAAAAAATGCCAAAAGGATTTTAATTGGGATGGTAAAAGATGTCATTTATTTAAAACAATAAAGATAAAGATGAAAAAAGAAAAAAAAGTTAGGAAGCTACTAATTTATTTTTGAAAAGCTACCTAAAGTAGCTTTTCAAAATAAGCTCTTATTTTAAGATACTAGCTTATTTTGATAACATTACCAAACAGAGCTTATAGCTTATTAATAGTTTAAAATAAGTTATAAGCTCATACATAAGCTTTGCCAAACAGAGCCTGAATCTCCAAACCCAAGAGCACCCTGGCCTGACAAAGCATCTAAAAAGATGCAAATTATTCAACTGAAGAGGCTAGACATTTGCTTACTGCACACAAGGAGCTCCCTCACTTTGAGAGGTTGCTCCTACACTCTCCATGCACTCCCTGAGTTTTCTTTTCAAATTTCATCCTTATGACTAATTGAGCTGCTCATGCAGTCCTATAAGACTTTTTTAAGACAGGGTAGGGGGTGGGTCAAGAAGTTGAGAATCGTGTTTTCCATGTGAAGAAAAAAAAAGTTATTTTTCGACTTTGTTAAGGAAGTTGGAAAGCGTGAGCAGTGTTCATCCTTATGAAAAATAATTTATCGAAGACTTTTTTCTTTCTTTCTTTTATAAGTTTTCAAATTCTGAAAAAAAAAATATTAAACATTTCAAAGTTATTAATAGAGACGCCAAGTTTTTTTGTGTTGTATATACCATTTTATTTTTTATCCCATAAGCATTAGGTCACTTTCACATCCGGTCCATACGTAATATTTTTATCATAGTTGGTAAATAATTTTTAATTTGTTGTCAGATTTAGTTCTTTTAACAAAATTTTCAATAAAAAACAATCAAAATACATGTATCATATTTTTCAGCCTGGAACCATGAATTTTCTCCCCGAAAGCTCCAATATGTTGAAGTTAGTATGGTTTTAAATTGGAAATTATCAAAGATTTAGCTAGAAAACAAGACAAAATGTTTAAATAATAGATTGCCTATATTTTTGTACTTGAATTCAGTGGTGAATAAATAGGAGCATAGGATTTTCATACAGGGTGTTTCGCAAATCATTGTTAGTGGATTGAATTAGCGGGTTTGATTAGCCGATGAATTAGTTAATTTAAAAAAAAATGTTTGATAAATTAGGAGTTAGTTGATAGCGGTGACATGCAAAATGACTACCTTTTAAGGTATAATTTATTTTCTCAAGAAGCTGATTGAAAAGTTTTTCGAATTTTAGTATTTACAAAAATTAATTAACCAAACATTGCTATTTAACCAAGTCAAACAACTAATAGTTGTCAAACACGTCAAAATTTGTTGATAAGCTAACTATATATGTTACTAAACATGGCCACAGTCCCTTGTGCAAATTGAAGCGGAAGCCCATGGAATTTGATATTTATGAATTTGCTCGTACAAGTAGCTCATATGATTTTTAATTTGAGTGGTAAATTGTGGGCAAGGATACATCGAGCCCTAGCAATCGCAATGTAGGACTATGGTCTTTTGAATTATCGTGATTTACCCTTCCATTATCTTTTCAGGTCAGAGTGCGGGGACCTATGGGTGAAGGAATTTCGCCTTTTGTAAGCAATGTGATATTTATAAAATTTGAAAAGGACCAATGAGGGAAGCTTCTTACTCATTTATCACTTATAATTCAATGAGCTTCTCAAACAAGATATTAGACTTTGTGCAATCATACTTCATTAGGTATATATGCATACACGTCAATGAATTTTCCTAAGAATTGTCTAGAGTTTTTAAGATGAAAATTCATATTATTTAGTCATCTTATTTTCACCTTTGCTTAGGGTTTAAACTTTTGGTGAAAGTTAGATGAAATTATCAATGTAATTGATAGTATAAGTTGAGTTATGGACAGAAATGTGGAGTTGTGCGTGAAATTTTATAATAATAAAAAATTAAGTAAAATATTTAAAAAATCGAAAGTTTAAGTGTAAAGTAATTGACCGACCAGATTAATAACGTTACAAATAATTAAAAGACTACATTTTAAATTTAAAATTAAAAATAAATAACTAAATGATTGTATAACATGTAGACAAAAAATGTGAATTTTCCTTCTTCACACTTTATATATCAATGATTTTAAAAATAAATTAAAAAATAAAAATGTTTGCTTAATCCAAGTTAGGGTTACTGATACAATTAACGTGCTGTCCAAGACTCCCATCACATAACTTTCATTGTCGAGTCAACTAGTCTACCCCTTTTTTTGACCCATATTTTGTTTATTATATTATATAAATAAACTCAAAATCTGGAAAAACACTCATAGGCGGTGACGCCTATATATCACCGTTATTATTAACCTATCCTGGACTTACTAGGAAAGGAACAACGTAATCCCAGTAGAACCAGGATTACTGAAACTAGGATACTTACTATAATCCGGAGTATAGTAGTAGCTTCCGCGTTGCGTTTGGTTCCCTTTTCTTAGTCCCCAAGGAATAGTATATATTCCGCTGTACACACTCCAAATCCTTGTCGTAATAACTACAAATCCATCCTCGATCTGATCTGCCTATATATATATTTGTGAACGCTCAGTTCGTATTATTGCATAAAATTCGCAGTTCAGTTCACAGTTGGGTTTAATTTCATACTGGATTATTAACTAACACTTGACTTGACAGAGAATATAATTGTTGTTGTTGAGATGGCGGTGCTAAAGAGGAGCAATAGAGACGATGATGTGGAGAGCTTAGCCATGGCGAATTGTGTGATGTTGATATCTCGTATGGACGAGGAACAGATAGCGATGTCGGGTCGGGTTTACGAGTGCAAGACTTGCCGGAAAAAGTTCCATTCGTTCCAAGCCCTAGGCGGGCACAGGGCGAGCCACAAGCGGCCGAGGATGTCGAGTGAGAAGAAACATGTGTGCACTGTTTGCGGATTGGAGTTCGAGAGAGGCCAGGCTTTGGGCGGTCACATGAGCAAACACCGCACACACGCCCAACCACTCCCTCTCCCTGCGCAACATAATAACATTAAATCTGCAGATAATCTGCTTAGTGATTCGAAGGTTGTCGTCAAGGAACAACAGGAGGAGGATTCATCGCCGGACAGCATTAAGGTTGTGGTTTCTTGGGATTTGAATTTGACTCCGCACGAGAATGAAACCACAGAATTGATTCTAGCCGCAGAGATTCGCTTAAATTGATTTAACTTTTGTTAATTTTACTATCTGAGTTGTTTCTTTAATTTTGTATGTATATATATATATAGAATAGAGGATTGATATATATTCACTTAATATTAATTAGTTTGAACTAAATGTATATTTGTTTTTTAGATCCAATTTCTCTCATCTATTATCTGCAATTCGATTGATGCTTCTTTCTGTTTGGCTTGTCATTGACGTTGTCTAGTACGCAGCTAGATAGCATGTAACTGGACATCAACTGTACTGTATATTTTTATGGAATTTCAATGACTACACCACTCACCTAGTCACCTTGCACCAATATTGCACTCACGATATGGAATTCCAAACCCTAATTTTTATGTCTCAAATTTACCATTTGGGCTGGGTGGAGCCGTGGAGGTAAATCTCCACACTTACCTTCCACTAACTTGGGAGGCAAATTATGCTATGGATCTTGGTCCATTTTGTAAGGTGAATCCGAGTCTATATTCATAATTTTATAGCTAGCTTTATGTTCACAATGACCCAAATTTTAGTTAGGAGAGTCTTAACTCCAAGATATTATTAGTAAGAGTTAACCCTACCCCATCAAGTTATAGGTGGTTATTATTATTCTTAGTGCATACTAGTGTAATGCGCGGGACAATTTGCTACATATTTTTTAAGTTTGCTACATTTTGTTAGACTTTTCTAGCACTTGTATATAAATTCTCATAGTTGGTAGAATGTTCTAGAAATATATCCATAACTCTAGGGTTGTAGAGATATATATAATATTATACAACATTATAGCCTTGTATAGAGATTTGGAAAGTTTTAGAAGTAAATATTTAGCCATTAGATCAAGTAAATCTCCACCATTCATTGAGAAGGTAGAATCACTATAAATACGCCTTATGGGGGCTCATTTGTAAACTATCCACGAATCCTACAAGGGTGAAAACAATATAAATTCCCTACAAAACTCACGTGTTTCCTTAGCTTTTTTGTGAGGTTCTTACCTAATTTATTTTCGTAGCCTATCACTTCCAATTTCGTAGCCTATCTTATTATTTATTTAATTAGCATCACTTCCGAGGGTATGGGTCCTTGAGAAGCTTCTTTCTTGGGTAGAGGAAACTCATATCCGTTTGGCTTGTCGAACTTGTAACTATGCCACTAACATGGGTTTATACACCATACTTTCAGGTTTATATATCACCATACTTCCACTAATTTAGAGAGTCCAAGGCCCAAAGCCCCAAACTCTAATTTAAAGAGTTTTAACTCCAACACCACCAAATGGTTATTATTATTCTTAGTACATACAAGACTTGCTTCTTCATCAAATCTTGGACATGTGGACAATTCTCTTAAATTGTCATTAAAGGTGAAATTTATTTTCTACTAATTGTGAAGTGAATGTGCAACTATATTTCCTTTTCTTTATACCTACATAAGGTAAATGTGACAATTTTTTGTGGACAATAAATATAATGTACATTTTTAATATACTAAAAATATATTATTTGTTTATTGGACATATATAATATAATAGTATACAAAATAATGTACTTTCAATACATGCGCGTTTAATGTACTAAATCTAAAATACGATGTCAAAATAATATACTTTCAGTACATGCGTGTTTAATGTATTGAATATAAAATACGATGTCAAATTGACAATACCTTTAAGCACTTGTGAACTCGAACTCGATTAACTATAGAAGTACTCAAACCCATCCCAAACTCAATAGAATGATACGTATATCAGTTTCATACCTATTTAACACCATATGTAAGTACCCAAACCCATCCAAAAACTATTTAACTATATACATATTTAAAAAATGATAAATTTAAATATTTTTGTCTAATACATATATATATGATAATGTATTACATAATCAATTCTACAAATTTGTTCAATACAAAGTAAGTTTTCATAAGATGCCCATAAATTTTCATAAGATGCCAATAATAAGTATAAGTAGTCTAAGGCTTTGTTTAGCATGCGTAGCTGAAAAGTTAGTAGCTAATAAGCTAACTAATTGTTGAATTAGCTTATTCAAAAAAAAAATAAGCTAACTAATTGAAATTAAAGTGTTTAGTAAAATTAATTGTTGAATTAGCTTATAAGTGTAAAACGACAAAAAGATAAACTAAAATATTATGATTTTTTTTAATGAAGCGTAAATGGTATTATTTTTGTAAATTAATAAATATACAAAAGAAACAAAATTAAAAATAAAAATTTAGGGTAACGTTTCAAAATCAATTATTATTTTAAACTACTTATATTTTACTAAACAGAGTTTATAACTTATTTTTAATTTAAATAAATTATAAAGTCTACCAAATAGAAAATATGTTTGACATATCTATTCCCCACCACGGGACGAGACATGCCTCTAAATTCCCAGTCTGTTTTAAGTTTTAACAACTCTATAGTCTGCACGCCAATCATGTGAGTTTAACGCTCCTCACAAAACATGACTAAACAAGTCAATTGGGTTGAAATGAAATGACATGTATTCTGCAAAAAAAAAAAAAGAAAAAAAAAACGATTTTTTTCTAAAAAATTTGTCATACATTTCGAAATTCATCTTACACAAATTTTATTGATTCCAACAACCTTGTGGTCAAGTGATATAGTTGTGGCCCTCCCAAGTAAGAGGTCACATGTTCGATTCAGTAACTTGAGAAAAGTATGCATAGTATTAAAAAAAATTGTTAAATTAGAATACATTTTGTAAACTTTTTAATAAAAGAGAAAATCATTTAAAAAAATTTTAAAAATGAAAAGTAAAAAGTAACAAAGCAAAAAACGACAGTTATATCTCAAGTGTAGATTCTCTAAATTTTGGATGTGGTAATTTTTAATGAAATAAAAAAAATTCAAAAACAAATAAAAAAAATGGGCCTGAATGATGAGGCAAGTTGGAGGTCTCAGTCCCACCAGATCTTAATCCCTTTGATTGATAAAATGGCAAAAAGGCATAAATAGAAAACAAACGGCAGGGATTGACTACTAGTGGGGCACGTGACGTCTATGATAACTGTAACAGTAATCCAATGTTGCCAGTGTCTCTACAATCGTACAACCCCTTCGCGAGCAAAGATCCTGTGCTCTTCAGCCACCATAACAAATCTTTTCTCCTCCACAAAACGCTCTCCCTCTCCGTAATTACAACTGCGACCGTTGCCCGCCTTTTTTTCGCCGGAAACTTCATCGGGAGCTATTTTTAACTGCTCCATCGCAACGGTGACGATCTCTATTTCTTTCAATGTTAGGGTTAGGGTTCTTTCGATTTTCCTCATATACAGACTAGATTGTTTTTTTCTAATGTCTTTTACTAATTGCGAATTGGAAAAAAAATCAGCTTATTACGAAATGGAAATTCTGTATTCACTTGTTTTTGTGTGTGTGTGTTTGGAATTGGAAAGCAGGAGTTCTCTGATTGTGCATCGTGGCTTGTGAATTGATCGGTTGAAGTAGAAGCTGTAACATGGTAGGCTCTGATTATTTACTTTTCTATTCAAAACCTCAATTCTGAGTTAGCTTTGTGGTGGGAATGTCAAATGTGCTTAAATGTTAGTTTGCTGATTCTTGTAATGGTTTGAGAATGTGATAGTTTGGTATGGTTATCAGGGTACTCAATTTCTGTTTAAGACTAGTAATTTTGAACGAACTTTGATCCTATCTCCTAACACTTCAAGTAAACTATTTCTACATGAATTCACTTTTTTGCTCATCGTTTTGCTTTCTATGGTACTGACTCTTCTAATGATTTTATTTCTTATTCAATGCATTTATGATGGTCTACCTGGTAAATCAGTGATGGGGTGTTCTTGAATTTCACTTGAACACTTGTTGTTAATATTAGCTTGCATCTTTTAAGTGTTGATTATCATATGTTAGTGATTGGAATTAGAAACTGTCATTAAATTTCAGTGTTAAAGGGCAATGCTGGTCAAACAAAGATAGCTTGCTCTTCTTTCATTATCTTGGACTGACATTTAGACTTTCCATCCTAGGGTCTTACAAATATTTTCTTTCACGGTGGATTTGTGGGTGGTAGACCGGAGTTCCTTTTCTTTCAAATCTCTGATTTTATGCTTTCTGTTAGTTGCAACCATTTATTTGCTTCTACTTGCATAAGCTAAAAATTCTTACTGGTGTACTTCTATTTACTTCTCTCTAGTCTTTCCATGGCAAGGAATTTTGGATACCGAAAGGGGTTGGGCATCCAGTGGATGGTGACACAGTGTTTGATGGCTCATCTAGACTTGAAGCAAAGCGTACTCACCAGTGGTTATCTGAAGCTACTGAACCGGAACTAATTTCTAATAAAAAACAAGCTGTCGATGCGTCAGTCAGCAAGTCAGCTTCAGGGATTGCTCTGGCAAGTTCTCTATCTTGGGAGAATTCATCTACTTTTCAGTCAGTGCCAAACCAATTCATGGATCGGCTTTTTGGATCTGATGCAACAGGGTCCGTAAGTTTAGGTGAAAGAAACTTGTCTCCTGCTGGCACAGATTCCAATTTGAGGAAAAAGGTGATTGATGAACAGTTTGGAAACGATTCATTTGTTGGTTTGTCAATGTCTTACGGCATTGAAGAACCAGAGGCCTGCATTAGTTACAGTGGACTTAGAAAAGTAAAAGTGAATCAGGTTAAGGACTCTGATGATGGCTTAAATGCACACATGGAACAAAATCTTGGTTTGCCCATGAATCAGGTGTTCAGTGAGGGATCTGAAACCACTTTCATACCAATGGGGCAAGGTTATGGTAAGCAAGATGAAAATGTCTCATTGATTGATCATTCCTATGACAACCATGATGCAAATATGAGACAAATAGATTCCACCTTGGAGAAAGATGGTAATAATTCATTATCACGCATTCACTCATTCAAGAAGGGGGACTCCAGTACAATATTCTTTGGTGGATATCAAGAGGAACCTGATCTTGATGCTCTGGGAAGACCAATTAGTAGCTATGAGTATTTTTATAATCAATCTACAGTACAATCATCAGAAACAGAAGGTAACAAGGAGTTAGATGGGTTGAACGTGAATACAACTGTTTGCACCACTCAAGTGATTCAACCCAGAATTGATCCTGTGCCTAAGAATAAGCCAGAAGCAAAACCTGCTGCTAAGAAAGAAGCTCCAAACAGTTTTCCATCAAATGTTCGAAGTTTGATTGCAACCGGAATGCTTGATGGGGTGCCTGTAAAATATATCTCTGTTTCTCGAGAGGTACAATTTTTTAATGCATTCTACATTCTGTCAGCTTTGCTGGTCTTTGACTTATTGCAAATCTCCATGAATATAATAAGGAGCTGCGTGGGGTTATAAAAGGTTCAGGATATCTGTGTGGTTGCCAATCATGTAACTACTCTAAGGTAAGCCTTCCCTTATCCTTTGTCTATTGTAATTTTTCTTTGTTTTGAGTTCCCTTATCATCTTCAAATAATACAATCTTTTGAAGGCACTTAATGCTTATGAATTTGAGCGTCACGCTGGTTGCAAGACAAAGCACCCAAACAATCACATATACTTTGAGAATGGTAAGACCATTTATCAGATTGTCCAGGAGCTAAGAAGCACGAGAGAGGGTGAGTTGTTTGATGCAATTCAGACTGTGACTGGCTCCCCAATCAACCAAAAAGCTTTCAGAATTTGGAAAGGTTAATCCCTCTTCTATTTCATCCCATCACTCTGCTGCATAAACTTAATGCTGACCCGTCTTGCTTGCAATTTCAGAATCATACCAGGCTGCCACTCGGGAGCTTCAGCGGATATATGGGAAGGAAGAACTAAATATGTAGGTTCGGTTGTACTCATGTGCTGCTTGTAAGATAAGATGTCTTGATTGTATTGTGTACAGAAGAAACCTTCAATTTTTGTGGTTGTGTATTTGTAAGATTTCCTAATCCTTCAAGTTTGAAGCATTGCGGTTTTAGTACACTTGGTTATCTCAACTTCTTGCCCAAGTCAGAGTATGAACAAACTATAAGCACCTTATGAAATGTGATTAAGCAATGTGGACAGGGAGAATGAAGTACTGAAAAGGAATACGATTCTCAAATAAACAAATATCTATCTTTCACACACAAGATTCAAAACAATAAAATAAACTAAAATAAGAAAAATACAAGCAACCCAAGATATTTTGTCATCAAAGTTAGCCCTTCTCTAGTCTTTTCATGACCCTGATGGTATGGAACAGGTACAGGGTTAAATCTCCACTCAAATAGGCACCCCTTATGAACCACAGCAAGCAGATTTTTGGGCAAGTTGACCAGTTGCAGCTCCCGACTCAGGTTGGTTGATCTTGATTGTGGAAGGCTGCCATCATATAATTGTAAATTTTCAATTGCTTGAAACAAAAATTAATTTATATCCCACATATAAATTGTAAGACAATTTTTAAAACATAACATAAGCACTTGCACTAATTGAATCAGCATATTTACCTCCGCCTTTGAGTCTGTCTCTGAAAGCCTTTGCTTTATATCCTTTGCTATTGAAAAGAAAACTTGTTCCACATTAAGATTTGTTTTAGCACTCTGCAGGGAAATATTACCTTAGTAAGAAAAGAAACCAACATTGAATGTTTGTATTGGTAGTTCCAATATACTTACAGTTTCAAAAAACTTAATCCCATACTCATCAGCAAGTGCTTGTCCCTTAGATGTTGGCACAGCCTACACAGATAGATTTGGCAAAGTTGGTGGTGTGTAAGAAACATACTGAATAACACAATGGCTATTCCTTCATTTAGTAAAAAGGAAACTATTAATCTTCCTTCCTCTCAGTTTCTATATCTAAGTAGAATTAACGAGAACAAGAGCATACTCTTTTGCTTTCGTCCATATCAGCTTTGTTTCCTACAAGTATTTTGTTTACATTGTCGGAGGCATGTTGCTCAATATTTCGAATCCAGTTCCTAATATCTGAAAAGATAAACACAGATGGAAGTCATAAGAATGTAATTGTTGCAAGGGATTATATCATACATGCAAGATTGGGAATGAAAATTCAATAGAACACAAACATCTAGAAACCAAAGTTAATTGGAGATTAACTACACTACTACAGCACCAGAAAATCAAGAGATATTGGTATACAGTAAGGATCAGAGCTTATAATTACTGATGATACAGAATGCATCAGTGAAAAGAAACCTTACTGTTAAAAGATGATTCATCTGTAACGTCATAAACCAACAATATACCCATAGCTCCTCGATAGTACGCTGGAAGGAATCATTATCACAAAAATAAACAGTAATTAGTGTGCATGGAAAATGCAGTTCCACAGCAAGAAAGAGATGCAAAGAAATGATTAAGAAATGTATGAGAAGCTATTTTCAGGATAGATCCCAACATCATGTACATGGGACGATTAAAGACCTCAATTGCCCAACCATGTGATTATCCATGTTAAAACCTCAATACTTGATTTTCACCCACCCCTTAATTCTAATCAATCTCACTTATTACAGAAAGTGCCTCCAGGCTGGGAACCACTTTTACATGGGCCAAGCCAGGGGAACACTGGCCTAACAAGTTGCATGGAGCCATTATTAGATAAGAAAGTGCCTTTGACAAGATGAATCCAAACATAAATAAGAAAATAGTTGTCATCTTATCCAATAGAAAAACTAAAAGTCAATAATTTCTTAACTTTTTAGATTGAACAAGCACACATTTCACTTTCTTTATTTTTCCATTTTGATAGAAAAATTCAACAACCTACCAGTAGTGATTGTTCGGAACCGTTCCTGACCAGCAGTATCCCAAATTTGGAGTTTGATGCGCTTGCCATCCAGTTCAATGGTTCGTATCTTAAAATCAATCCTACAAAAAAACAACAGCTACAATCAATAACACTTCTCCATAGTGTTATAAAGCAAGTACCACACAATTCTGCAAAGAAAACTCACCCTATGGTGGTGATAAAACTTGTAGTGAAGGAACCATCTGAAAAACGCAAGAGTAGACAACTCTTGCCAACACCTGAAGAGTTCATGGCAGGTTAATGTATAATGCCGCTTGCAGCGAATAGAACTCATAAGAAGAAAGCAAGCTTAAGGAAGTTTTTCCAAAAGAACTATAGCAACAGTAGACACATCATATTACAAAAGGGCTAGAAAATAGTGCAGCTTGAGGAAGTTTCTCCATGAGAGTTATAGCCTCATATATTATTATAAAAAAATACAAATCCATAGAAGAAATTAAGGAGATAAAGAAAGGAGTAGCAAGGCTAAGTAAACTTTATCTTCATTAATTTGATAGTATTGAAGAAATGACTCACTTGTAGCAAGAGTAAAATAAAAAGATGAGAGAAGTTTAATGGGGTACAGAATAAAGAGAAATGCATAAATCCAAATCTACAACTACCACCTCCACTCATAGATAAAATAGTGAGAATAACACAATTGCAGACACCTCTGGTCTCTTGATTGTGTCATTCCTGAAAAATGTGTAGTGGCATGTCAGGGAAAATATGTGCAGGTGCAAGTTCTTATGATGAAAATCTCGGTGATGGTTTGACAATACTTCCTCAAAATAAAAACCCAAGGTGACACCTTGGTAGAGAAGTATATATTGCAAAACATTATCCATCACTGCCACTACTTCACTCGTGTAAACATGCTGTCTAAGAGGTGTGCAACGTGACATGGAGATCAGATAAAGCACACAATGAAAGCT
>CM008338.1:31710484-31720694 GCA_002525835.2 Ipomoea batatas | reverse complement strand
CATCTCATCAATGGGGATTCCCTTGGTCTCAGGCAGCAAGAACACAACAAACAACCCCATAACCAAAACAAAGGAAGCAAACATGAAGAAGATGGCAGATTTCATGGTGCAAAGCATAGTAAGAAAAGCCTGCGCCACAATAAAAGTGAATATCATATTGGTGCTAACAGCGAAGAAAAATCCTGCTGTTCGAGTTTCGAGTGGATATATTTCACTGGCAATTAGCCACCCCAATGGACCCCAAGACCAGGCGAAACCCATCACAAACACACAAATAAACACCAACACAATTACTGCTGCAAACTTTGGTATCATATTTGTAGCGTTGAGATATGCTGCGAGAATTCCCCCTACCACACCCTGGGCTACAAACATTTGGATGGCACCTTCAATCAGTAACACTCTTCTCCCAAAATAATCAGAGCCCAAGATTGCACCAACCGTGGAAAGTGAATTAACTAATCCAGTGATGACAGCAGACAACAGAGATGCATTTGCTCCTAACCCCATTGTTTGGAACAACACAGGAGCATAGAACATGATAACATTGATGCCGGTCAACTGCTGAAATACCTGAAGAATGGTGCCACAGAAAAGCTGAGGCCAGCTAGAACGCTTCATTAGGTTTCTGAATGGGGTCTTGATCTTTTTAGCCATCTCAGTGGAGCGCAAAATATGCTCGTACTCTTTCTCAACGTTCTCCACGCCCCTTATCTTCTTCAGAGCTCGCAAACCCTCCTCATTCTTGCCTCTTTCGATCAGACTGGTAGGAGTCTCGACGATGATGAGAGAGCCCAAGCCTAGAAAAATGGAAGGAATTGCAGCTACACCGAGAGATACCCTCCAACCGTTGGAGGGTATAAATCTGGAAGATAAATAGTTGACCATATTGGCAAAGAAAATGCCTATTGTGATTAAGAATTGAAACAGAACGTTGAGAAGTCCTCTTTTGTTTGCAGGAGCAATCTCCGATATGAATAGTGGCACTGCCTGCAAGAATAATGAAACAATGCATTATATATATATATACATATATATATTGTAAAATTAAAGTTGAAAGGCAAATTAGAGAATAAACATATATAATAAATACCATACCTGGTTGCCAAAACCGACACCAATGCCCAGAAAGAGGCGTCCGAAGATGAGCATCATAAGATTAACGGATGTGGTGTTGAGGATAACTCCAATGATGAAAAAGATAGAAGCGAGTTGAATGGTTAGTTTCCTACCATAGCGCTTGCAACAATGTGAAGCGAAGAAACTCGCAACAACAGCAGCAAGGTAGAGTGAAGATGTGAAAAGCTGAAGCATCTGATTGTCATATTTGCAATAGTTATCTTCATGAATCATGTGTTTCTTCACGTACACCGCTGGAAAGAATTTTTCCAGAAATTCATCCATTGAAGTCACTCCACCTGCCACAAATCAAAGAGAAATAATTTAGTTAAACCAAGAACTAGAGGAATAGTTACAAGATAAATTAATGGATGTCATGTGAATAAGCAGCATAGCCTACCAGAAATTCCAATATCATAGCCAAACATTAGACCAGCAAAGGCAGCTATGATGGAGCAGATTATTACTTGTCCAGTGAGTTTTGCAGGGACGTCATCTTCATTACCCTTCTCTAAAGACATGATTTGGGCAACCATTGTTTACGAATTTGGAAAATCTGATCTTGTACGTTCGTCTGCTACCAAACTACAATCAATCAAGAATTGCTCAAGATTATATGCGAAGAGAGCTATGGGTTGAGGATGATGGAATATAATGGCGAATAAGTATCCCTTTTTATAGGTGTGTTTTGCACCCATGTCCGTATAAAAGTGGAATATTTTTGAACCAAATCCAACTCAAATTAGGATTTTGGGTAGTATGCCTATGCCGCCCGCAGGGCAATATTCCAGTCATAGTTAAATTAGGATTAGGAAAAAATTCAGAAGTTTCCTAGCTTAAATGAGATGAGTATTAATCACTAATCAATCGTAATGCCGAATTCCTGTAGAACACCCAATACACAGCGCAAAGTGCCATAACAATTGCATAATTTCATCTTCAAGTAATCAATATATTTCAGCACAATTGAAAATTACACAGTAGTAAGTAGAACTGATGGAGAAGCTCAAATAATCCACTGATTTCTGAAAAGAACCTTAAACCCTAGTTCATGAAGCTCCTATCCACCAAATCCGTACAAAGTCCTTCCCTGCCTCTTGAGCGCGTAAACCACGTCCATCGCCGTAACAGTCTTTCTCCGGGCGTGCTCCGTGTAGGTCACCGCATCTCTAATCACGTTTTCGAGGAAGATCTTGAGCACGCCCCTGGTCTCCTCGTAGATGAGGCCGGAGATACGCTTCACGCCGCCTCTGCGAGCCAGACGGCGGATGGCGGGCTTGGTGATACCCTGGATGTTGTCGCGGAGGACCTTCCTGTGACGCTTGGCTCCTCCCTTGCCCAAGCCCTTACCTCCCTTTCCACGGCCTGACATTTTCGCACAGAGAAATTGGATGAGAAATGCCTTCTAGGGTTTCGATTGGAAGATTGAAGAATTGGTGATGGTCGACGGAGTCGCCGGGGTACTTTATACTTCTGCACCTGGAGTTTGGGATTTGAAATGTTGCGGGGGTTTAATCGTGAGCGTTCGTTTTACGTGCTTAATCGACGGTTAATAATGACGATCCGACAGTATGGCTGAAGCTGTATTTGAGTCGTTGGATTTAGATGAATCCACGATTGCAAGTGATTTATTGTGAGAAGGCGCGAAATGTCCTTTTTCTGTGTGAAATTGTGATTTCATATCAAAATTTTGGAAGTTTTTGAATAACGGGAGGGCAACGCTGGAATTGAAATGCATGAATTTTGGAGGGTAATGTACGGATTGTTATGCCGTGGACCCAGGTCCACCTTGCAATGTGGACTTGGATCTACATTCACATACACTATATTCTACATTCATATACACTATACTCTACATTCACACTTTGTAAACTCTACATTCACATATTACAGGATTATATGATACTCTACATTCACACCTTGTAAACTCCACATTCACACATTACAGGTTTATATGTTTAGTAGCTATATTACCACTGTTATGCATTCACACATTCAAAACTATATATTCACAGGTCTTGTACTCTATATTCACAACTTAAGAACTCCACATTCATACATTACAGGGTTATAAGTTGCTAGAACTTCTTAACTCTATTACAAATTCACACATGCATAACTCTACATTCACGATTTATATACTCTACATTCACACTTTGAAACCTCTACATTAACACAATTTTGGACAACTCTAATTCAGCAATGTGTTTACTAATTTAATTTTAAGAAAAAAAAAACAAAACAAAACAACGTAGTTTTGGATCCAGGTCCACCGTCCACGGCATAATTTGCCGTAATGTACTAACGTGGCATAGTAAATTGGCAAAACAACCTATATTTGGGCCTTTTCTTAACGAATCTCGGTCTCATGCACAAGGTCAGAAAAGGCTACGGAGATGTGATATTGGGCCTAGTGAGATTTGGGATGCTGTTATGAGGCAACTTATGCTATGGAACTGGGTGAACCGGTATGTTCACAATTTTAGAATTTTATGTTTATAATTTTAAAACTCTATATTTATAATTTTAGATTTTAATATACAAAATTACATTACTCAAAATTCACAATTTTTGAATTCTATATTCACAATTTTGTATTAAGGAGCACTTGTCAACATTACTTATTATGAAAAATGTATTACTTTTTCTCTTATAAGTAACAAAAATTGTATTTTGGTTAGTGTTATATTTGAGCACATAAGTATGACATTTGCACATATAAGTATGATATTTGCTTGGTGCCTTGACCCGACCCGACCCGCCTCACGAATAAGGATCCGTGAGACGGTCTCACACAAGTGTGACCCTTATTTATGATCCACACAGCTGTGTGGACTATGGTCCATGCAATAATGATTGATCAAATTAAAGGAGGTACTAAGCAATGGCGATTCACCGGTTTTTAATGGTTGGCCGAAATGAAATAGGAGGAGAGAGTCATGGCGTATTTTCAGGTAGTTGGTTACCCTCTATGTCCTTCTCTGATTACTCATGGACAATTTTAACGACCTGCGAAGGCAACATGAGAAAAAAGGAAGAATTCCTCACCCTGTGTGGCTCTGTAAAGGTTTTGATGCAACTATCAACCAAAGTGGGTTGAGATTGATTTTTTTTTTTTTTTTGAAAACGATTTTTATTTTTTTATTTTATATTCTAAGTACTTGTTTTCATTTGATTCAATCCCTCCTGTAAAAAGTGAAAATTGATATATGTCGCCATTCAATGTTTATTAATGATTGAGTGTGTTAGTAAACATAAATGACTTCAGTTTTATACCGTAATTATTAATTACAATTTTTAAGTTTGTAATATTTATAAAATGCCCTTTTTCTTTTTATATTTTAGCAACCCTCGACCATTGGTCTTGAATTCATACATATTGCTTAAACATGATTCTCAATAGGTGTGAGACATCTTGGAGTCCAAACACTCACAAAAGGTATTGTAATTTATTAATCGACATGAAATAATGTTGAAAATTTGATGACAAATTCAAATAATATGTTAATAGATTTACATGATTATAAAACTTAGCTACCAAGTATTATCCCTTATCTCTTACTAGTCGAACTTTTCCTCCCCAAATCATCAGTCATCACCAACCCATTCAACTCGATCTCCTTTCAATAAAATTGTACTTTCGTCCACCCTACCTTGTCGATCTTGATAACTTTATAGCTGTTTATCATCAACTTGCACGATCTAACAAGCTTATCATAATAGATGTTTAATCCTCACCCTAATATATATATACTAGTTTATTTGAATCTTGCAGCCGCCCAAAAAGCATTTTCCCTGCAGCTACTAGAGTTTTTAATTATGCGGCGCCTAGCAAAAGAGAATGTCTTTGCTTATATAATCACACTTGTCTTTGACTACTTGGGTTAGGTTCATCCCACTGATGCTCGGTCGTGTTCTGCTACATTCTTGACTTTAAATTAAAGTTAATGGGATTCGCAGTATATCTCCCTAGGTTGTCCCATATAGAATTTAAGGACATTTATATATGTTTGGATTTTTGACCCAACATTTTTATGTTTAGAGCATTGATAAGTGATTGAGATTACCAAGGGAATTAGGATAATTAAGCTTGCAGTTGTTTGATCATCATCATCATACATTCTTGGTTCTCTGATTACAAAAAGGTATTTTGTTTAGAGGAGGCTATCATCTTCAAATTCTTAATGCTAAAGCGTACGTAGAAGTAATTATAATGAATAATAATGTGCCGTGTTTCATAAAAGTGGGGAAATCCCTGCGAAAAAATGGTACATATACTCCGTATAATTTAATAAATTAAAGTAGTAGGGTATAGGCTGCTGTCTAATGGGTATTTCATTACCCCCAGCATGTTCCTAATTGCTATGGACTTAGTCAATTAATTGCATATATTGAGGAGAGGAAAATCCGATCCTCTGATCTTACTTTTCTTGGAGGCATGCATCTAATCGTGTAGTTTTGTCTCTCCACTAACTATGCATTTATGATTTATTGACCAAATAATAACTCTAAAAATTAAGTAAAAGTATAAGCAAAAACGTTTTTGTCACCAATTCCTTCTGATCTTCATTATGGAATTTTGTTTGAGGTTAGCATTTAAAATTGAATTGTTATCGAAAAAATTAATATGTGAATTTAGAATCCATCTTTTGATTGTTAATAATAGGATATAAGAAAATTGAAAGGGATTGGAGACAATGCATGGGGAGGTATAACAATAAATGTTATATTAATCACGAGTATAATAAGGTTATTTATGGATGTATATATAATAACCTGAGTTTATATATCTTGAATGATATCATCAGTTTGTTACGGTATGTGCAAGAGCACGTATTTTGCATGAAATTTCATGCAAATTTACAGGGATGGAGGGATTTTCCCACTGTACAAGTTCTTTGATTGCCTTGTCAATTTCTTTCGTTTCTCTAACCATGCCTCTCATGCAAAACGCCAGGGCACTTAAACTCAGCGCCACTTGGCTGTTCATCACCTCATTATTATCTTCTTCTTCATCTTCATCATCATCTTCATCTTTCTCATCAACAAACTGTCTGGAATATTCCAGAAAGGATTTCAGTTTGTTCTCAATCTCTTCATCGCTGAATCCCGTTACGTTGTTGCTTGTTGGTAATTTTCCCAGTTCTGGGTCAATCGAACTTTTCTTCTTCTCAAATTCCTTGTCAAGAACTGAGACTGATCCCACCAAACTGATGATCTCCGCAAAGGATTTGATTGAAGGGCCAACATAATCTCTGAAAAGGCTAAGATGATCAGAATCCAGCGATTCTTTCCAGAGAGGTCTTGTGGCAGATTCTTGTTCCAGGAATCTCAGTGCTTGGGCCACAAAGTATAGATATTCCACAGCTTTTGACAAGGACCCCAAGAGCTTACTATAGCAAGCACTATGGAAAGGCAGGAACCAGAAATTGGGCTCCACATCAGCTTCCCCAATAAATTTCCCCAGCTGAGTGACATGCATTTTAAAAATTTTCTGAGTCTCCTCCAGCTTTGAGTTGCTTGAATAATCTATTGAGATGATGCACTGGTTCAAGAGTTGCAGGCTTTTGGAAAGCTGGATTTTAGCCAGGGATGAAGCTCTTGTAGGCCGGAAAAGAAGCTCAACCAAAATGGAACACGTGAGTCCTATAAAGGTCTGCATGATTCTTGTCATGGCGAATGCACTTGGCGGCCCGAATCCCTTTCTACCCAGAATTAGCACCGCCCCTATACAGGCTGAGATTCCCCCGGCTGGACCGTACATTCGGCTGCGCCGTAGTAAACTGCACACTATGAACCAAGGAATGAGAGAAATGAACCGGAGCTCCTCGTATTTCGCGAAAACGAAACATCCCAACACTCCATAGATCGATCCCAGCACTGTCCCCTGAACCTTAACGTTGGCAATTCTGAAAGTTGCTTCTCTCGCCGAGACGTGGCTTATGGCAACCGTCAGTCCTGCCCAGAACCCATCTGGCTTGCTGTAAATCGACCCAAAAAACACAGCAAGGCCAAGTGAGAGTGCGTATTTTAAGGCTGCCACAAACCTTTTGTTGTTTACTTGACCGCCCAAGTTACTGTAAATCTTATTCAACAACCGCTCTTCTTGTTCCTTGGACCCATCCTTATCATTGGACCCATCTTTAAGAGGTGAAAAGGAGGGCTTGATCAAGAGAAGTTTCAGGGAAAACAAGAAGAAGAAGGAGGATAAATCTTGTAGGGTCACAGGTTGATGAAGCTTTTGGAGAAACTTCACCGTATTTTCTGCGTTTGATTCAGGGACAGTGGCTAAGTCAAACTGCGTGCCTTTGACTTGCTTTGAAATGTGGCCTGTAAGACAATCCAGGCTGTCTTTCACCTCTGATGAGCTTATCACTGTTACTGGGAATTGTGGAGGATTATTATCAACTAAAGCCATTTCCATCCCCCTTAATGGTGTTTCGTACTCTTGCAGCCTCTCCCCGGGGTTCTTGCAATACGGTCGGAAGAACTTGATCGGATACCGTTCCCATTGCATGCTTTCCTGCAATAAAATGTAAATTTAATATAAGGTTACAAGGCCAATTCCGAATTTATTTAGTTGGCGCACAAAAAAACTAAAAAAAAAAAAGTTATATGAATTGCTTACTTGTTTGGATTTGATATTCTGCAAAAGTTTAGCTCCGCTAGCATTTAAAGACTTGGCTTGAGAAACCAACGATAGTGCAGACGCGTTATCTTCTGCTGAAAATGCTTTCACCAGCAAGTTTAATCTCTGAGAAACATTCTCGGCGAAGAGGTGGCAGTTGTGTTTCACCTGAAAAAAAAAAAATCAAGTCACATATATCAGAAATGATTGTGTTTCATACGACGCATGTACATAATTACGTGCTAGTTTCATGTTCGGTAACTCCTACCATATTATTCATTAACTTAATAACCACAAACATTACAAGTTTGACTCTAACCAGAAAAGTTTGTAACCTTTTTTATTTGAACTGGTTTACTAGTACACACCTTCAGTTTGGTTTCGTGTTGCTATGTTATACTTATTTTAGTTAAATTTTTTATAGATTATGTAATGGGAGGAGAATAACGGGTTAAGTTGTCACCTCAGAACAAGCTAGGCTAGGATAGGGAAACAGCAAAGCCAGGACACAAGCTGCGACGCCAATGGCGGTGCTGGCGGCGACGCGGAGTGTGTGCATGATCGGCTCAGTCTGGGCGCCATTGACGTAGGCTAAAGTGTAGACGAGAACCGTCTGGCCGAGCGCGATGCGCTTGGCTATGACGTGGGTGTTTTCGGGCAGCACGACAATGAAGGCGGTGATACCCACGGCGGCAGCGGCGGTGAGGGCAGTGAGGTGGGCCGGACCAATCAGCCACAGGCTCAGAATAGCGGGGCACACGCCTAGGCAGGTGGCGTAAATAGCGTACCAACAGCCACGCAAAGCGTCGCCCAAGGTAGTGTCCGCCAGAATAAGAATAACGGCCACGTACGAAAAAGCAGGAAATGCTATTTGGCGCTTGAGCGCCACCGGGCCGAAAAGGGTGGCGACGCCCACTATAGAGCACGCCAAGGCGGTCCGAAAAGCCGAGGCGAGAGAGCTGCGCCACAAAACGGGGAGCCGAGCCATTAGAATTTTGTTGAAAGCTCAAAAACTCTTTGCAAGAGAAGAGACAAGACAATGGAGAAAATGGTAGGGGCAAGAGGTGTTTAAGTAGAGGAAAAAGATTTGTGGGGCAGCACGTGCGGAGAGGTTTATTTTAGGTGGGGATAGCGGCGAGTGGATGCAACGCCATCCAAGAACTTTCCATACAGAATGGGGGCTTTAGTTTAAGTCACAAATTTTTTTCGGTACAACGGAAAACTTTAATTTTATGTCACATTATTATTAATTAATTAGGATAAATTAAAATATCAGTTTTTCCTGGATTCTTTAAATGTTAATTATATCCCAAGCATATATACGTACGGACCTAGTTAGTTCGGCATCTACTTGTAACTTGCGCCCAGCCTTTTCATCAACTTGTTATGCGGCGGTAATTAGTGTTTATACTGATTTTTTTTCTCATAGCATGTGAATGGATGTAAAATCTTTTGTCCCTCTAATTTGTTTAGCAACACATAATTTATTAATTGAATGCATATAATATAATAATTGTAAATTATAATTTTAACATCCAATTCGAATCAACACTAGATCACAAGATCAATGACAACACTACGTAATATATATAACTATTGGGTTGCAATAAAAGGAATATGTCAACGCTTAATTATACTTTAAAGAATTACGTAATTATTTGTCGAGTCTCTTTATAAATATATACGAGGGTTCATTAATGATTGAGGGTGTTTTAGTAAGAAAACACGGGATCAATTTTATAATTATTAAAACTTTTTAAATCGGAGTTTATTTTATAATTATTATATCAAACTTAAAAGTTTATTAATTTTAAGATCCTAGCTTTTAATTTATTAATATGGAGGGATAAATGTGTCTATACTTTTTATAGGGGAAAATGTTCTTACTTGAACCTTTCTTTATATATAGAGAGGTAAGAATTTGGTATTTTTAATCAAGCAATTAAGGAGAAAATTAAAAAAATAAAAAACAAGTATGAATCATGACCCTCATGACTAACGCAAATGAAATTCAAACATCATATATATACATGCGACCTAATGACAGAAATGCTGGAAGAAACTATATATTATATATATAAATGATGATTATATCCTTCTTCTTTTTTCTTTTTACATTTTTGTAATCACAATTAAAAAAAAAAGTTTTTATCTCTCGATCTGCTTTAGTCTCTGCTATATCTCCTAATCCTAGCAAATCCATATGTACGTGGTCTAAACCCGCACGGAATTATATATAACTTTTATATTATATGTATTATCTAGCAGATGATTAATTTAACTATTTTTTACTGTACTTGGAAGTAAAATAATGGGAGAAATGAAAGAAGCTTGTGGATGATATTGAAGAAGGTAAAGTTAAGTGGTGAATGGTGATGATAAAATGTCGAATCAATTCACTTGATGAGAATAACATGATTAGTGTATAACACAATGATAAGTAATAACAGCACTGTAGAAACA
>CM008338.1:31683676-31710166 GCA_002525835.2 Ipomoea batatas | reverse complement strand
GGACATATAACTTAAAAAGAAAGTGGTGTGCATGTAACCCAAAAAAAAACCATACAGTATCGAAAAAGTTTCATAAGGGGAGTGAATAGTGCAATTGAATATCTTAAGACTTCTTAAATTGATAAAAAAAAAAGTGTAATTGAGTCTTAATTTTATCTATTCAACAGTTATATTTGGCGCTAACTAGGCTTTCATAAATACATTTAGTCAATTGTGACGATGGCTTGTTATTTATGAATTGAAAAATCTTGTACAATAGTTTTAAAAATAAAAAAGAAAAATATTTAACAACATTTTTTTTTTAAATAACAGGAATTTTTTAAAAATAAAATAAATTAATGTCTTTGTCCAAAATCTCACACACACTATAATGTGACACTTTTCTAGATAAATCTCAAATATTGTGATTCGTAATAACTATTGTCACAATTTTTCATATTTAATTAATTCACAGTTTGTAAGTTGATCTGTACATTATCGTGAGACAATGTGATGAAGTTGATTACAACATTTGAGAGATTTTAAATTTGGGATGTGTAGTATTAGCGTTATTCATATATACTTGAGTGATGGTATTAGAAAGCGACATAGCTGATGGATTGTAATCAAGATAGTTAGAGGATGAAGTCTGATACCTTTGTTTTGTAACACATTTTTCACCCCTTCTTTAACCGTTTTGATATCATGATGCTTGTAATTGAGTTGGAATCTATGACTTGTTTGTGTGAATTGTTTTTCTTTAGATAAATTGTTGAAAGGAGTCATTCGGAAGTCTTTTGGAGCATAAAGGAACGATTTTAGAGGTCGGGAGGAGTGCACGCAAGAAGATCCGAAGAAGAAGGTGAAAAGTGGCCTGGAAAGCCATCCATACGGCCGTATGGATGGCCGTATGGCCTCGATCAGCAGGGCATTCAAACGCCCTACCATACGGCCTCTCATACGGCCGTATGGTAGGCCGTTTGCCCGATACTCTGTGCAGTATAAAACCTGTTTTTATGCATTTTGTGGAGGATTCCGAACCCTAGCTAGCTTAGACTCTCCCTCTAATATTTTCCTTAGCCATTTCTAGTTTAGAATAGCTTAGATTGACATTGTAGAACTCTTTACAAGCATCTTTTGGTGGTTTTGGAAGGGATTCCAACAACATCTCCCCATCATTAATAGTAAATCTCTTATTTCCTCTTCTTCAAGTGTTTTTACTTTTATTGTATATTTATGTTCTCCTTGTTGAATCTTGCTATGTTTGCCTTAAATATGAGTGAGTAGTCTTTTATATGGGTTAGATTTGGTGTTTATTGCTCTTATTGATGCTAATTAGATGATTATTGCATAAAGGGGATGAACACCCATTTAGGGTTCTTGAGTTTGAATTGGGTTTATTTTTATCTTTCAATGATTAGTGGCCAATGATTGTTGTTTGTCTTTGGAAAGTCTTTCATCTCAATGGGAATTGGATGGGAGACTTGAGCCAACCCAATCTCAAACCCATTTTCTCTTCTATGGAAATAGGAGTAGATTTGGGGCTTAAATAGCCTTTGTCTTTCAAGAACTTGGGTTGATACACCATTGGAATGGAGCAACCTTTGTTCTAATCCTTGTGGAAACTTGGATTCTTTTGTGCTAGCATCAAGAACCTAGGGTTATAGATCATTCCCCAACTCAAGTGTTAATGCATCAATAGAGTAATACACCTAATCTAATCCATTCTTCCCAATAGATTTTAATCCTAGTTTAGTCTAGTTTTTCCTTTATATTCATATTTCCAAAGTTACCTCTTAGTTGTTAATATTTAATCCTTCATATGGTTGCTTGGATCCTTATGGGTTTCAAGACCTTAGTGACTAGATTCTAGGTAATTAACCATTACGTGCCATAAACTCCAATCCTCGTGGTTCGACTTTACACCCATTTTCACACTCCCGCTCACACTGCATCAAAGTCACTTATAACTTTAACCGCCCTATACATAGATTTAAATTTCATTCATTAAAATAGAATGTTTTAAATTAAATATGTTTCTACAGTGCTGTTATTACTTATCATTGTGTTATACACTAATCATGTTATTCTCATCAAGTGAATTGATTCGACATTTTATCATCACCATTCACCAATGTATAGTAGTCCCTAATAAAATTTTAACATGTTGATTTGAATTAAAGCCATTTTTTTTTTTGGTGGGGGAAGGGATCCGAGGATCCCTTATGGCTAATGTCGCCTAGTTAATTTTTATTATTTTAATTTATTTAGTTAAAAATTACTAATATTATTAATATTAAATTAAAGAATACATCTGAATTGACTCTGATCTATAAAAGTTTTTATGTAAAATTATGATGATATATCTTAATTGGTTCCACACACAAAAATCTTATTAACAATATCTTTATATGAAACTAATTTTACATAATTTATTAGTAAGCAACATGTGTTTAATTCTTATTAACAACATTTTTAAAGTTTCATTATTTTATAAAGAACGTACATGTACAAATGGTGGGATGATTATGAGTTCGATTCATGTCAACACCTCTTGGTCAAACTCGTCGCACATGATTTTTCTAGTGTGGTTTACATTTGTCGTATGGTTTGCGAGCTATATGTTACACAAAAGTATGATTTACCTAATGCATACTCTCGAATATTGTCTGCGAATTTCTCTCAGTCATAAAAAAAACATGACAAGACAAAAAAAAGTGTACTATAATTTGAAAAATAAGTTTTAAACTATCCCATTATAGTATATAAGATTTTATTTTGAGAAAAAATTTGAAATATTAGTAGATATTGTGTAAAATGACCCTTTATAATATAATGTGTACTAAACGAATTGACGCAGCTACGCAAGTTCAAGCACACGTTAATGACAAAATGCTGATTTAGGTAAAGTAGAAAAGTGATTGGACATGAGAGAATGTAGCATATAAATAAATAAATTAAAAAATAAAGATATTATATATATAAAGTGGATTACTCCTAGATTGCCACTACAAAAAGAAAATGCGTTGTTAATTAGGATATGTAGTTTGGGGTTTGGTTGTTGATCTTTGAAGGGGAGAAAGGGTCAAGTGGGACGTGGCTAAAAGCTCCATGACAAAACATTTTGAATTTTTATATAATATTTGAACAACTTCATTAAACAAAAAGTTGCTCATCGTATGCTTCTCATTGGATTATTATTGTTTTTCCATTGAAAAATAATAATAATTACAAATTTTTTTTATAATGTTCTTAAATAGTAAAACCAATTCAATTGTCTCTTCTTTGTTTCATGGGTGAGTATGTAGTCAAGTGCTCTAGTCGCTTATGCAAGCAAGGGCTCACTTCATGAAGTTAGGTGGCGGAACATAGTTTTGCTACATGTTAATATGTGTACATAGACATTTTGTGCCTATCAATTTTAAATGATTAAAATTTTGACTTTATTTTAAAGCCATATATATATATATATGATATTATAAGTTTGAATTAAAAATAATCAACTAATAATCGAATTGATAGAATAAAATTAATATATACTCCGATCCGATACACCATTTGAGACATACATATAATAGGCCTTAATTCTTTTATTTTTTAATGAGGTTGTTTTTCTCACCATGTGACCCTAGCCGTCAAAGGGCCACAAGGAGGTAAATCAGCATAGGTTACCCATAGGTGACCGGCTCAAATCCAGGAGTTTGAGGTTCAAACCTACGACCTCTCTGCTGTAGGTGGATCGCTCTTACCACCTAGACTGTCATTGCGGACCCTTAATTCTTTTATGGTAATTAACATTGGTGTATATAAGAAACAACATTTGTGTAATGGTGTTGACTATTAATCAAATGATGCAATAACAAATCGTTGGATGTGTGTAACGGTGATGCGTACAACGACATTTGTATGTGGATAAAGTTATAAAGATCAAATTCTTTTTACAGTGTGATGATAAAATTTTTTATTGGTTATCGTGTGTACTGATTAACTTTACGTTAAAAAAATAATCTACTTATTATGCCATGTTAAAAATAAACAATTTTGGTCACGTAGCATGATCCGCAATCCATTAATCTGTTTAGCCTATTTCCCCTTGATTAGGGCAAATTATTGTGTGGACCATAATAAAAAAATATATTTTTAATATACTAAATGTATATTATTTGTGTATTGAATGTACATTATACAATATAATGTATTCCGTATATTCAATATCAAATGATATACATCCCCTAAATACAATATACATTTTTAATATGCTAAAAGTACCTTATTTTTATACTAAATGTGCATTATTTGATAATATAATACACACATCGATATGAACTATGACCCATGCAATAATGATGGCCTTAATTAGGCCCTAGGGTCTTAAGAAACCCACACGGCCACACACATATCTTCAAAAAAGTAACATTATATTTTCTTTCTAAATTTATCTCGAGATATTCATTTTCTAATGTGATATTACTATATTAATTTGTAATTAGATTGTTTTCTTTTTAAGAAAATGATAAATGTACTCCCATGCAATATAATTTTTGTCACATGTAAATATTTCATTGGGTAAAAAAATGCGAATAAATAAAAATGGTGATTCACCTCTTTTCCCGAATGTATTTTTTTTAATAACCCAAATTACACGGCTAAGCCGACTATATTCCCCGCCTCCAAGTCCGTACTCAACACTGAATTGTACACTTAATTCTGCATACAAGAAGCTCAACCCAAACCCATATTGTATGGTTTAGAAATCGAACTCTCACCATAGTTTTAAATGAAACTTCTCATCTATTCGACCAATATCTTAGAGGCAAATTATATATATATTTGTTAAATAGTGAGGCTATCTAGTCTCTCTATATATATACCCGTCATTTAATTATAGGGTTAGTTTAATATTGTATATATGTTTTTTTATTTTTTTTGTAAATATAAATTTTATGAAAGTTGTGTGTACATTATTATTAAACAAAAAAAATTAAATTCTTTCTCCTTTTTTTTTCTATATTATATAAATGCGATAATTAAAATTTATCTCCTTAAAAATTATAAAATATAATTTGAACTAAATTTTTAATTATTTCTATTTAATAATATTTTAATATTAAGCATGAATTTTTGCGTATTATATGTACAAAATACCTGGTATGACATATGAAATTAGGACAGGGCATTTGCTAAAGTGCGTAGGCACACTAATTGGAAATGTCTGCTTTCACCGGTTATTATATTGCATTGTCCAATTAGTGGCAGAAAATTGATGTGGATCCAACTACTATCCTTTCCCATTTCCCATTAAAATCTTTATTTCAAACTACAATTAAAGAGGATATAATATTATATAGGATATCACTTATGTGAGATCATCTCACAAATCCTTATTCGTAAAACACTAAAATGAGTTGGAGTGAGTTATGTCAATATGAAAATGTAATACTTATATTGAAAAATGTAATACTAATTAAGAATAATGCATTTGTTACTTATAAAGGAAATGTAATATTTTGAAAAAAGTGTCAAATAGGCCACTGAACTTATCGCTTTTGTGCAATTGGGCCATTGAACTTAAAAAGTGTGCAATTCAACCATCAAACAAGCAAAATTTGTACAATTGGACCATTTTTACAAAAAAATTTAATTCAATTTGAGTTAAAACATTTCAATATTGACTCCCAACTAGTATGGTAGAAGAAAATGCCACTCTTAATACATATATGTTAGTAATATAATTGGATTTTACCAGAATTTTTTTGTAAAAATGGTCCAATTGTACAAATTTTGCTTGTTTGATGGTTGAATTGCACACTTTTTAAGTTCAATGGCCCAATTGCACAAAAGCGATAAGTTCAGTGGCCTATTTAACACTTTTTCCTAATATTTTTAAATTTTGATGTAAAAGTAATAGATTATTTAAAAAAAGTATTACACTTTCCATTATAATTAATGTTGGCAAGTGTTTCTACAAACTTAATAAGAGCCAATAAAGTTAGGCTCTCAACCGGAACTAAAAAATGTTGGTATAATTGTTTGTCGAAATGAATGGTTCACATATTATTTTGATTTTTTTTTTAATTTTTCCTATTTTACCCTCTATTATACCATTTCTATCTACAGTCTACATCTATCTACAAATCTAATAAAAGCCAATAAAGTTAGGCCCCTATGAACTAAAAAATGTTGGTGTAATTGTTTGATAGATGAAATGAATGGTTCAGATTACTTTGATTTTAGTAATTATTTTGATTTTCCTATTTTATCATCTATTATATCATTTAATTTTTCTAAATACCCTTGCAACTCCTTCAATATAAACTTTAGTAATGGAATATTCCGTTAATTATTTATTATTATATCATTTTCATATTGAACCGACCCGTCTCACAGACAAATATCTGTGATACAGTCGCACACAAATTTTTGCCTATTACATATTAGAGAGGGACTATTTATCAAAATCTTGCAACTTACAAAATTCATCCTAAAAACACAAATCGGTGTAATTCAACATTTACTGGATCGAATTTGTAAATATCATACGCCTATTATTATGTTAAAAATTTAGCTAAAAATAAAAGTGTAACTTTATTTCATTATACTTGCCTAACAATTAACGTCATGTTTCAATGAAAGTTAAGTTTATTGGCTTGAAATGTCACCTAATTATATAAATAGTGTCTTTTGTCTCCATTGAAGGTTAAGTTTACGGTATTTTATTCTATTATATAACTATAATCTCAACTCTTGCCAATGACCTTGTGGTCTAGTGACACCTAGTTTACACTCCCATGTGGAAGGGAGTGAGTTTGAGCTTAGTGGGATTGTTGACTCTTTGTGCTTCATTGGGTTGATAAAGTAGTTATGAATAGATACTACATTGTAACATAGTCAATACTCAAAAAAAAAAAAATCTCAACTCATAATCAAACTATTACTTTATGGTTATTTCTGTTTTATATTTTTATGAGTAATGCTATTCACTTTTACAAAATTTTTGCTCATTATTTTTTCTCTTGACATGGTATTATTTGATTGGTTACTTTATTTTTTTAGTTAAAAGTTAGTGGAGATAGCCAATTCATGACATCCAATAACTAGAAGCCATGTCATTAAAGGAATTTAGGAGGAAAAAATTAAGAGAGGCGATAAGAATTTTCCTATTTTTATATGGTAAAAACTCTAATAAACGTTGTATTAATACCAATTATTTGTATTAAATCATTGTTTTAAAAAGTAACCTAGGATCTCACATAAAATCAGTCCAAATTAATCATCAATCCGCCATCAAAATAATTGACTATAATTTTGACTCCACAAAGTTTTTTTTTTTGAAAAGGACTCCACAAGTTTTAAGTTCAACTTATGAGAAAATTATTTATTAGTCTTCTTAGTTTGAACTGATTAATTATAAATAACTTAATGTAATTTATTTTCTTGTGATCCTTTTATGATTAATATCAAACAAATAAATTTAACTCAAAATGCATTTTTTTTTTGAAAAACCAAAATGCATATTTAGATAGCTAGCGATTTCAAACTCTGTTTATAAATCAAATTACGCATATATAATTTTATCCGTTCAAAATTTGAAAGGTCAGACATGCACAAAATAGAATTAATATTTATTTTTGACTTTAGTGGCCTATGACTTAATTTGTTAATATATATTGAATGAATATTAAACTCATTCACATTAGCCTCCTAACCTTTTCCCAACACCTAATTCATCTTTTTCTGTTTCTTTCTTGTCTACATACGACATGAATTCTAGAACAATAGATTTGCCAAATAATTTGTAGCTACATATATAATTTTACAGTTTTAATTTAAAAATCACAAATTTTATGAAAAATCTCAAACTTATGCTATTGACGAATTGTAAGATTATTGATTTTAGATTTTTTTTAGACAGAAAATATATTGTAGAAACTGGAAAGCATAAAAATTGATTCCATTGAAATTAAAATATTAAAGACTCAATATATAAAATACCAAACAGTTTAAATATGAAAGAAATTTCAAACCCTAAATTTTATTTTATATTTTTAAAGCAAACAACCATACTTCATTAAAACACAACCAAATCCAAAATACAAGTAGGTGGGATAGAAACCCATGACCCAAGAACCGCGCTACTATGTCCACCGCGTCACTTGGATAAGCCAACTGCAACACATTCTTTACATAATAAAAAGTATTAGATTTTAATTAAAAAAATAGTAGGTGTTTTATGTGAGATGATTTTACACAAAAACAATTAGGGTGTTCGAACATAGAAATCAAAATCGGATTGAGAAATGAGAATTAAATACTTGGTAATTGAAATGGTTTTTGGTGAAAGTATTTTGCATGTTTGGTAATAGGTGGAATTGGAATTATTATCAATATTCATGTTTGGTGGTATTTGGATATGTGTATCTATGTATGATCACCTGGAAAGGGTTCAAGAATAGAACATAAAGAAATACACAAATTCATCATAAAACTTGTAAGTCACCCCGTAAAATAAATACACATATACTTTAAACTCACACAAAAAATAGAGTTTGACTCACACCAAAATAATAATTTCAGCATATACAATATTTTCACCAATTAAATAACCATAAGTTTTAGTTCCATAAAAATTCCATATATAACTTACCACCAAGTCAAGGGATGAAAATACCAATAGGAAATCAATACCTATACTATGTACCACACCAAAAACCAACAGGATGCACCCCAGTTGGCCCGATTATTGATGAGCACAAATGATGAGTGTAAAGGGGTGTAATGTCGTTCCGCTGAGGATTGGTGTTATGGCACGTGGCTGTGTGAATTACCAGGCACTAGAGTATATGAATTTATAGAATCCAAGTAACAGAGACTAAATGATGTGAAATAAAAGAAAACAATTAATTAAGGTGAAAACTATATGATAAAAGGTATGGGTCAGATTAGGGGTTGTAATCTTGATGTTCCAACCAACTCAGGATTAGGGAAATAATAATTAACCAAGGGATATATGGGCAATGCACAAAAGAATTCTACTCAGCTACTTTCGTAATCAATAAGAGAATTAGGCTAAAATTGCCCCACTGTCGTGATGCATCAATTATAACCTTAAACACCTAAGCATTGTAAGCCCCCAAAATTACCTCTACTTTCATAGCATGAAAATTAGGTTGAAATTGGTAAGGCTCGAGGTCTCCACCCAACTTTCGTTGTAATGAATCCCTCTCACAGACTAGCAATTAATTGTGGCCATCAATCAATAACAAGTAGAAAGAAATCCCCAAATCAACATAAACCCTAGGTAAAAGATTCAATCCCTTTATGCAATTAATTACCAATTGAACATCAAGATTAACAATGGATCCCTAATCCAAACCCATAAACGAACTACTCCCGCATGATGGGAGTAAACAAAACAAAGCAATAATTAATAACCATAAACATTGCAAGAATTAAAAGGGAATAGAAACTTATCTGATAAATAACAAATCCAACTTCAATCCTTCATTCCAATCTTGAAATAAAATAATCTAATATAAAACTAATCTAAACTATGCTAGGGAAATATAAACTAAAAGCTAGGGTTCAGAACTCTGTAAGGAACCTCCTCAAATTGTAGAGAATAGGTCAAATATATAGGAGGTAGATGGGCCTTGGCCCATTAGGCATCTTCTAATTCTTTTCCAACTTGTATTCTTCATTGTAATTCCCTTTTCTTCCAGAACTTGTCCAATATTCTTCCTTTGTTGTTCCTTATAGATATTTCAGCACTTGGACAATATAACACACAAATAATTCCCAATTTCATTAGGATACAGAAAATAACCTTCAAAACAACTAGAATAAGGGGTGAATAATTGTACAAAATAGCCGGATAATGAAATTAGGAGGGAGAATTCCTCCCATCCAGATAGCAACTCTCTTATGGTCAACCACAAACCTTAACTAGTTGGTTCAAAAGTGGAGGTTTTTGGAACCAAGACATCAATTATATGATGCATGTTCAAGTAAAGACTTTAGTTTTACCACAAAAGTGAATTCAATTGTGGAGGTTTAGCCCTAGTCATGTATCACTCTACAATCTCTTGTAAAGCTTATGTGGATCGGAGCCAATGAAAACCCATGTCAACATCCCCTAGGCCATCTTAGCTTGTTCTATGATACCTCGCTAATGTCTATTTCGGGGTAAAGACTTTGTGTAAGGAATCACACTGGACCTTAAACAACAAGGCTCAAAATGGTGTATAAACGGTACACTTATATCTTAATCACATGACTAAACAAGATAATTAATTGGCAAGTTCCAGCCAGTTTGCTTGCAGTTGTTTGATCATCATCATCATCATACATTCTTGGTTCTCTGATTACAAAAAGGTATTTTGTTTAGAGGCTATACTATCATCTTCAAATTCTTAATGCTAAAGCGTAGAAGCTAAGTAATTAGAATGAATAATGTGCCGTGTTTCATAAAAGTGGGGAAATCCCTACGAAAAAATGGTACATAATTTAATAAATTAAAGTAGTAGGCTGGTGTCTAATGGGTATTTCATTACCCCCAGCATGTTGCTAATTGCTATGGACTTAGTCAATTAATTGCATATATTGAGGAGAGGAAAATCTCTTTCCTTTTCTTGGGGCATCTACTCATGTAGGTTTATCTCTCCACTAACTATGCATTTATTGATCAAATAATAACTCCAATAAACAAAAGTGTTTTTTCACGAATTCCTTTTGATCTTCATTAGGAAATTTTGTTTGAGGTTAGCATTTCAATTTGAATTGTTATTGAAAATATATTTGAATTCAAAATCCATATTTTGATTGTTGTAATAGTATATATAAGAAAAGGGATCGGAGACCATGCACGGGAAGGTATAACAATAAATGTTATATCTTCTATAATAATAAAGCCAGAAGAAGAACATTAAATGCACTTCCCGCCCAGTGAAATGCGGCGTCGTTTTGGGTTACAAATATGGTATAACCGGGAATTGCAAAACGCTGCAGTTTTGGTAATACAAACGTTAATAAGGAAATACCATAAATGTAAATGGAAGACTAACTACTGTGAAAGGAAACCTAATTATTTAAAATACTATACTTTTGGCAGAACACGTTTGTAAACCGCATCATTCCCTTTACATCGGAAAGGGAATCGTTGCCGTCGGTTCGATATCCCAGGTATGCCTTCACCGGGAAGGCCAAAATGTCCATTAATACGCAGGTTTATATATTACAGGTTAGTACATAAATGCAATTTACGCATCAATTACAGTTCAGGCAATCTACTAATCAAATTGAAACTGATATCCCATTTGCATTCCAACTTCAGAATCATGGGGATGTATGTTCTTTTAAATCAGTTGATGACGTTTAAGAGGAGGAGTGCTGTTAAGGTGAGAGTGGTGCGATCATACACTGTAATGGAAAGGCGAGGATCCTCAGAAATCAAAAGTAAAGAGTTGGTGCTGCACGACGAAGAGGTATTTTACATTCTACAAAAAAAAATTTCGTTTTTAGTATTTTGATAAGATAAGATTTATAGATTTAGGTATATTTTCCCTTGCTATGTACAGGCAATNATATATATATATATATATATATGATAGAACTAAATTCATCCATACATTCAAGTGTATAACAACATATGTATATGGTAGAATATGTGAAAGAGTTTAGCTCAAAATTGCCCTTTCATTCATTGTTCTTGAGTTGTTTAGAGAAAAGAGAGAGCATGAGAGCTTTAGAGAGAAGAAGAGAGGGGAGCCAAAAGTTCCCTAAAGTGAACGGTTAAGGCCTATATATAGGGCTAATAATACACGTACCTAATACTGGAATACATGCATAAAATACGGAGGATGGTATTTTTCGGGGTATATTCCTTATCAAGTAGCCCCCAATCCGTGCCCTGACGTCGAGCCAACGAAGAAGGGCTTGAGCTGGAAAACCTGTCCATATAGCCCGCAACTTACGCTGGTTGTCTCGCTAGAAACCTTAGGCCATGAAAAAACTCAATGGGAAAAAATCTTAGCTTAAGGAAAAAAAGAGCACAACTTTAAGCACAGTCTTTTGGACTATAAGGGTCGTTCGAACTCTACCGATCGAGGGATCGGATTTGTGATACGATTGAGAGGTCGAATTTACCGCTCTAGAGACCGGATGGTCGGGAGGTCGAACCTAATATCGATTTAGGGATTCAAATTTTCCAATAAAGGGATTGAATTTACTCGCGATCTATGGATCGAGTCTCTAACATGATTTAAGAGACCAAGTTTTACCGATCTAGGGATATTCGGGCTTTACCAATCAGGGGATTGAATTTTAAATGAGATCTAGCGATTAAGTCTTACCAATCAAGGGGTTGGATTTATTCGAGGCGGAACGCCAACCTGGCTGGCTGAATTGCCTACCTCGTAGGGCTTAATGCCGGGAATTGGTCCCGGGCTAACTGTGCGGGTGATGGCGATATGATGCCGATCTAATCGTGCTTATAACGTCGGTGGTGGTAATGTCGACCTAACCGAACATAACTACCTACTATGTAAGACTTATGTCGAGATATGATCTCGGGTCGATGGTGGCAATGCCGACCTAATCGGGCTTAAGACGCCGGTGGTGGTAATGCTGACCTAACCGTACTTAATTACCTATTACGCAGGGCTTACACCGAGATATGATCTCGGGCCGATGGTGGAAATGCTGACCTAATCAAGCTTAAGGCACCGGTGGTGGTAATGTCAACCTAACCGGACTTAATTACCTACTATGTAGGGCTTACACCGAGATATGGTCTCGGGCTCATCGTGCCGATGGTGGCGATGCCAACCTAATTGGGCTTAAGGCGCCGGTGGTGGTAACGCCAACCTAACCGGACTGTGCACACGACTAATCTATATATATGACCGTGTATAATTTATAAAGCGAGTTAAAAAATTTACAAGCTTTAAAAGGTTTAGCTTCGCTCGCTTGCAACTTTGGATAAGTGGGTTCGAGCGTTTGACAGAGTTCATGGATCTTAATAATCGCGAATGAGCATCTTACTCCCAACGCCCTATGATCGGGCAACTAAACGGGCGCCTTGCTCCCGTAGTGGGCATTATTCACCAAAAAGATCGGTCGTCCGAGGACCATAATGGGCACCTTGCTCCCACAAATCGGTTCGAAGATCGTAAGTCGTAACGGACACCTTACTCCCGTAGTTTTTTTTCTAACTTTTCGGTCGTAGTGTTTTTTTCGACCGCCGTCGTAATTATACCGGGACATGACCCCGGGCTTACAATGCCGATGGTGGATGGACTGACCTAACCGGACTTATTACATATATACTGCTATTACAATTTTCTAATTATGAACCTATAACCTATACAATTTACTAGGACTATGCTAAGTACAATCTACAAAACAAATTGGGATAAGGGTCAAATAGGCCCTTAAACTATAAGCCAAAGTGCAATTAACCCCTTAAACTAAGAAAAGCTCCAATTAACCCCTTTATCTCTTCACTTTCATGCAATTTAACCCATGACTTATTAAAATTGTGCAATTAACTTATTTTGTAGGTAAACTCCATGTAATAACAGGTAAAATTGTAATTTTAAAATAAACTTTAAATAAATAAATAAATAATTTTTTTTGAAAGGAAAAATAAAAATAAATTAATTAATTTAAAAAAAACAAAAACAAAAACAAGATTGGCGGCTTCTCCTCAAAGGAGAAGCCGGCAATCTGGCCGCCTCTCCGGACGGAGAGGCTTCTTCGTCCGTCTTCTCCATCCAGTTGGACGGAGAGTTGGTTATTATTATTTTTATATATATTTTTTAAAATTATTTGAAATAAATTATGATTTTTAAATTTTAAGTTTTTAAATTTTTTTAAAAAATTACCAGTTACCTACAGACAACTTGTTAATAAACTTAATTGCATAAAAATAGAACTTAAAAGGTGCTAATTGGAGCTTTTCTTAGTTTAGGGAGTTAATTGCACTTTTTCTTATAGTTTAAAGGCATATTTGACCCTTATCCCAAACAAATTAAATCATGATCTTAAATGTACAAAGCACATGCCAGATACACCATCTTTAATTTCCATGCGCCTTCGTCTGCCACCTCACCCAGGATTAAAAATGACTAATGCATATGCACTTACACATGAGTATGTGTCATCATAAATGTAATTAGTGCATGCCTGACCATTAATTTCCATTTGCAAGGGATTGCTAAGGAAGAGGTTTGGAGACTTGTTCAGAGCTTGCACAATGTCGGAAGTGGTCTATAGAGATGGTTGGCTGGAGGTGCGCCTGCTCGTTTAGATACTTTGATAGCTGACGTATCGCCTTGAGCACATATACCGCAAGCTCGTAAGGTAGCATGCAGAATTCATTCACCCGGTTTCTCCGATCATGCACGGGGCGAGGAGTCACCTGCTCGAGGAAATAATTGGTCGGACTACCCTCTATGCCGAGCCTCTACTTTGAAACGCATCCAATCGGGAGACTAACTTGGGACTCCGATCAAACCCACCAGCCCGGAATCTTGATGTCTACGTCACTACGTGGTGGTAGAGGTTTGAAACATGCACTCCATGCCTTCACGCAACTGAGGTTGAAGTTCCATTCAGGGCGGATTTTTTTGATTTGCCGGCCCTGTGCTAGTAACTAAGTGAGGTCCTATAAAAGTATAAATAAACTGCCAATGGAAGAAAAATTGTAAAGAGAAAAATGCAAAAAAACATAATTTTAGACCAATATAATCACAAATACATGTACTAACTATTAGGTCAGGGCTGGACTAAGGGCCCCAAAATTTTGGGGCCTTGTGCGGTCGCACATCTTGCACGCCCTAAAATCCGCCCCGGCCCTGGTTCCATTCGGTCACTAGGTGAAGCTATACTGGCTGCATACGAAACGACCAACTTTGTGATGGAAACCGGGAAGTGAATCACGCTAGGGGAAATCTTAAATGATCACAAGGCCGAATAACGATCGAGGAGACAAGTCGGAATCACACACACACACACACACACACACATATATATATATATATATATATATATATATATATTGAGAATATTATAGTAAATTGATCCATAAAACATAAAATATAACCCTTAACCAAACAAGGTAATATTATATTCCACAATTATCCAAACCAAGCACAACAATCCAACTAAACACATAAGGCTATAATTTTACATTTCTAAAATCTCAAATTACCTTCTTGGAGGTGGTAATCTCATTACCTGAGTTATCCAAGATTGGGTGAACCAAACGCCCCTTAGGGTTAAACAAAACCACCAAAATGAATACGAAAGCATCAGTAGTAAAACCAAAATCAAGAAAGATTATGAATATCGTCACGAACACGAATATTGAGTCTTCTAAGCCATATAGAATGAAGAATCATGTGGAAGACATCATAGCGTTTGGGAGGATTGTTAATCTCGAAATGCCTCCTCATCTTGATGCCCCTCATCTGCAACTTCAAATACTCCCTCTGGGAAATCCCCGTCAAGATTTTCTTGAGGTTCGGAATATCCCTCACCGGAATAATCACCGCAAATGCCTTCCAGTTCAGCACGTCGCTGAAGGGAATAATGTAGCCCTCCTTTATGAGCACGGGGACGCAGCCCATGTAGAGCGCCTCCACCATTCTGGGACTGGCCACTTCGTAGCCGCTGGGGCAGATGCAGTACTTGCTTTTGCGCATCATGCCATAGTAAGAAAGCCCCTTGGGAAGGTAGCTATGGATTTGGACGTCTTCGTCGCTTTTGTTCTCCCAGTGTTGCATCAGGATTGGGCGTATGGGGCCGTGGAGGCCGCCGGAGTAGAACACCAGCACGCTACGCTCTGACGGAGATGGGCCGCCCAGAAGGCCCTTGGTTGTGCCGTGTGGGAGATGGATTTCCGGGATGGAGACGTCCCTCTTGGGGTCGAATCTTTCTGAGGTGTTGGCGTTGCATAGTGCCCGGATGGAGTTGTTGTGTAGGTTTGGTACGGCAAATGAAATTTCAGGCCCCTGCACCATTGCATGCAAATTAAATATTAGAAAAAATGTTGAATTTAGCCCTCTAAAATTTATACTATAAGTCAATTAATTCTCAAAACTTTTGAAAGCTACAATTAAGCTCATCAAAATATTGAAGGCAATTCACTACGATTCCAACAATGCTCCGTCGACTAAAATTGATGATAGACAAACAATCGCCTTTGAAGAAGGTGATCAACAACTAGCTAGCCTTTTAAGAAGATGATCAGAGAAGGTGAGTAGGTGACCCTGGCTGGTTGGTCACCTTCTCAAAAAAAAAAAAAAAAAAAAATAACGAGGACAATTTATTGGTTGTGGGAGTACTTTGGTCTAGGGCTGTCAAAGGTAAGGCGGGTTAGGGCAACAAAAAAGATGGCCTGCTAAATAGCGGGCCTAACTAGCTTAGCCTGTGCAGGCTAACCAGCACGAGCCACCGGCCAGGCTTATTAAAAAAAATTAAATATGCATATATATGTTACACAACAAGGTTGTACTACTTTGGTCGTCGAAGTCTCTCGAAACTATAGTGACATGTTATTAGACCTGGCAATTATGGACACAACCCATTAACACGACACGAAACCGGACACGAAAATAGCGGGCTAGTGTTTAGTCTTAATGTGCCCCGGGTCGTTAACGGGTTGACCCGTTAAGGACCCGTTATGTTTAGTGTCTTAACAGATCAACCCGTTAAACCTATTAAGAACCTATTTAACCCGTTAATATTATCATGTTAACCCGTTTACACGAACCCGTTATACAAACATGTTTATAACCCGCTAAAAACAATTGTCATTTAGGTAAGAATCATTGTCATGAATAAGATTACATAAGATATCATGAACATGACTAAGGATGAATTTACTACATTAGACCAAGATCCTACACCAATTATTGATATTCAACAATCTCATATTTGATTTTTTATTGTGTTCAGTTTTATTTAAAAGCTAGTATGGACTTCTTTAATTATGATTTTTTGATGTTATTTTATTATTTTATGAATGTTATAAATTGAATATTTTTTTAGTTTGTTTGATGGATTGAATTGTTGTTTTTTTTATTTTTATTTTTATTTTTTATATAACTTAACTTTAAATTTTAGTTTTTTTAATATATTAATAGGTTTCGCGAGTTGAATCGGGTTTCGTGTCGACACTACCCAAAACATGTCTATCGTGTCAACCCGTTTAACACGTTAATAAATCGTGTTCGTTTTCGTGTTAAAAATTTGAACCCGTTAACCTTAACGTGTCATGTCCCTGTTTAGCCTTATCGTGTTTGTGTAGTTATTGTGTTGTCCCGTTAACGAACCTTGTACACACGAATTGCCAAGTCTACCTGTTATTACTCATCAATAACTCATTTGTGAACTTAATTAACATGTTGATGTGTTTAATTATAACTTTTAAAAGTGTAAAAACCATTCACTTGTCCAATAAAGTTTAAAGACTTTTAACCATGTTTCCTCTCTTCTAAACATAATGTTTAATTTAAAAATATTAAAATAAGGGAGTAGATATATACATACCCAGTCATGGCAAGCAACCATGAAATGATCAGCGCCAAGACTCCGATTCCAGAAGGGGTATTTATGGGCAATAACGTTAACATAATCGAAGGCAGTGTTCTTCATTTCAGTCCAGCTATGGGATTCACGAATAAAAACCACATGCGTTAACATGGTAACGCTGATGGGGAGGAAGAAGAGATTGGCCTGATTTGGGTCAGAGGTTCTGAAGGGAGTGATATCCATTGCCTGAATGAAATAGCCTTCGATTGCATAGGTATGCATGCATGGACCAAAGTGAAATACTGGGGGATCCCCTTCCTTGTACACGTACACCTTCAGTGTTTTCTCCATTTCCAAATAGCTCCTGTCATGTTTTCCATGCATGCAATGCAATTTTAAGCTTTAATTTCCACTCAAACTTATTTAGGAATGTGTGTTTGTGCGTTGTTCATGTGGCACGTCTCCCACTTGATACCTTCCTTCGATCACTTGCAGGAATTAACGTTAACCTTAGCTACACTTTGACACTGGAAATTATATATAGTATTATAATAATAGGATTCTTTGTACTATAATAATCTTAGCTAAACCCTAAACCCTAAACCACACGCCATGGATAAATTTTGTAACTTCAATCCCAATTTATTATTTATGTGGGGTCAAAGAAAAAAAAACCCCAATTTATATGGGGCAAATGAGTGTGGGCAAGCAACAGATCAGAGTCTTTTAATTGTTAAGGTAATAAGGCACATTCCACACAATCACCCACTTTTAAATTTACATCCTTATAGTTCTTTACCAATTAAGTTCAAAAGATAGACTTTACTAAAAGTCCACCATAAAATATGTGGTGTGGGCTTCAAAGACAGTGTGGAAACTCAATTGTTAAGAATAACTTTAATTTATAATTAATTTTTCTTGCCTCCCATTAACTAATTTGGTACACCCAACAATATTTCAGCTACTAAGGTAGTTAATTAGGCATATATATCATATTGCCACAAGGTCAAAATTCGATTCTTAAATTCAAATGTGAAAGTGTACTGTCGCCTAAAAAGACAAAGGAAAAATACAAGTTTGAAAAGTATGGAGAAAATGTACCTGTGAAAGGCTGAGGCATTCCAGTACATAGGGCCATTAGGTATGAAGTCGTCATCTTTTGCTGGGTTTCCCCTTAGTATTGAAGCTCGAGATCGCGCAAGTCCAGCTTCCAACATCTCTAACTTGCTGTACCTTCTCGATGATGATGGTGATGTTTCCTGTATTCAACAATTACCCATTAATTAAAACGTTGTAAAGTTAAAGCAATGGATCGGATTAGAGCTCCAGCCAAATTGGTGGACTTTATAATTATGCGCTATGATTAAAAATTTGGACTATAAGAACAATCTATTAGCTATGAGCAACTTAAACTGATATAACATGATACTCTGCATTAGTTATGAGCAACCTAAACTAATTTATTTTTATTTATTTTGTCAAGTCACGAGGTGTATCATACTCATTTGAGAGATCAGATTACTCCGAATTTAACCTCTCTTAAGGGACAAAAATGCACAGTCATTCTGGATTTCTGGCCAACCAAGTTATAAGTCGTGAACAACTTAAACTGATTTAACATGCTATTCCGTATTCGTTAGGAAGAACCAAAACTGATTTAGCATACTAAGATCAGGTTTTGCACTCCTTTAAGTAGTGACCTGGTTTCAGATTTCCTGGTAACTCAAAAAAGCAGTAGAAAGTTAAACTAAGAATTTATACCGACGAGTTGTTTGGACGGAAAATTTCTTGTGTCTGGGGAGTTGAAGAGCCATTGAAGACCCCACCGCGGCCGTGTAGGAAGGGAGAAGCGAAGAGCAAAAAGGAAGTCCGAGGGCCGGAGAAAACCGCCAAAGCCGCCACCAGAAACAGCGGCATCATAATCCACAAAAGCCTAAAAGATGATGAGAACGAGGCCGCCATCCTTTCTTCAATTCTGATCTCTATCTCTTTCTGTCCTCTCCTTTTTGTTCAATCTGTGAGGAAACTTTGTAGGGAAAGAGAGAATAGAGTGAGGAGAGAGTAAAGTATAGTAAAATTGTAAATGAAGCATGGAGAGCGTTTTTAGTACGTGATGGTGAGATTTCTCATGCAAAAATGAAAACTGGATCCATGAAATAAATATGGTATATATTTTTCTGCATTGTATATATATTAATGCCTTGGCATTAAAGTTAACCATCAATCGTCCCGCGTACCAAACAAGATCGAATACTCTTCCTTACAAAAATTTTACAATGTTTATATATATTATTACAAACAAAAAATAAGGTAAGAAATATATATTTAATTCTTTTTTGTTAGACCATGAGGTGTCCGGCAAATTATTGTGTGGGCCATGGTCCACACAACTATGTACATTCAGTATACAAATAATGTACATCCCCTGAATATAATGTACATTATTTTTATACTGAATGTACATTATTTTTATATTGAATGTACATTATTTAATAGTATGGTCCACGCAATAATGATTGGAGGTGTCCTGAGTAGGCCCTAACTCATATGAGGTACCTTTAAGCCCATACCATACTCAGCCTAATCCCCATTCGCACCGGACCGGCCCAATTAAGGAGCAAAATGCTGGTCAGATCAGTTTTTAATTTTTTATTCCATATAAATTGCTATATGTGCTATCTACCATCTACAATCTGCATCTCTATCTACATCTACAAGCCAATAAAGTTAATATTCTAACAGAAAGAAAAAAATGTTGGTGGTAATTATTTATTTAAACGAATGGTTCATATTATTTTGATTTTCGTAATTTTTTATGATTTTCCTTCTTTACCCTCTATTATATTATTTTCTTCCTTTCAATAACTCACATCCCATTAATATAAACTTTAGTAACGGAATAATCCGTTAACTTTTAACTTACTAATTAATTTCTATAAAAAAAGTCTTAGGTTCGAACCTCATCCCAATCAGAGTTGGCATAATTAGCGTTGGCATATTTGTTAAACATATACTACGAATATGTTAAAAAAATTATTCGTTATTATAAAAAAAAAAAAGATACAATTTCATTACTTATATTGTTTTTATTTTCTACCATAAAAATTATTCATCATCAAAAAAATTAAAAAGAGATATAATTTCATTAGTTATATGTCTTTATCTTCTGCAATAAAAAATATTCATTTTCAAAAATTAAAAAAAATAAATTATTGGTTATATCGTCTTTAGGTGGGCAGAGAAATATAATGTACATCAGACTCTCAGAGTTTCAACAGAAATATAATGTACATCAGATTCTCAGAGTTTCACTTCACTGTTTGGTAAAGACAGCGCTAAAAACACAGCTAAAGACAGCGCTAAAAGTGAGCAGAGAAATGTAGCTCGGAGTTTCACTTCAGAAGACAGCGCTAAAGGCAACGCTAAAGACAGCGCTAAAGGTGGGCAGAGAAATGTAGATAAGACAGCTGAGGTGCATGAGGAATTGAAGAAGACGTGAATGTGGAATATAGACTCTCTCTCTCTGGAAGCTCTCCGGGCAACCCTCGTCGGACCTTTTGGAACGAAGCGTCAACAACTCCAAAACTAAAAGTGAACAACCAATGGAGACAACAACCGAAGGAGATGAACGGCCCTCCACCTTTGGGGGTAGACTCGAACCTGGATCCAATGGGTCAAGCTGCGGCCCATAAAAAATTTTCGTATAAATATAAAGATAATAAGCTGAACAGGCAAATTATACCCTGCACCACGGTGCACATAGTAATGTGCACCATGTACGTAAACGACGTCGTTTTGAGCATTGTAAACTAATCGTCCGTTTTTTTAGAAATCACGTTTCCCGTTTCGCGTGGTCTCTGTATTTATGTTAATATTCTGTGTATTCCAAGTATTCATTCTGTGTATTCTAGGCAACCGTTCTGTGTATCCTAGGCAATCGTTATGTGTATTCATGTTAGTAACACATGTTGTGATGTGTTTGTGCATTCGAATGTTTAGGAGGATGAATTCTGTGCATTTTGTGTCAATATTCTGTGTATTCATATTATTAACACAAGTTGTGATGTGTTTGTGCATTCGAATGTTAGGAGTATGGGTTCTGTGTATTTTGTGTTAATATTCTGTGTATTCTAGGCAAACATTCTATGTATTCTAGGCAAACGTTCTGTGTATTCTATATAATGATTATGTGTATTATAGATAATGAATTCCCTAGAGTCATTAGCGTCCACTAACATCTGTGTATTTTGTGTCAATATTCTGTGTATTCTGGGCAAACATTCTGTGTATTCTAGACAAACATTCTGTGTATTATAGATAATGATTATGTGTATTATAGATAATGAATTCTCTGGAGTCATTCGCGTTCGCGTCCAATAACACCAAAACGACGTCGTTTTACGTACGTGGTGCACCGTGGTGCAGGGTATAACGATTGAGCTGAACAACAACATGAAATTTGGGTTCCATGTACCAATCGGAGGTTGTAGAAGACGACCAAGACAAGGAATGCCCGAACATCTACTTAACCAGAGCAGAGTAGTCGGAGCTCAGAATGCCTTGGATTCAATCGCTCATTATCAAACTCTGCGTTCCCAGGCGCCCCATTTTTTATTTGTTTTTAATTTTTTAAAAATTATTTTAAGAGTTAATAATTGTAAATTGTTTAATATTTTAAGTTTCTATGCTTTTAATACTTAAATAGTTAATACTTAATAAGTAAATAATTATTAATTATTATTTATTAATTATTAGTATAACACTTATTAGTTTAATTTAGTGATTACTTATTACATATTATTTTATTAAATTATTACTTATTAGACAATTACAGTACATTTGGTTCACGGGATGAATTTGGAGGAAATAGGAATAGTATTTCATAATGAAATAGATAAGGAATAAAACATGAATTGTATTATATTGTTGGGTTCATTGAATGAATTTGGAATGAATTTGTAGGGAATATGAATATTATTTTTGTTTATATCTAAGTTGTCTTTAATCAATAATTCTTTAATATAACTATGTGTTTTTATAATAATAATAATAATAATAATATTGTTGGAGAGATACATGCAAGGTTGAGAGATTAACTCCTAGCCTAAGTTTTTTTTTTTTGAGTTTGAATATGTGGTTAACATCCTTCTGTATATTATGTGTGCGTGTGCGTGTGTGCGTGTGTATATATTTATGTATATGATTTTATTGGTACGGGGTCCACAATAAAATGGACCTCCGGGGTCCCATGTCCCCATCAAAATACACACACACACACACACATAGGTTGAGAAATTATGTATTATTATTATTAGTATTTTTTTTGAGAAAATTATTAGTTGCGCGCGCACACACATAGGTTGAGAAATTATGTATTATTGTTATTAGTATTTTTTTGAGAAAATTATTAGTATTATTATTGTTTGTTGGTTTTATCTCCCAAGGGATGGTCGAACGGCAAGACAACACAATCAATCAAATAAATAATAATAAATAATAGCGAAGGAAAAAATAAATAGACACAACGATTTTGCATCTCTTTTAGGAAACTTCCCAAACCGCCTTCCCCTTCACTCGCCCACAGCTCCGAGGTCGATCGGACCGCCTTCTCGATCTCTTCCGAATATTAAATCCTGAGCCTTAGTATTTCCCATCAATCGTCTTTTACTCTATCCCGAGCTCTAAGTATCGAGCCTTATCTCATCCCCCATCAATTATTACTCCATATTATAATAAAAATACATATTTATATTAAAGAGTTATCAAATAAAGACAACTTAAATAAAAATAAACATACATGTTATATTTAATGATAGATAAAATTATAATTAATTATGTATATACATTTATATAATACATTATATTTATTAAATATAAATATTAAATAAATTGTAAAGGGTATTTTTGGTATTTTCAATATAAAAGCTATTTTCAAAGGCATAGAAATAGTTAATACCAAAGCACTTGGTCATAGCCTTTTTGAGGTACAAGCAAATACCCGGAGTATTCCGGGGTTATCGATCCACAGAGAAGCGGGGTATCAAGCACTAGTTACTAATTAATTCATGAGAAGCTATTCCTACGCTAACAATNGGGAACATTTCTCCATCCTTTAGCCAATTAGATAACACTTTAATTACTACCCATAACGATAATTAAGCGTAATCATCACCACTTACTCAATGATACAATTTACAAATTTTGAACATATAACACATTAACATACCTTCATACCATATATATATATCATATAGAATATACTATACATATATTCATATACCATATGAATATAATTCGGTGTACACACCTACTATATATATAACCCGAATACACATACATACTAAATATAGTATATATATATACACGTAACACACATACTACATATATATATATACACATTTGCACACCACATATACTATATATATATACACACCACACGCCACATACATATATACATATATATACCATAATATACTTATATATATATATATACACACACACACCACACACCATCTATATATATATATACATATTCCACAATATACCTATATATATATATATACACACACCACACGCCATATATATATACATACATATATATTCCATAATATACCTATACATGTATATACACACACCACACGCCATATATATATATACATATATATTCCATAATATACCTATACATGTATATACACACACCACACGCCACATATATATGTACATATATATTCCATAATATACCTATACATATTTGTTTGCGTACTAGTAACCAAATTTCACTAACACAACAATTTGTAGCCATAAATTAGGTGACATACACCCTATATACACCATATACAAGCAATATATACAAAACATTTTTACTAAAATCCACAAAGTCACAATCAACCATCAATTATTCAAATTTGAGCAATCTAGTCCAACTTAAGGGAACTCCTTACCTCCAAAGTAGTTAATATTGACTTAAAGATGCTTTTGGTGGATTTTCCCCAATTTCTTCTTGAAACCCTAGCTCCCAAATCATCATCATAACAACAAGATTCAAGAAATCAAGACTTAGATTTAGGTTCTAGGAGGAAAAATAAAACTAATTACCGAAAGAAATTGAAATTTTACCGAACAAAGTTGACACTTGAGAGGGATTTTGGCTATGGAGTTTGAAGCTTCAAGGAGGAAGATGAAGTCTCCACTCTCTCTCACTTTCTCTCTTTTTTTTCGGCTACAAGGGGAAGAAGAGGAGGGAATTTGACTAGTCTACACCTAATGGATGGGACATCACCTAATCTTGGATAAAAAATTCTAAAATATCTTTACTTAGACTGTTTGGGATTAATACAGATAAATTCTCGGTAGAAACTAATTTAATTCTCATAATTTTCGAACCCAAAAATTAATTCCATTCTAAAACTCCAAATTGGGCTAGGTTCGGTATCCTGCGAAATTTCGCGATGTACGACCACCAATAAATTTTGACTGCTATGGGCTAATCTAATAAAATAGGAAATTCCAGAATAATAGTAGGGTGTCTAAAAATCCATTTCTTAGGTCAAACGGGTTCGAATACTAGTTCCTAAAATTATTACGGTTCGTGACCAGTACGTAGATCGCAGCTTAATAACAACTATATTTCCTTATAAAAATTCTTTTGACGCTTCGGTCACTCATCTCAGGTATGTCTTAACTTAAGGACATATTTCTCGAACCTTAATCTGATCTGGAATGACGAGGGGTTACACTATGTCGCTAAGTTGTCACAAATCCGTCGTTATATTAGCTACGGAAACAATCCGTCGCTAAATCCGTCGTTATTTAGGCGTTTTTTTGTAGTGTCTGATGAGGTGATGTTTGTGTGTGAAACCCGAGCCCGGAAAAATTCTACCCCTACAGTTTCGGTCAGAATGACTTGGTCAAGAGCTGCTTCAGTGCCTCCTAAGTCTGAGCCTCCTAAGTCTGCCCCTAAATCTGCTCCAGTTACTTCATCCAAGAAGTCAAAATCCAGAACTTTTCAACCAGTGTTGCTACATTCGGGTTTAGCCGAAGACTGGAAAACTAATTAGGATATGTCTCTTTTGTTTGAAAGGAACATTGTTGAGGATGATCTCATCACACACTACAATATCATATCACTTCTTCGAGATCAAAATCGTTTGCATACTGTTCAGAACATTGGTCCGTACTCATCATGGCTCGTTCCCGAGTTCTTTACAAATTTATAGGAGGATGCAGATGCTTCGGGTTCTGTTCACTATCATGAGATTTTTATTCGCAACAAATGGTACTCCATCAGTCCAGCAACTACCAACAAGTACCTCAATCATCCCTCATCTGATTATTCGGTCTCTGATAAGCACCAAGAATAGCTTATTTTAGAGGTCATTTACGGGCTAGAATTGTAGAGTTTAGTACCCATTTCATAAGAATATCATGCATTTAGACTCAGATGTGACCAAAACTTCTAACGAGAGTATGGAAGATGTTTTTAAGGTATTCTACAGCCAAAAGGAGGACTTAAGGCCGAAACTGAGCAGAAAATGAAGAAACCGTGAAGCAGGAGCCTCTCACGCAGCCTCACACGCGTGTGGAGGGGCGTGGAATAATTCCAGTAGCTCCCCACGCCCTCCACCACGCGTGTGGGAGAAAAAAATGATCGAAGACCGTCGCGTACGAGGTCGCGTACGACCGTACTCACCCTCGTACGCGACCCAAAATCCACTATTTAAAGAAGCTTTGGCGGAAATCAAATACGAAGCATCCTTAGGATAGTTTTAGATCAAAATTTCTTTTAGGGTTTTCTCCCCTTGGGGGAAAATTCCTTTCCTTTTAGTTTAGATTAGATTGAAGATCAAGATAGAGGATTGAATTTCAAGAACAAGATTGTAAAGATCCCCTTTCTAAGGGTGGTAATCATTCTCTCCATTATCTAATCTTATACTTGTTTCTTTGTTATTTCCTTTCTTGTTCTTGTTTCTTTATAATGTT
>CM008338.1:31596135-31623636 GCA_002525835.2 Ipomoea batatas | reverse complement strand
TGCTCACCCTCGAGCTCCCGCCACATTTGCAGGATAGTGGATGCCTGTGTGCTTGGCATTTCTTGCTCACCCCATCTCCCCGATATCAGAGACTGAGATTCACCAAGGAAAGAAGAATCAAATGCAGAAACATTATGTAAGCCAGCAACAGCCATTAATATGGCAAACTTAATATTATCAAGCTTTAGCTATGGAAATCATCACCTGGATCTAAGTAGACCTCCAATCTGCTTAGAATCCCTCTAGAAAATATCTGCAGAAATGTAAACTACATTAATCCATCACTTCATCAATGAATCAAACTGACAAAATACCAAAAACTGAACTCACAACAACAACAACAACCAAAAACTGCAAAAATTGATCAAATTGTAATACCAATCATAAAACTGAGCCTGCTTCTCTCTCTAATGGCACTTCATCTAGATCTAAAATCTAATATTACTTACCCAACCGACGAAACGCCATAATTTTGAAATCTAAAACTTCACTACAAGTAATCCAAGAAAATGATTTTCCTTTTTTCCCCCTTTTCCCTTTAACTCTTTTTGTCCAACTTATCCTATGGTTGGTAATCGGCGGGCCATTCATTTCATTCCCAACTAACATAAAATTAAAATAAAATAAAACTAAAACTAAAATCACCAAACAATCCAAAATCGTACAACCCACCCACCCACCCGCATCAAATACGTGAAAGAAAATTAACATTTTTTTCTAGTAAAAAATATGCAAATTTTTTCCTTCTTTTCGCAAGTAAAAAGGAACACGCAAGCTCATTATGGAAATTATAGTTTTAATAAATTAGCTTAAAACTTTGATTAACTTAACAGAATTTCTTAACACATTCATACAGAATTATTGGCATACTGAGAATCGGAAAACGCTGAAACAGGCGCATTAGAGAGAGAAAAAAAAAAAAGTAAAAATTCTTCAGAAAAGAGAAAACTTGCCTTTTTGACAGCTATTGTTCTTCGCCTCCAGGCTCAAGCACCAACCCAGCAGAGAGAGAGAGAGAGAGAGAGAGAGAGAGAGAGAGAATTTAAGAGAAATGAAAAATGAGAGAGGGGACACGTCAACGTTTGGTCGATCTATTGTTTTATATATTTTTTGACGGAAATTTTTGCCGTGACTCTAACGTCTAATTGTATCGGCGGTGAGGGGTGAGTGTCGTTCTCCAGGCGGTGAGGTTAGGAAACTTCCGCCACAGAAGTCTTGAATTTAACGGTAAGCTGTTCTGCGCCACTATTATGGTGAGCCTCCACGGTAACTTATAGTGGAGGGACTTGAGACACCTTTGACTGTACTTAAATACCCTCACAATGGCTAGTATGAGTCATCCTCGTGGGTAATAATATTATCGGGTATGTTTGTTAGTAAATAGAATTGTATTATTTCAGAGTGAGTATAAGTTTTAGAATGTGTCTCCCTTATTGTCACATGAGCTTATGTTTTATAATGGACAATAGCTAACGGTTACAAGGCATAGCGGTCTCCTAATAACTATAACGGCTCCTCTCAATAAATGTTATGACTCCTTAGTAACTAAGGCACTCTCTACTATAAGTGAGTTGACCCTCTATAACTCATACTCTTTGATGAATCACTCTTTTAATAAAGGCAAATTTTTATGTGGACCATTAAAAAAATAAAAATACATTATTTGTATAATGAATGTACATTATACAAAATAATATATTTTCAGTATTCAAAATAATGTACTTTCCTTAAATACAAGTTATATTTTTAATATACTAAAAATATATTAGTTGTGTACTGAATATACAACATTTGATCGTATACAAAATAATATACTTTCAGTATTCAAATAATATATTTTATGTATACAAATAATATATTTTTTATGATCTACATAATTGTGTGTACCATGATTCATGCAATAACAACTCGTTAATAAGTACATGAGCTCTTACGGGTGACTAAAGTTAATTGGCAAAAATATCAAATCACATGAATTTTAGCCCATAGATTTGATCACTTACAAGTCATGTGAATAAAAATTTGTGGTATTTCACCTCATTTTTAATTTGAATGACCAAAAGTAAGGGAAGAAAAGCATAAGTTATATAGTGGTAATATTCACAATGAGCAAATACCAATTTTGGTCCCAAGACTATTAGCAAAATGACAATTTTGGTCCACATGTTTCATTTCTACCAATTTTGGTCCCACGACTATTGTTTTAGTACCAATTTTCATCCACGACTATTGTTTTAGTGCCAAAATTCATCACGCCAGTCACCCATCCGTTTAAAACATGCAAAAATCTAAAATTGTTAAGCGTATTTTCACCATTTTCAACTTAATATATTCATTTGAGTATGAATAAATGGATTTAAGTCCTAAAATCGATCCAAATTTGCTATTTTCCTCCTCATTTTACCTTAATTTGAGGAGGAGAATTGTGAATTGTGATCTATCTTAGGGCTTAAATGTCTTTATTAATGCTCAAATTTGGGATATTGAGTTGAAAATGACGAAAATAACTTCAAAAACTTTAGATTTCGGCACGTTTTAAACGGATGGGTGACCGGCGCGATGAATTTTGACACTAAAACAATAGTCGTGGATGAAAATTGGTACTAAAACAATAGTCATGTGACCAAAATTAGTATTTGCTCTATTCACAATTATACGCTAATAATGAGAATGCACCTAACCTTAGCTTGTAAGACAAATTGAAAAATTTTGCTATTAAAATAGCATTTTCACTTTCTATGTTATTCTAGCAATATTACACTTACCAGTTACCATCTCTTTTACTCTATTTGATTTACGAGAAAGTCTGCAATCGTTACACGTGTCTAATCGACAAAAAAATCACAATGAGATAAACTATTATAAGTTACTCATAGTTAACCAGTTTAAATAAAATATGACAATAGATAACTCTTACAGGGTGTACCAAGTCAATTCTTGCTCAACTCGATTGGATTGTCAAACGGCCCCGAAATAAACAAATATAAATACTACTCAATAATATAAAGATTATTTTAAGAGAGAATAAATTTAGTACGGAGTAATATTTTTTATAAAGTATATTGCTAATAAATTAACTTGTACAATATTTGGACAAATGTAACTTGGGAGTTTGTATATTGGAAGGCCTTAGACAGATACATTGTATATTGAATTGGATAGTACATTGATGTTGAGTATTGCGAGTATAAACATTGAATTCATAAATAAATATTTTAGAATATATTGGCTTTGAATTTAATTTAAAATTTTAATAAAAAATAAATATATTACAATTATTATAATTAGAACTATTTAGCAAACATCTCTAATAAAATTAATATTTTTTCAATGGGTCTCCTTACCATTTTCTTCTCTTCCACTTTGACAAAAAAAAAAAAAGAAAAAAAAAAGAAAAAAAAAAAAGAAGAAAAAAAGACACCACTATTAAAATAAACAATTCTCCTAGGCAGCAAAATATCGATTAATCCTTATGGAGGATCTAACGAAGGGACAAAGAAAGTTGCTCAATTATTCTTAAACATTAAACATAAGTGGCAAAAGAATTAGCGAAGAAATCAATTGTTCTATATAAATATGTCTACCCTCAAACACACTTCCTACTATCATCTCAACTCATGTTTCCAAGCTATGAACAAGTTACCCATGGGATATATTACCCAATCATCTCCTTCAACGCACCATCAATCACCAATTTGGAATCACCATCTACCACAATTTAACAAAAGTCTTTCTCTTGTGTCAGTTGCAAACCCGTAAAAATGGCGCAAAGCTCTACTTCTTATATTGAATAAGGCTTTAAGGTTAACTTCTATCTCATTTTCTACAAATAATTGATTGCTAGTAGATGCATAGATGATACACGCAATGGTTAAATATTTCAATCATTGTTATACAGTTAACTGATGACCATGTTTTTCTCTTCTTTTTTTTTTTTTTGAAATAACTAATGTCCAATTGGTCATGTTTGGTAACATAGCTTATCAGTTAATTTTGACTTGGTTAAATAGTGAATATAAGTGTTTGATTACTCAAAACAATTTTTTTATTAACTTTTTTGAGAAAAGTAAAGGTTTTTTTTTTATAATCAGTTATCAACTAATAACTAATTTACTAAATATCTTTCTAAAATTAACTAATGCTATTAACTAGTTAAACTCACTAGCTCATTCAGCTTACAGCTACCCCTAACCGCTATTTACCATAGATTCCTATTATGTTTCATTTACTTTTATTTTCTGATTAATGAACTAATATTAAATCAAATTCAAAATCAATAATCATGTCATTCCAATAGATATTAGAAGTCCATATATATGTCAGTGGGATAGGTAGACTTAAAGATCTCAACCAATAGAAGTTGCAGTAGTAGTGAACTTGGACAATTGAGGTCGTGGTGTTAGCTTGGAGGTCCTTCTCCAATTCATTCTATTCTCTCTTTAGCTTTACTATATTCATATTTTTAATGCACTTCTATGGGTGCTCTCTCATATTAAAATTTGTTATCTGTCAACATCACATTTAAGAAAAATGAATATACATACATATATATTAGAGAAACATGTTGATATATCAATATTCTGACAGAAAAATCTATGGCCGTTATTCAAATGTGAGCATTAAGATGGCCTAATTGGTAAAAAGACTACAAGAAGATAAATCAATTTAGGTTGTCCATAACTAACCGACTTAAACGAAGAAAACCAACAAAGAGCACCCATGAAAGTTAAACTTGACACCTTGTGACTGATTACCAAGTCAACTATGTGACTAACTTGGCTGAAGTTATTTCTATAATTATGTAAAAAAAATAAAGGAACTGTTTTTTTTTAATAGTACTGACTCTGTTACAATGTAGTATCTTTCATAGCCACTCACATCATCCATGTGGGAGTGTAAACCGAGATGTGCTGATGTTGTTAGTTAATAAAAACCTAAATAATAAGAGCAATTTGGCCGTAAGTTTTAACCGTCACCAAATTTGCACGTATATCTGATTTTAGAAATCTGTGTTTTTTTTTTGTCCACAGCAATCCATATTATTTGTCTTGGCAATGAGATAGATACTGCTGAGAACGAAGATATTTGTTCATTTCTTGATAATGATAATTTTCTGATTTACTACACTAAGAATTTAATTTGATTGTCAAGACTTTTCAAAATTTGAATTGGAATGTGTTTGATAAAATATGGAAATACTTCATCAGTTCAGTTGGGTCAATGAGGTCGGGAATGATGAAACCAGTCTTGTGTTACAATTAAAGGTAAATCAGCATAAGTTGGCTATAATTTACCGATTCAAACTTAATAGACTAATAAACAGCTCTTACAAGAAGTTAAATTTATAACTTTGTAATTATTAAGTCAATTCGGTGACCAATTTAACTGGAGTTGCTATCATTATCTTTTATGAATTGATCATGATGGCATCATGCATAACCCTCTCTCATAAAAATAATCTCTCAATTACTTCTTTAAACAACCATCATAACCTCTCATAAATTATTCAATCCAAACTCTAAAGTACAAGCAACACTTAAAGTATATAGTTGCATATATGTGTGTATTATTAATGTAAATATTTTTTTTAATGTTCTTTTAATAATCATTGTGTTGGCTTTAAATAAATTCAATAAAATTATTAATGAAGATAATTAAAGAATTGATGAAGATGTTAAATACTTGGTTGTTAATATATTAATTATGAATTTATGACTAATAAGTATTACTATATTATATTATTAAAGCCTTGATTTTGACAGACTTAAATAATAGCTAATTTATTTATTAGTAATATTAAAGACGATATGATGTAATATCCTTTAAAAAAAAAGTAGTCAGGTGAGTGGAATATAATTATTGTATCACACTTTAATTTATCTCTTTTATGTAATTTGTGAATTATTATATAAAAGCGTGATTTATTCAGTGCACATTTTTAAGTATTTATTGTAATATTTTTTGTCATTAAAAATAATAAAAATAAAAATACAATCTATAATTAAATAAATTATATTTTTTTAAGTCCAACTAAAACGAAAATCTTAATTATTGTTAGATGTGGACAGTGGAACCAATTCTCGATTATCCTCTTCTTTCTTGTTTTTAGCGTTTTGCACCTAAGAACTTATAGGGACAGATCTATAGTGTGACGAGTGGTGTCAATTCATGTTATGTTTATTTTTTTGTGATTTATATGTTTTCTATTATCGCCGATTTTTTTTCTGCAATTTTAATTCTCCATATTTAGAATTAAATATACGTAATATTCACACGTATTCAAGATACCTTCCTTAAGTTTAAATTATGAGATTCTTAATTTTACGTACTCAAAAAAATTATATTATTTCAGAAAATATGATTTATTTTTTTTTTGAAAAAAAAAAGAAAAAAAAAAAGCTTAAGTGATGTAGAGGAGAAACTAGATTTAAAAGCGGGAGTAAACGCACTCAAAGAGCATCGAAGAGCACAAGGAGGCTCTACGTACTTGGTGGATTGCAAACCTGCCTTCTCAGTTCTCACGTGAGACAAAAAATACTGACGTCTTAAGAGAGGGTGATAAATGTGATGATCTTAGCTTTATGCTAATTTACGGCAATCTAGTGGCCAACTAAGGCACCTCTGTGTTAGATTATCCACAAAATAATATCAGGGATCTTCTTCAAATGTGTCTAGCACTTTGAATTAGAGGGTGAAGGGGTAGGTTTCTATTCTTATGGGATAGTATATTCTCAATTGTACTAAAAAAAATTTGATAAAATGAACTATAAAATTATTCGCAAGAATCTCATATTATTTTTGAAAGTTTACATTCCTAATAACTAAACAAGATAATCTAATATTCTCTTAAATTTGAATTTAAATTTTTTTTAAAAAGATTTGAAACATTTGTATAACATTAAGACAATCACCATGTAATGCATGTTCAATTGTTCATCTTGTCGCTGTTGAATGCCAACATATGTTTTTCTCTGAGCATTAATATTTAGTAAGGCCACAATAACCTTATGATCTATTGGCACGAAGTGACTCTCCTAAATGGAAGGTCACCAGTTCAAGTCTCAATCGGAATAATCTTAAATATTTAATAAGGCAAACGCGTACGTAGAGATATGGCATGATTCTTTATAATGCTAGATATGGTACAATTTAATTTTAATTCATATAAAAAAAATTGTACTTCAATCGTGGGGATGCAATACTTTTGACTAATACAGGTAGTGAATATAATCTATGATGTGATATTTATACGAGATCTAAGTTACATATACCATGAAGACACATGGTTAACATGGCATCCTATAATAAGTAATAGTGATCGAATGGTCAGGTGGGACGGCAATATACTTAGACAACTATGGTGTCTTGTATTAACAATTTTGCAACGTAAGTTGATCTAGTTTAACATTCCCAAATTTAAGTGAACTACCTAATATAATTCTCGATGAGCTATTTAGTCCGGTTTGAATTGATCCTCCAGAAAGTTAATATTTGGTCTAAAAAATTAGATTTATTATTTAAATTATTAAATCAGTTAGATCGGATCGACTACACTGTACTATAATATCATCAAACTTTATACTAGAAATAATAATAATGCTTTATCATCTTGGCTCGATCGGCCACAAAATTGAGACCGTAATTTTGAAAATTTTAAGGATGACCAAATTATTTTCAAAAAAAAAGGATGACCAAATTAAAACGTAACAAAAAATTAACGAGGATGCTCCATCAAAAGTCGGTTGAGTTGTATTTGTCTACGGAGGACATGTCATCCTCATACCATGTGCAATATAGTAATTACATTGACACACCAAGGAGCAAAACGTCTTAAACAATATAAAGACGTGTTTGGTGGGAAACATGAAGAAAATGCGACTTAATTTCGTTGGTTGGTCAGAACTCAAAAGTGCAACAACAAGACCCTCCTAAGATCCTCTAACCTAACACTATATATTACACTACCTCCCAAGTAAATCCAACTTTGCTGTTCTTCTTATTATGGAATAGGATAAGAATATATTATTGAATGCCATTTGTTATACATGGAAATGAAATCAAATGAAATTTATAGTAAATTTTGACATCATTAGGGATTGATTTGCCCTTAAATATGTAAAATCAGGCAAATTGTTACTTTTAAAAAATAAGAAACCAAGTCTATTTCGGGATGAACCGTCTAAGGACTTGACCTTGAACCCTACCAGGCTTAATTGGTTTCCTCGCACATCATCATCACCCCCGTTCGCATAACACCATACATGTGTTGTCGTCCCCTGAATCAAGATCGATCTATGTTAGCATATCAAATGTGTACAATGGACGAGGATAGTCTCATCGTCCTTACCCATCAAAGTATTGCAACTCCAACCGAGTTGGCCGAACAGCTGACTTGGCAACCACAAGTTTCAAGTTCGACTCCCTATGAAAGCTGTCTATTGGCTTTCTTTGTTTAAATCGGTCAGTTATAAACAACCTAGATTGGTTTAACTCATTGTAGTCCTTTAACGGCTAAGTCATAATGCGAGCTACACTCACAACACATTTTCAAGTAGTGACTGTCAACTTTTTCATAAATAAAAAATTATATTAAGTATACTGGTCAATATTCATAGGATTAGGTTAACATTTAAACTTTTTATTCGGTCTAATATTTAATAGTCATGTTTTTTGCGTATAATTTTTATTGGAGTTTGGACTGACTAATATATAAATTAACAACTATGTAGGAAAGCCGGGTTATATTGCTAGATGTTGGTTCTAGCTTAGCTAATTAGCTTGCTGCATGAGTAGCAGTTAGGCACAAAGCTAATCATGCAAATTAGTGGCCAAAGATCAGCAAACATGTTTATGATGATGAGCCTATTATTATCCTAGGAAACCTTTGTTTAAAGGAAAGTGGTTGCCTTTTAAGCCTTTAATATAGGCTAGTGTCCCTCCAGGACAAGGCACAGTGCTTATGTAAGTGTATATCTTGTAATAAATAATTATAATATAAATTTTTTGGAGTATCAACATTGTAGGAAAATTGAAAATTGTAGGTCTATATGTTATTATAGAATATTTTCTTTAAAAAATTTAAATAAATCAAATGCTTAAAATACTTTTTTTTTTTTACTTTGTATTTATGTTTTCAACATAACACAAAATATGTTAATAAACTTTTTAACAAAAATCTTCTCATTATAAATACATTATTTTTTATTTATGAAAACGTCCACAACCACTATTTAGAGATACGTTCTAGGTAATGCCCACCTAAAGAGGTAAGCTCCCATGGCAATTGTTATAACATGGACTAGGGTTCATATTGCATTGTGAATCCTGATACAAAAATTGTATACCTTCCATTAACATATTATGTACCTAGAGTTAATAGTTTTGTACATGTAAACAAATAAGTTGATAATTGCTGACACATAATATGATAGCTACATGTATAGAAATTGTCAACTGCAGGTATATGATGTGTCAACTACAAATATAAAAGCTAGCTTAAGGTTATTTTTAGACCAGGGTCTACAATGCAAGGTAGACCCTGGTCCATTTTATAATTTGTCTTCCCATGGGGAGTTTAACTTGGAATCAATTGTTATATTGTGGATCACAGTTCACCACACGCATTGTAGACAGTAGACCATGTATAGATTATGTACTTCCGATTAATATTATGCACCTTCAGATTATTTATAGATACATTATGTATTATATATTATACACATACTTGCAATTTAAATATTATGCATTTTAAACACAAGTCGTGATGACACAGTTTCTAATTAATAAATTAAGTGTAGTGGATTTGACCCAAACATTAACCTAATCACATACTTCATCACTAAAGCCATCTGAACCAAGGTGTATTATATATTATAGCTAGGTTGAAATAAGGAATACAATACTTGATTGAAGGTCTGATCATGGGCCATCTCCAAACCTGTCTGTTGTCAATAAAACAAGAAGCACATATATAGCTGTCCAAACTAGAAATTTAGAAAAAGAAATTAAAGAAAATGTGACTGGCTATCTGGTATTGTTTTGTTGTCAAGTCATGGATGATGGATCAAATTGGGTTCATGAATCTTGCTAATTGTATATCCAAATCATTCAATCACTTTTGCCCTTATATTTTGGTTGTGGTTTGTCAGGTTGCATCGCCCAGGTTTTGTTCCATTTGTAGTCATGTGTTTGCATTTTGCGAAATGGTTGTTTTGCGCAGAACACGGTGGTGGCACGGTCTTTGCCACTTTAGGGTACGACTTTCACATCACATTTCACTTCAAATCCACATTGCATGTGGGAGACCTCAGACCTCGAAACCTCCTAAATTAAAGCTGACCTCTAATGGATGGGTTTCGACCTCGCCCTTCTTCGTCCTAACTTAAATAACAAGATTCTCTTTAACAAAATAATGTTTGGCTACGAATAATTAACACACGCGCACGCGCGCTCACACACACACACACATATATATATATATATATATATATATATATATATATATAGAAAAGAGCTGAGATCACATGCAGATACTTTGTCCAAGTGAAAAATAGGGTTGAATGATAGCCATTGAATTTGCTAAAAATGATCATCCAAATTGAACATAGATTATAAAACGCGGTGACAATTTGATCTTTTTCTTTTAGGTCAAACTTAAGGTGTCGTGACTTTCCTTCTTAAGATGCGTTATTTTTGTGTTTAAGGTGAGTCAGTTATTCAGTCGTTCAAACTTAAGGTGCGTGGCTTTCCTTCTTAAGATGCGATATTTTTGTGTTTAAGGTGAGTCAGTTATTCAGTTGTTCGATCAAACTTAAGGTGCGTGATTTGTGTGCTTAAGTTGAGTGATTTGTGTTCTTAATATGCATGCGTGATTTGTGTACTTAATTATGTGTGCTATTTTAATACTTAAGATGTGTTAGTTATAATACTTAAGTTGCGTCATTTTAAAACTTAAAGTGCGTGATTTGTGTGCTTAAGGTGTGTGGTTTGTGTACTTAAGGTACGTCAATTATAATACTTAAGGTGTGCCATTTAAAACCTAATGTGTGTGGTCTGTGTTCTTAAGGTGTGTGGTTTGTGTGCTTAAAGTGCGTGGTTTGTGTACTTAAGGTGCGTCATTTTAATGTTTAAGGTTAAGGTGCGTGGACGCGTGGTTTCCTTTCAAGCACGCGTTTTTTTTTCTTCTAAATTTTTATTGATTTGAATCGTTGATCTATATGTATGTATGTATGTATGTATGTATGCATAATCTGGTTCATATGAAAACAACTAGTATTTTGTACGCGCGATGTCCGAAAATTTATGCCCAATATTAAAACATTAATAAATACAAATAATTAAAATTTATAATTCGAATTATATATACACAAAAAATATATGTATTTTATACACACATATGATTTACCATTCATAGAAATTTAATTAAAACATAATCAACCATTGAATTAATTATATAATGATTTTAATAAAATGATAATTAAAGAATAGGAAAAAGATAGGATAGATATAGGTGTATGGTAATAATGATGTAGTTAAAAAGTAACGGTGTTATAACGGTGTAAAGGTAATTTTGTATAACAAGAACGTAGTAGGGACAATTTTGCCTAATAATATTGAAGTGTACAACATTTAAAATAAAATGTATGCATTTGTTAGCATAAAAAAAAAAGACATAAATCAAGGATATAACCTTGATTGAGACTTATTATGTTTTTTAGAATCCTCATAGAGCCTGTGAAGAAATCTAAACTATCTATAGATACAAAATCAAGTAAAAAAATAAGCCTGATGATTTTTATAAAACATGAAAACATATCAAAGCCATATAAAATAAAAGATCAATGAACATTTAATCTCATGTAATTAACATTAAAAAAAAGAAGAAAGAAATGATTATTATTTAAGGGCAAATTAGTCCTTTGCGCGTATGAAATTAAAGTCATCTATAATGTCAAATCTGAGATTCAATTCCATCATTCCATTTATTATACTTGTATTATTTGTTTATTTTGAGTTTTTTCTCTTAGTAATTACTAGTATTTTTACCCGTGCGTTGCACGTAATGGATTTGTTATAATGTTTTAAGAATATTTGGATTAATATACAATTCTATAAATTATAACATCGAATATTATATAGTGCAATTGATAAAAGTGGTTGGATCGATTATATTTTCTGATATTTTCCTTGCTTCAATTAAAGCAAAAAATTGTCTAATTACCCGTGCAATGCATGGATAAATTTTTTTATTATATATTTAGATGAAATTATAAAAAAAATTCATATTGAACGTGTACATTTATTTGATTATAAGATTAGTGCAAAAGTATTACTCAATTAATTGAATAATATATGACTTGTTTGTCTATAATTATCTTAAGAGAAAATATCATTTTTAGTCCCTCAACTATAATACATGTATCAATTTTGGTCCTTGACTATTAAAAATTTCAAATTAAGTCCATGACTATTCAATTTGTATCACTTTTGGTCCCTAACTATTAACATTTTCAAATTAGGTGCATGACTATTCATTTTGTATCACATTTGGTCCTGCCGTTAAATTTTTCGACCAAATTTCCTGCGAAATCATCGAGGGTGACGACGTTTTCTATTTTTTATTACTTTTTTTTTATTATTTAAAAGTTACGGAGTATTAAAATAATTTTTAAAATAAAAATTAAATAAATTAGTCGGTCACTGGTGACTTCGCCGGAAATTTGGCCGAAAAATTTAACGCCAGGACCAAATGTGATACAAAATGAATAGTCATGCACCTAATTTGAAAATGTTAATAGTCAAGGACCAAATGTGATACAAATTGAATAGTCATGCACCTAATTTGAAATTTTTAATAGTCAAGGACCAAAATTGATACATATATTATAGTTGAGGGACTAAAAATGATATTTTCTCTTATCTTAAAAAGATCGATATGTAATATGACTTATGTAATTATATTATTATTGAAATAAATAAAGAAAAAATGAGAAATAATTTAATTTTAATTATTATAAAAATAAATCCAACGATCAATGTTTATCTTAATTACCATAATAATTATTAGACAATTACACAAATATATGTGTAATTATTATTTTATACCTTAAGTATATTCATTTTTACCATATCGCATTTATTTGTTATTCCTCCGTCATATTTGAATGAATTAATTGTAATTATTATAAATCCAATAACCCATGTTTAATTGTAATTTTACTAATATCTGTGTAATTATTAACTTAATTAACATAATAATTATTATTCAATTATACTAATATATGTGTAATTAATTTCTTAATTATCATAATAATTATTAGATAATTATACTGGCTGAAAATATTATAATATCTATGTATTAAATAATGGTTGAAAATATAATAAACATCCAAATACTCTAAATTTCCATTCTTGTTTTCTACCATATATACATAAATAAAAAATGTAAACAAATTATGTAGCATCTATATGGAAGTTGGTCAAAATAAATCAATTATACCATGCATAATATTACCAATTATGTTATTATGTTATTACCTAATTAATATATCTTTTGTACACGGTATTATGCAATTACGTTAATATGTGAATATAAGAACAATATTAACAATTACTCCGTTATAGATATTATTTAATTTCCATTTTAGATTTTCTTACCAAATAAATTTTATTAATTATTTGACCAATAAAATATTTAATTAATTGACTACAAAATTTTTAATTGGTAATTTTGTAGTCAATAAATTAAATATTTTATTGGTCAAATCATTAATAAAACTTACTTGATAAGAAAATCTAAAATAGAAATTAACTAATATCTATTATGGAGTAATTGGTAATATTGTTCTTATATTCACGTATTAACGTAATTGCATAATACCGTATACAAAAAACATATTAATTAGGTAATAACATAATTTGTAATATTATGTATGGTATAATTGGTTTTCTATTTTGACCAACTTCCATATATAGGGTACTTATTTTGTTTATATATATTTTTTATTTCCGTATATATGGTAGAAAACAGGAATGGAATTCAAGAGTATTTGGATGGTTATTATATTTTCAGTCATTATTCAAAACACATATATTACAATATTTTCAACCAGTATAGTTACCTAATAATTATTACTGTAATTAAGAAATTAATTACACAGATATTAGTATAATTGTGTAATAATTATTATGCTAATTAAGTTAATAATTACACAAATATGAGTATAATTACAATTAAACATGTGTTGTTGGATTTTTTTATAATAATTACAATTAATTCATTCATATATGGAGGAGGAAGAAAAAACTAAATGTGATATGGTGAAAATAAATACACTTATTTTTTTTTTTTTGATGAAAGGATGAGGGGGTGACCTAAAAACAAAAAGATGATTACAAATTAATCGCGCCCCCGGTAATCGGGATACGCCTCTGAAAATGCGCGCCGCAGATATCGTCCTCAACGAATCTCGCCAAACTAGTTGGTGCCTCACTAAGCTCAGCATAATCCACTCTGCTCTGAAGAGCATGTTTCGCAAGGGCGTCAGCAACCTTGTTCTGCTCCCGAAAAACATGACGAATATCCACCTCTTGGAAAACCTCCATAAGAGCACGACATCGACAAATGATGTTGTTGAAACCAGGAGCAGCCTTTGGCGAAGGCTGTAAGAGAGCCACAATGTCGCGAGAATCACTCTCCAAAATGACCCGCTGGTAATCCATGCGAGCAGCCAGCCTCAACGCATGATACACTCCCCAGACTTCAGCTTCCCTAACTGAACACATTCCACTTGTGGCGATGAAGCCCCTGATCCATTTGCCGTGATTATCTCGGATAACACCACCACAGCCAGCGATCCCACCTGAGTTGACATTGTGGTTCATCGTACTGACACTGCCGTCGACATTGATCTTAACCCATCCCATTTGCGGTTTTTTCCAAGCAACGTTAGAGATTGCCCAGTGGCTACTTGAATTCCCTGGCCGACCATGCTTCGCAAACGCATTCCATATCTCGGCTTCCTGCGTCGCTATCCAACGAAGCTTCTGCTCTATTGGTATCGAGTTTCCATTAAAAACCTTGTCGTTTCGCCACCTCCAAAGCCACCAAAGTCGAATCGCAAAACGCTCTGGCCAGCCTTCCTCAAAACCGACTTGAGTTTCACCACGCAAATTCGTGGCAAGCCATTCATCCCAGTGTAGATGTCCGAGTGCCGCGAGCGCGTTAGGACGTAGTGCGTCCCTCCAGATTGCCTTTGCGTCACAGCAGTGGCGGAAGATATGTTCACAGTCCTCATGTTGCCCTGCACAAGACACACACCAAATGTTAGACGTGATATGCCGTCTCGCACGTTCAACATTTGTTAAAATCTTTCCATGAGTAATTAGCCAAACAAAGAAGCAAATCCTCTACGGGACTTTAAGCCTCCAAATACTACGCCAGTTGCGCTGGTAATCGCCAAGGTTAGGGGCATCCAAATGTGCATATGCTGAACTAATGGAGAACTCCCCAGTAGGTTCAAACCCCCAGCCAAAAACGTCGTTAGCGTCAGTTTCCCCCGAGAGCATAAAGGCCGCCAACTTTAGTTTCACCTCTTCCGGTAAAAGCTCATCAAGAAACTCCCATTTCCAACCTCGGCCTTCCTCCCATAAATCACACACATTCGCATAGAGATCAGGAAGGCCAATCGGAGTCTAAAGGAACTCGTATAAAGGGACGCGAAGGAGCCATCTATCCATCCAAAAGCGAGTTTGAGCGCCACCCCGCACCAATTTCACCGTGCCCTCCTCCACCAAGCGATTGGCAGCCTGAATGCCCTTCCAAGCGTTTGAGCACCGTGAAAGCCCGGCACCATCCATCCTGTCATTCCGTGCAACCATATATTTTGATCGGAGTATTTTAACCCAGAGAGACTCTTTGTCATGTTGCATCCGCCATCCCAACTTAGCCATGAAGGCTAAGTTTGTATATTGCAAACTGCGAATACCTAGGCCCCCGGCGTCAATCGGGCGAGTGACCTTTTCCCATCGTACCAAGTGGAGATTAGTGGTTCTACTCTCCGTGCCCGCACCTCCCCAAATGAACCTTCTGGTTCATTTCTCAATCTCCATACATACTCCCTTAGGTAAGATAGAAGTCTGCATGGCATAATTAGGAATCGCATTGAGGACTGATCGTGCTAGTGTTGCCCGCCCTGCCGTTGAGAGTAATCTAGCTCTCCATCCGTCCAAACGTCCATTAATCCTAGATAAAAGTGCATTAAAATTAGTTTTAGTAACCCTTCCATGAGCCGACTGTACTCCCAAGTACGTGCCAGGTCGTTAGTTTTTTCAAAACCGAGACGAGTCGCAATTTCCACCGCAACATTAGCATCGACATTTCTTGAAAAGAACACCTGAGATTTTGCCTGACTAATCTTTTGCCCCGAAGCCTGGCAATAACGATCTAAAGTGTCCCGAATTACCTCAACTTGATCAATGGTTGCCTCCGAAAAAAGAACCAAATCGTCAGCAAAACAAAGATGCGAGAGAGGTGGGCAGACAGGTGTGAGACGAACACCCTTCCACTCTCCTGAAGCGACTTTATGCGAAATAGATTGGCTAAGTTTCTCCATACAAAGGACAAAGATGGCAGGAGACATCGAATCCCCTTGACGAATGCCACGACGAGGTGAAAACTGTGGTAACTGTTCCCCATTCCAAGAAATGGACATGCGTGGAGTCTGTATACAGTGCATCATAAGCTCAATCCAGTTTTGCTCGAATCCATTCTCCTGTAGCGTTGAACGGATAAAACCCCAGGCTAACCGATCATAAGCTTTCTCGAAGTCCAACTTTATTGCCATGAAACCTTTTGACCCCCTCTTATTGTGCATTGAATGCATGACCTCTTGGTAAATCAAGATGTTGTCTGAAATTTGACGCCCACGCACAAACGAGCTCTGGTAAGGACCGACTATAAACGGAAGAATACTCTTCAAACGATTTGTAATCGTCTTAGTGATCACTTTGAAACTAACGTTGCATAAACTAATCGGGCGGAATTGGCGGACCGTCTCCGGGGATTGAACTTTGGGAATGAGGACCAAAAGGGTATCATTTAGCCCTTCTGGCAGGGTGCCGGATTCCCAAGCAGTCTTGACGAGATCAAAAAGGCTATCACCAACTATTGACCACATTTTTTGGTAGAAGACAGCATGTAGACCATCGGGGCCGGGAGCTTTAAAAGGGGCCATATCCATGAGAGCGGTGTGCACCTCATCCTTGGAGATGACCACATTAAAACTATTCCACTGATCTTGCGATAGCTGCGGAAAAACCCCATCACCCGAATAGGGGTGACACTGGTCAGAATCCCCCGCAAAAAGTTGAACAAAATAGTCTCGGACATGTTTCTGTAATAAAAGGGTATCCGAAATCCAAGTACCCCTGTCATCCTGGAGGGTAGTAATCGAGTTCCGGGCCTTCCTAATGGTCATAGATGCGTGGTAATAAGCTGTGTTTCTGTCACCCGACGTAATCCACTCCTCCCGAGACCTCTGAAACCATAACAACTCTTCCTGGTAAAGAATATCCTGGTAATGATCCTTAAGTTTCTGTTCGAGTCTGAAAAGACCCCGGTGAGGGGCCGTTGCTAATTTCTGTTGGATTCCAACGAGCCTCGCGAGTAGCACAGTCTTTTTGCGATGAATATTCCCAAACGTACACTTGTTCCATTGAGACAGAGCCCTAGTCACGGTGGGAACATTTTCAGCAAAATTTCTATCACCCCTCCAAGAAAACTTAACCACCTCAAACACTCCCATATGAGTAAGCCAGGCTGCTTGAAATCTAAACGGCGGCAACACTCGCTTCCTCTCCCGAGGACTGACCGTGATAAGAATCGGGGTGTGGTCGGACGAAAGTCGGGGTAGATGAGTCACTTTAGCTTCCGGAAAGCAAGTACTCCAAGCCGAATTACAGAGAGCGCGGTCTAAACGGGCCCCCTTAGCCGCGCCAATCGCATTCCCACGTAACCACGTAAACTTTGGGCCGCTAAAACCCATATCTATAAGGCCTTCATTATGAATCCATTACGCAAAATCCGAGCTCCTCTGCGACGAGAAAGCATTGTAGTTGTTTGTTTCATCCTGGCTTATGAACGAGTTGAAATCCCCAGCCGCCAGCCAAGGTCCAGTAATGCAATGTCTAGCCGCGGTCAGCTCAGCCCAAAGTCGGCGACGAAGGTGATGCGTAGGGCTTCCATAAACTGCCGCAAAATGCCAATTGGCTCGGTGTGGTTCCTGAACCTGCAACAAAATGAATTGCGGGTGAGTAAAAACTACTGAAACAACACTCGGCTTATTCCAAAGAACCCAAATGCCCACGCTAAAAACCCACAGCCTCAACCCGGATCCAATCCGAGTATCCTAACTTTCTACAGATAGAGGTCGCATGGGACCCCGAGACCTTGGGTTCGACGAGACTAAGGATGTCTGGTTTGTGAAGGTGGACAAGGTTTTTAAGGACACGGAGGAAAGCACGTCCCCCCGCTCCTTGACAATTCCATATCAAACAAATCATGGAAACAAAACCGATCAAGAGAAAAAGAACGAAAAAACACAACAAACGACGAAAAAAGCAAGACACAGAAAAAGCGGCTCAAACGGAAGAGCCCGTCGCTACTTCCGCCAGCCCCGGTTCCTGTTCGCCCTCAATCTCCATAACAACATCACCCTCGTAATCAACCCCCTCAGGCGGATCCCCATGATGTTCAGGAGAGGGTACTTCAGTCGCAGGCAAATCCTCGGCAACACAGTCGGTGGTATGCACTCTAGTCGTATGAACTACATTGCCCCCTGTTCGCCTCTGTTTACAATGTGTTCATCTTCCTCCGCAGCCCGCCTTGAAACTCCTCTAGATGCTCGTGATGTTGATCCCTCCACAAACACTGGTGCGGAACGACTCGGCGACGGGTCATTGACGATTTGTTTCTCATTTGCAATCACATTAGCCCGCCTCGACCTACCACCCGCGGTAGTAGCCCCTTGAGCCCGTTGAGATGCCCCAGAGTGGTTGCTCGTATTTCGTGCGCTATCAGCCATTCCACGAACCGCAGCTGCGGCTTCTCCCTGCGGCGACTCCTGATTGTCGTCCTCATGCAGAGGTGCAAACCGCGACCCTGAGACATGTGGAGTTTCCTTCGAGTTTCCAACAGTCACGTTCTGCCCTGGGGGACGGCCTGGAGGTCTTCGCTCTGCTCTCGTGACGATCATCCAAGGGCCATAAGGCCTCGCCCGCGAAGCCGTAGCCTTACCATTCGAGTGCCCCGTAGGATTATTCAAAGGGCATTGATCGCCAGGATGAAGAGCTTGCTCCCCTGCCGGATTAGTGGGCGATTCGGAAACTTGAGCGGTCGCCTCTGCCGGGAAAGACGGGCAAGAGCCCTGTCGATGGCCATAAAGCCCGCACGAGAAACAAATCATATGGATTCCTTCATACGCCACTTGCCAGACTTTATCCTCCAGGGTAAACGTGGATATAAGGGGTTTTGTTATGTCGATTTCGACACAAACCCGTGCAAACTTGCCGCGTGAGACCAAGCTAGTCGTATGATCAACCCGAACTGTTTTCCCCAGCTTATTCCCGATCCTACGAAGACATAAGTAATTGTAGAATTCCATAGGTAATTTGGGGAAACGAACCCAAACGAGGACATTCTCAGTAGTGTCAGCTGTGGAATCAAAGTTGGGAACCCAATCCTTCACGATTGAGTAATGACTCATAATCATCCATGGGCCTCATATTTCGCGAATTCCAAATCCTCCCGCGAACCAAACCGAACTATGAAATAGTCGTTATCAAGTGTAATCAATTCCATCCTGCCCTTGGGTTTCCACATCGAAATCAGACGTCGATTGAGATAGGCATAACCCACACGACGACCCATAACCTTAATGATCAAGGTTTGTCGCCATGGTGCCCGAATTTGTTCCCTTTCCTCATCAGTGAGTCGGATAGTAGGACAGGTGGGATCATCATCCAGATCACCCAGATCCTCCTCAATTCCCACCTCGTCAGAATCGGGGAGATTATCAACTAAAAAAGGCGTTGCAACTTGCATCCGCTCCGCTACCGACCACGGAATCCAGGTACGATTTCTGCCTTGCACCCCCGTCGACCGCAGCAGGAGTATTATTCCCCGACACCGCTACCGCCGGCGCAACAGCACCCCCGAGCGACGATGGAACAGGATCTGAAACGCCTCGCACCGTAGAAACGGCTGGGACCTGATCCGATAGAGCATTCAGCGGAGTCTCCGCAACCATGTCCACATCTGCCTCCGATTGCAGATCCACCGATTGAGACGATCCCTCTTCCTCTGCCGACATGGTCCCACTCTGTGATCCAACACGCACCTTCGATTTCTTCGTGCTACGCTCCAACAAGTCATCATCCTCAGACGACCGTTGGGGAGAGATTGGTTCAGAGCTCAAACGTTTCTCATACATGTTCTACGTTTCTCAGAAAATAAATTCACTTAAGGTATAAAAGAGTAATTACACATATATTTGTGCAATTGCTTAATAATTATTATGGTAATTAAGCTAAGCATTGTTCGTTGGATTTATTTTTATGATAACTAGTATTTTCGCCCGTGCGTTGCACGGAATGTATTCGTTATAATATTTTAAGAATATTTGAATCAATATACAATTATATAAATTATAACATCGAATATTATATAGCGCAATTGATGAAATTTGTTGGATCAATTATGTTTTTCTTTTATATGTTTTCGTTACTTGAATTATAGCAAATAATTGTCCAATTACCCGTGCGATGCACAAATAAATTTTTTATTATATATTTAGATAAAAACATATATATAACATTGAACGTGTGCATTTATTTGATTATAAGATTAGTGCAAAAGTATTACTGAATTAATTAAATAATATATGACTTGTTTATCTATAACTATTTTAAAAATATTGATATGTAATATGACTTATGTAATTATATTATTACTAAAATAAATATGGGAAAAATGAAAAATAATTTAATTATAATTATTACGGAGTATAAAAATAAATTCAATGACATGTTTAGCTTAATTACCATAATAATTATTAGGCAATTATTATTAGTCAATTACACTAATATATGTGCAATTATACTTTTATACATAACTTAAGTATAGTTATTTTCACCATATCACGTTTAGTTTTTTCTTCTTTCTCAATGTTTGAATGAATTAATTGTAATTATTATTAAAAAAATTATAACAACACATGTTTAATTATTTTTTTTAAAGTTTAAATAATTTAAAGTTGTGATAAAGTACAAATAAGCCATCGTACTATTTGGGAAACAACAATTAGGCCATCGTCAAATAACACTCAAATAAGCCACTGAACTTGGTAAAAAAGAGCAATTAAGTCACTAAACCCGTAAAAAAGAGCAATTAAATTTTTTAACAGGTTAGCTTCAATTTAAAGTACAAATAAGCCATTGAACTATCTGGGAAACATCAACTAAGCCATCAAACATTCCTAGTCCCTGGACGAATTAGTCAGTTTTCTTTTTCATTTTATATTTACTATTGTTTGGACAGAAATTTCAAAAGTATGATTTTATTTTTATTAATAGTAGTATAGATATAGAAGTATAGATACGTACGTATTCAAATTATTATTATTGGTGTAAATAATAATTAATAAAATATTTTTTCTTATTAAATTATGCAAAATTTGTTTCCATAATTCTCACAATTATAATGGTTTAATTATTCTCGGAATTTGGGAAATAAAATTTTGTAACCAATTAAACTTTATTAATTTTTTACTAATTAATTAATAATATTAGTTTGTGCGGGAAAGTTGAATGGAATGATTTTACTTTTATTAATAGTATTGATACTTGAATATAGAAACAATATTACCAAATAATAGATATTAGTTAATTTTCATTTTACATTTTCTTACCAAATAAGCTTTATTAATTATTTGACCAATAAAATATTTAATTAATTGATTGCAAAAGCTATCCAAGTTCCAACCAAACAATTCATTAGTGGGAGTAAAAGTTGAGAGTAGATTTTTAGTCTCCAAGTAATATTTTTGCAACATAAATTACAATTTGACAATCCAAACCAAAAATAATACTCCGTAATAACAAATAAAACTTACACAAGCTCACCAAAGGCAAACCGGCCGGGTTAAAACAATATTTTAAAAAAATCATAAATAAATAAACACTTAAACCTAAGAATAACAATAAATGCAAACGAAATTTTGTACATAAATCCGCACACGCTAACGTGCCCAAACAGCCTGTGCAACTTTAAGTACGAAATTTTTTGCAATTTGGCATGCAAAGTTATAAGTCGGTGTCACACTTCGTCTCCTTGAACCCCTTGGAAGAATAGTAGTAATCGGTAGGGGTACATATAACCCTAAGCGTGCGATACTTGGATCGCCACGACCCCATCTTGAATCTCACCCGCGCGTTAATCTTGATCACCAAGTCCACTTTTCCGGCGGACCGCTCGTTCTTGAAGTCCCTGGTGGTGTCGCCGTAGAGCGTGACGTTTTTGGCCGGAAGAAACAGGGGGAGGTACGTGACGTTCCTCACCGCCTGGTTGAAGGCGGCGGGCCACGTGGCGAACGCGATCTGCTCGTTGCCGAAGTAGAGCTGCGCCTCCACGTGCGCGTAGGAGATGGAGATGCGCTTGTTGGGGTTGTAGGCTTTGAGGGTGAAGTTGAAGTCGGCGGTGAGGCGGTTGTCGGCGGTGAGGTTGAAGTTGTGGACGGCGCCGTTTTCGACGAAGTAAATGGGGCGGTGAGGGCGGACTGCTAGCCAGAGGATGAGGATGACTAGGCCGACGATGATGATTGTGGTTAAGAGGATTATCCCGATGCATCTCAGTGGGCTGAAGGGCCGTCGGGGGGTGGGGGTGGTCGGAGGCGCCATTGCGGTGGCCGGACGGCGGTGGCTCTTGGATGGGGTGGTGGTTCAAGTGTAATCCTAGCTTCTTGGTTTTATAGAGATAGCATAAAGGGAACGTATAGTGTGTTGTTATGCCCTTTTTAGCAAGAAAAGAATAAAGGTTGTCAGGGAGTTGTATGTATAGGTTAAATTCCAGTATTTTTAATCTCAGCTAAATTATTCAGACTGTTGACTTAATAAGGTTCCAAGTTTATTCCAACAATATATGGTCTGAGTTAGCTAACTATCAGCAACTAAATTGGTTTATTTCTTTGTGATATTTTACTGATTATGACCACGAGCAATACAGGGTTTATTCAGTGCAATATTATTGGATAGTGATTGTGTGTTTCTCTGGTTACTTAAAATTTGGTTAGTTTTAGAACATGACTTTAAGGTTTCTTGGATGGAACTCAAGAGATCAAATGATTATTAGAGAAAGAGTTTGGGAGGAAGTGAGGAACATTCTGTTTTTGTCACATATATAATTATTAATTAATTAAAATGCTAATAATACAGCTGCATGTGAATATTCCTATCTTGCATGCAGGAACTAGCCAGATAGATAAGGGGGATTGAGAAAAGGAAGAAGCTATTCTAGGTAGGTAGGTAGGTTGTTTTTTTTTTCTTTTTTTTTTTTAAATGGTTTGGGAAAAGCTTGGTTTATAGCTCTTTATTATTAAGGGAAGTTCTTACTGGATATTAATTATAATTACATTACTGGTTCACTTACTAACATTTACAAATTCTTATATTAGTTAGATTGTATTTCTGGGAATTTGAGATTAAGTTGATGACCTTGTGGTCTAGTGGCATATAGAGCCCTAATTGATAATCTAACATTAAACTGGCTCTGTCAAATTGATGCAATTCAGCTGATTAGCATGTAAGCTCCAGCCAAGACATTATGGTCTAGTTGCACCAAATTGCATTGTAATAGAGTCAGTAGTACTAAAAAAAAAAGGGTAAAAACCGGCTAAATGTGCGCATAGAGGATTTTTTAAAAAAAGAATGTTTTGCTGCTTCTAAAAGAGAAGTCATTAATTTGAGAGCTTATTTGATAATTTTTTATTAAAATTTATAATGTGAACATTTTTTCAGTATCTAACATTTTATTTATAAAATTTGAATTCAAAATTTTATTTAAAGAAATCAAACTTCACCTGAATATATGTTGTTGAGGTAGACTATATATTTTGGCTTACATGTTCAGATGCATCGACTTCCCTGGCAAATAAGGCTGTTTATTGAATCTCTACCTTAGATTCCTTAATTCTCCCTATATGTTTATCCAATAAATATGAGAACACACATGTTGGGGCCTTTAATAATTTTAGTTCTCAAAGCTGGAATAAGTTGTCGGAGACGCAAAAGGAAATTAAAGTAAAAGTACAAATTAATTTAGCATTTGATTCTGAGTAAATTCCACTAATAGTCCTCCGACTTTAAGACATTACTAGTTTTGGTCATCAACTTACAAGTCTACCATAATAAGTCCTTCAACTTCTCCAAACCACTAATAGTCATCTGAGTTTGAGATGCTACCAACTTTGATTCTCAATTTACCACGATATGTCATCCAACTTCTCTAAAGACACAACAAATAGTCCTCTGTTTTTTTGTTTTTTTTTTTTAAAAAAAAACAAGAAATTAATTCACTGAATAACGAATAAGATAGTTTACAAGAAAAGATGGGGGAATGTCAAACCACTCCACAATCTGACTCAGAAATGGCCTCTCGTGGAACAGTATGAGCGGCACAATTCGCAGATCACTTAGTAAAATAGAAAATGACATCATTAATCGCAGATGCTAATTCTCTAACATCATCAATTAAGTAACCAAAAGCAAAGTTAACGAAGGAGTACTAATAGCATGATAAACTATCTGGGAATTCATTTCTACATCCAAGTACCCATGCCTGTGTCCTTAAGCGAACTTAGAACTTCCCGAGGACTTAGATCTTCGGTTTCTTTAACTAGGGCTGTCAAAGTGGGCCAAAGCCCGCGGGTTGGCCCGCACCTGCCCCGCGGTGGAGCGGGTTAGGGTCATGAAAAAATAGGCCCGCGAAAATGCGGGCCTAATGGAGCGGGCCAAAATTGACCCACGACCCGCCACTAAACCCGCTTCCTACCGCCATTTAGAGACCACCACAACCCCAGAATCTCCCTCCCGACAACCGACGGACAACCTTGTATCCACAACACGCTGCACATCGCTGGAAATAACAGCAGACTCCATTGCCCGTGATGGACCTTCCGTTGTAACCAACCATGGCTCACCCACTGCCCTTGGACCCCAACCAACCCCCACCCTTAATTCTGCCCCGAACAGGTATTGCTCAACAGGAATGTAGGACTCCCTTGCATTAATGCAAAAGATATAAGAGTACTCCAACAATCCATAGAAAAAACAATAGGTATGTGGCCTCTCGTACCTGAAAGATACCTAGCAGGTTGACTTGTTCCTCTTAATCAGCTTCATCCGCTGCTTTAATGGTCGAGCAACTGGAATTGATACACGAACACGATAAAACGTCCTCCCGGGCACACCAATAAACCTGTCGTCGCACTGAACAAAGGAGTCAACGAAGTTACCAATCTGCTCAAGAACCACATCTGAGGTATATCCTAGTGGTAAAGCATAAATCTGCACCCACATATCCACAGAGTCAAAAACCACATCCTCAGGAAGCACGCCGTCACAACCTGCCTACAAACAAGGGTATTGTTCTCGAAAGATCAAACCCCTCATCCAACACCCGTAACATGTCCGTCTTGTGGTAAGACACAAACAAAAATAACTTCGATAGTATTTCAGTTATCTGAACCCCCTTCATCGGTTACCAAACGGAGGGTATCACTTGTCGCATGAACTCGACCTCCACCAACTTTTTAGTTAGATATCGTCCAACCACCACCCATGTTTCCTCCCCATCAACCTAGATCACACCAACGCCTTCCCCCACCAGTTCGAAACCTTCTACTTCATCATCCAGAACAAAGTCCGCCTAACGTGCAGTCAGATTCCCAACACCACCCTCATTCGTAACCGTAGCCATGCAGAAATGCGTAGGCAAAGCAGCGCAAGAGAACAACACCAAATCACAGCGAAAGAAACTGACTAGTACAATGGGAAGGAGAAGCACGAACTAGCAAAAACCATAGAAAAATCATAAGAGGGGAAACAAAACCTTAGACGTGCTAGAGAGAAAACTCGCACTATTGACTTAATTTACTTAATTCTCGGCCCTTAGATAATTCGCCGAACATTATATTATGTGTTTTTTTTCTTTTTTTTTTTTTTAATTTAAGGGTTATGATTTAACAATCAATCAATCATAGTGTGTTTTACTATAAGATAAAATTATCAATGAAAACCATAATGGCATTTAGAGTTAATTACCAAAATGGTTTTACCAATTAAGTCCATCAACTTTAAAAATCCTAACCAATTTTGTAAGAGCATCCATACTAGGGGTCTTTTGAAGGTATTTGGAACAGTAGATGGTGAGTTTGATGAAAGAGAAAGCAAGAGAGAGAAGGATTGGATTTGTCTGCAAGCTAAGGGAGAAGTTTTTTCAGGTTTGTGAGACCCACTGACGCAATGGTCCAATCGCGCCACGCCCGCGTGATTGCCACTAGTGCGCGCAGCGAGCGTGTGTACTGAGCGGGAGTGGCAGGTGCTCTGATGGTTGCTTTTTTTTTTTTTTTTTTAATAATTAGATTTGTTTTATTTTTTTTACTCCCATATCATTTTTTTTTGCTAATCACACTTACAAAAACTTCTCAAAAACCCAAAAAAAAAAAAACTTCATTATAATTGATGCTCTTAAGTTTTTGAAAAAAATGGTGTATGTAATGACCGAAATGGTTAATTGACTATAGCAAAATTATCAATTTGGTCTCGAGTTAATGAATGCCTAATGACAAAACAAACGTATGACTAAATTGATTAAAAAAATTTAAAATTGAAGGATTTAATTGATAAAAAAATAGTGGACTAAATCAATAATTTCGTTATAATTAATGGACTATTTCTGTAATTAACGCTAGCAATTTAATCCAACATTCCAACGTATCAAAAATCGAACTGAGCGGGAATGAGGCCAAGTTTGAAATTCAAATCAAACAATTATTTTTTTTATTTTATTTTATAATTATCAAAATCTCGTTCCATTTAAATTTCTAAAATAGGATTCTAGAAAAATAGGTCATTCCTTCCCCCTTTACTATCAGACTATCAGCTACTTCACCGGTCCCGATTTCTCTCGCTGCGAAATCTGCAACTCCATGTATGCGCGCCTCTCTCTAGATTCGATCGCTCACGCTGCAATCGATTCACGGATTCTCTGCTAATTTCTAGATTCTTCTTTTCTCGCAGATAATTTTGAACGGCCAGGCAAGTTTTTGCTCTCCCTGTTCGTCGGGCTGTCTCTGTGACAAAAAATGGGTCAGATCCAGTATTCCGAGAAGTACTTCGATGATACCTACGAGTACAGGTACTCCGGTCTCCTAATCTATTTGATTTTTT
>CM008338.1:31539665-31557609 GCA_002525835.2 Ipomoea batatas | reverse complement strand
AAACTTTAATTAAAATAACCCCCCACCCCCAAACAAAACTTACCACCCTTATAAAAAATAAATTTTTTCTAAAAAATATCCCCCCCCCCCCCCCCCCCAACCACTTTATTATTATTATTTTTTTTTTTGACAACATTATATTACCCAATTTTTAATTACAAAAGGTTACACATTACACCAAAACCACATTCACTACAACCACTAAAAGTATATATTACTTGATATATATGCCATTGGACCGGATGAACCAAAATCTAGGTGATTGGTTGAGTAGTATTCAAAATTAATTATATAAATGAGGTTAAAATGATTTTGATTTACGGTAAAGTTAATTGTTGCTATTTGAGTTGAAACGATCTCATATCTTCAAGCATGATATTCGCCATGAGAATACAAGGTCAGGTTGAGTTGGGTCAAAACCAACAACTTACATTATTTTTTTTTGTTTTTTGAAAATCAACAACTTACGTAGAGAATTAAACTTGAAATCTTATAATTATCAAACAAATTCTTTAATTATTTACACCCAAGAATGCCCCAAAGTTGACATAAATCATCTTCTGTGATAAAGTAAAAAAAAATTATTGAGACGCGCGCTATTATTATAGAGAAATTTATTAATTAAGTGTTAAAAAAGTACAATTTGTGTACGCCGGCAAATTAAAACTAAGCACATACATGCAGACTATGAAAGTGATGCCTCGAAGCCAAAACCTTGATTAATTAGTTATATATCAAGTTTATCAACTCAAAAACTGCTTAAGTGGACATTTAAATTATTATTACAGGCCGGATGACTCTCCTGTGATAGGATACGTTAGAAATATTGGGTCAAGATGAGAATGTAATACTTATATTAAGAAATGTAATATTAATCAAAAGTAAAATGTTTGTTACTTATAAAGGAAAAAAGTGTAATATTTTTAAAGAAAAATATAATACACTTTTAAATCAAAATGTAAAGGTATTACATTTTTTCTTTAAAAATATTACACTTTCTTTTGTTTAAGTAACAAATACATTATTTCTCATAAGTATTACATTTTCTAGTATAAAATATTACTCTATCTGTCCCATTTTATCTGCATACTTACTATTCATTGGTCAAACCAACTCTTTCTTCTTTGTTTATTTTCTTTATTAATATCTTTTAATTATTTTTAAATTTGAGTTTTTGTATTTAATAGTATGTGAGACGGTCTCACATAAGTTTTTGCCTTACATGCCACATCATAACAAACTTTTACTATTAGAATTATATATACACTATTAGCCTTAGCTTCTCGATTTGAATTGATCAATTATGAATAACCTAAGATAATTTACATCTTTGTGATTGTTCGTTGATTAGGGTTACAAGGTGAATTTTACCCATAGAACATCCTCAGATAGTGGTTACAGAGGTTTTGTAAAACAAAAAAATTTATATTATTATATTACCCTATTTTTAATTACAAAAAGTTGCTCATTACACCAAAATATAAAGTACATATATTACTTTATATGCAAATTGGAGCGGATGAACCAAATCTATGTGCTTGGTTGAGTAGAATTAAAAATTCATTATATAATCGAAGTTAACAAAAGTCATCTCTTGTGATAAAGTAAAAAATCTTGAGACGTAATTATAATAGAAAAAAATATATTAATTAAGTGAAGAAAAAAATGTACAATTTACGTACGCAAACGAATGAAAACTAAGCACATGCAGACTATGAAAGTGATGCCTCAAACCCAAAACCTTGATTAAGAAAGGCACTAGCGATCCACAGCTTCAAATTTGGCAAGTTGATATCCGACTCGCATTCTCTGACCTGTTTGTAAATAATAAATGTGCGGTCTCGTTATCAGTTTAAAAATTTAATAAAGACAGAGCGTATTTTTCATTAGTTAAATATCGAAAATGACAAATTTAATTGAATAAAACTTACTGTAAAAGTAAACGTGAAGACATAATTGTGAGTGGTGGTTGCTAGGTTCGAGCTGGAGATGAAAAGACTAGCAAGAGAGTCCACAGCCTTATAGAGTGAGGCTGCAACCTGTTGCCCTTTGCTGCTCACTATTCTCACGTAAAACCCCCTTTCCTCCACTTGAAATACGTCCATCTGCGCATATTTTAACTAAAAATCTAAACGGATAGTTTGATTGAATATTTATGTTTATATACTAAATTAAAACTTGTTGGATGCACATTTATGTTTATATATTATATATATACTTGACAGCAAGACATTGCTACGAGGTCTGATTCAAAAATTGGATAAAAATTACCTTAAATATTTTCTTTAGTATTGGGAGTGGATTTGTGAAATTTGTTTTCTTGCCACCCAGAAACGTCGTCCCTCCCTCGTATTTGTCTGTTTTAGTGGTGGATGACTCCAAATTTGCTATTTCCGCCTTGAGTTTCTTGGTTTGCATTTGTAAGTCTTGTACGTATAATACAGCGTCCCCTATTATAGAGGCCTTGTCCATCTGTATGTACGTGGCCCCAACTAGTAGTTATATATAATGATATCGCGTACAATATAATGTTTTACCAAATCAATATTAAGAGAGAAAAATTATACTTTTTGTTCCTAAGTTATAATAGAGTAACAATAGAATTCATTCTTATTCGCTAGTCATGCCCATTTTTTGTTCCTAAGTTATAATTGATGTTGTAAATTTAGTCATTTTTTTAACATGTCGTGCTCACTTCTCATTCTTGAGATATAATTGACGTTGCAAATTTCGTCCGACACCTAAAGTTTTGGTAGAGAAAAAGGATGAAATTTGTTGCATAATAGAAATTTGCAACATCAATTATAATTAAGGACTAACAGATAGACGAATTCTATAATTATCCTATAACTTAAGGACGAAAAATACAATTTTTCTTATAAGCAGGGTTTAATTAGAAGTTTAGAACACACCTTGGTGATGTTGGGGACTAAGGAGCGGAGAGAGTAGAGCATTTCCTTCATTCTACCTCTCCTCTTCCGTTCACAAACCAGAGTTTTGGACCGATCAGCCTTGGTTCCCTTTTTCTCCGGCGTGGTTTCCGACGAGACTTCGCCGGCATCATTCTCCCCTGCCGGAAGGATATTCCCGACATCTCCGGAAACATTGGCGCTGCTTAACATGTAACTGCCCACGTTGTCGTAGTCGAACAAACCTTGGCCGCCGCCGCAATTATCGTCAGCCAAATACCCAGAAATGTTCTCACAACCATAACTCTGCTGGAAGAACATGGCACCCATTGGTTCTTCATTCTCTCCCCTTATCAGATCAATGAACTGCTCCAAATTCTCTTCGTCCATGAAATCTATCAACCCCAAATCCCTGTCCTCGTTTCCCTGAGGAATATTAACGTTGTCCATTTTTTTTTTCTTTTGGGTTTTGTTTGTTTTTTGGATTGGTTGGTGATTTGTTTGGCTTGTTGTGAGGAGGGGGTTGATGGTGAGAGGTCTCTGTTACGTTGAGGATTTATAGACGGCGAAGAGAATTATTTTATGTGTTGATAGGTGTGAACGGAATCGAATATGGTTTCGGTTTGCTAGAGAGTTAATATTAAAACCCTAATTAGGAAGTTGATATATATAGCTTTGCCGACAAAAAAAAGTGGCAAGGCGAACTACAATTGACCTAACTTTAGTTTGTAAATAAACATAATTGTGATCATAGATTCTCTGTTAGCTAGGTTAGTATATTCATGCAAGTTAATTAACTATCTTGTTAAGGTATTTATTTTTTGCTCATAAAATGTTGAATCCCCAACCCTTGACGATTGCTTACTGTGCACAAAGAGTCCCTTCCATTGCCGCTAGTGAGACTCAATCCCTAGTCTTTGTAAAGGTATATATTTAGGGCTGTTAGCAAACAGAGTTTTCGACAAACTATTACTCGTGTTCGAGCTCGGTAAGTGTTCGTTTATGTTCGTTTATTAAGGTAAACGAACATTAATAAACAAAATTTAGAGCTCGGTTAATAAACGATCAGAGCCTGAACATTGGTAAGCTTGTTTGCTAAGTGTTCGCGAACAAGCTCGTTTGTGTTCATTTAGTAGTGTTCGAGAACAATTTCGTTTGTGTTTGTTTAGTAGTGTTCGTGAACAAGCTCGTTTAGTGTTTGTTTAATAATGTTCGCGAATATGTTTACAAGTGGTATGCACACACACATATATAATTGTTCGTGAAGACGTGAACGTAGATTATATTATTTATTGTTCATGAACAAATTGTGTTCATGAACATGTGCAGATGTTTGGTTATTAATTAAGTGTTCACGAACGTGTTCATGAACGTAAATGAACATGTTTGTGAACGTGTTTGTTAGCGTTTGCGAACACGTTCGCGAACGTTAACAAACACTAACGAACGCTTAACAAACGAACACGAACATGATTTTCAAAAACCTTAACAAACGAACACGAACACTCCAGAATCCTTAACAAAAGAACACGAACAGTCTCCGTTTGTTTATGTTCGGTTCATTAACAACCCTATATATATTGCTACGGTGGATGGTGCCCAAAAACATCATTTGTCATTGAATCGGTACGGTATTCCTTGAAAATATAAAACAACTATGTTTGAAGTAGTTGTACACTTGTACTTCTTAAAATCTCGACATTTTAGTTGTGAATGTAGTGTAAATTTAGCCGTCAATCCATTTGTTATTTGCGTTATAAATTTATATCTTTAAATAGTTAATAAGGTGGTGGATTAGGGGTTCATCACAATCTTAATAACCAAAAGTCATCATATTTTACTAAGAATTTAAGACTAAATCTACACTATCTACAACTAAAATTTACATTGCACCCATAACTGATTATGGATTGAAAATCTCATTTCCGATCCTTACATGTCCTACATCGAGTATTGATGGATATATTAGCCAACTCAACATATAAGTCTTAATTGGTCAAAATAAATCTGCACTCATTAGTTAGTTTTTGTGTTCTATGTAGTTAATTAGTATTTGTACTGTGTGTGTATCTTTGGTATCAAAATTGCATTAATAAGAGTTGTTTATTGTTTAGTTAAAGTTTGAGTTTGTATAATTTTTCCTACTTTTTAAAAGTAAAAAACAACTCTAAATAAAATGTTCACTATCAAGGATAGAACGAAAAGCCGTAGAAACCTTATAACTAAAATATTCAACTTGCTTGTTAGCATTTAGCAAAGGCTAATTTACCTCCTTGAAATTCTTTGTTGGCTAGAGTCACAATGCGGGGTTTACCCAGTGCATACCCTTGAGTAGTGCAAATTATATCGTGGACCGTGGTCCACAATGCATTGTGGACCGCGGTCCCAAAATGACGTCGTTTTGATTAATGAAACAAACGGATGAATTCGCGCCACTCACTTTCTTTTCATATATACTGCACTTTCTTTTCAACACAACTGCAGTTACCTTTCAACACAACTGCAGTTACTTTTTGATATAACTACAGTTGTATATTATCGAATGAAACTTTAGTTATATCAAAAAGTAACTGCAGTTGTGTTGAAAGGTAACTGCAGTTGTGTTGAAAGGTAACTGCAGTTGTGTTGAAAAGAAAGTGCAGTATATATGAAAAGAAAGTGCAGTATATATGAAAAGAAAGTGCAGTATATATGAAAAGAAAGTGAGTGTCGCGAATTCATCCGTCTGTTTCATTAATCAAAACGACGTCGTTTTGGGGACCGCGGTCCACAATGCATTGTGGACCGCGGTCCACGATATAAGAACTGCTTGAGTAGTGGCTAAGGGTTTTCATCATCACCTAAAATATTTTGTTTATTTTAGGAAAAATCACTGTTATAGTCCCTCAATTGTTTTATAATTGTCAATTTAGTCCCTAATTTTCAATTTGGTCGAATTAATCTTCAAATTATTTTAAATTTTGTCAATTAAATCTCCTAGCCACTGTTTTGATAACTAACGACTGACTGATGGGCCAAAGACATTGTGGTCTAGTGGCATCCGGTGTCCTGGTTAACACTCTCACATGGATGATGGGAGTGGGTCCGAGCCTTAGCTTAGTGGAGGCAACTGTTGACCTTTTGTGTTTCAATAGGTTGAGAAAGTAGCTATGAACAGACTGATGAAATAGTGGTTAGGAGACTTAATTGACGAAATTTAAAATAATTGGAGGTCAATTCGACCAAATTGAAAATTAGGTACTAAATTAACAGTCGTAAAACAATTAAGTGACCAAAACATGAATTTTCCATTTATTTTACTACCATATTTACTATTTGATTCACCAAAAGAAGAACCAATAATTTCTCATGTTGACCCTTAGGTTCTAGAACTCTCTATATATGGAATTTATAATTTTTTTTGCTAACACTAAATTAATTTATGAAAAATAAAATTGTATAGTGTTTGAGTGTGAAACAACCTATGATTCCTTCTCCTTACAATAAGATTAATGATAATAAACCAAGATAAGTGACGCCTGCAAAACACTCTTGTTAGTGCCTATTAACGACATAGTAGCTTTCAATTGGAAGTTGCTTAATTATAATATTTCTTTTAATATTAAATATACAAGTACTATACAAAGAGCAGTTAATTGCAGACAATATAATATAATTAATAAAACTTTTATTATGCTTAATTATTGGACTGCCTAAACAATTAAAAGAACGTAGCAATGAATTGTGTATTGGATTTTTAGTTCGATTTGGATTCTCCAATCTCTCAAATTTTCATTGTTATTTAAAACTTTCCGTACCGTTGCTTAAAAAGTTTTGTTTTTATTGATAAAATGGCATGAAATCTTCCACAATCATATTGTAAAACAAAAAATAATGCTCTTTAATAGTGGTGGCAAAACTGTGGGCTAGATATTAGGACCTAATAGCATGTTTGGAATGCGATGGGATGCCCGCACAGGTAACTCTGTTGATTTCTGAGTAGTAAATTATGGGTAATAACGTAAGATCAAATTTTGATAGTCATAGTGTGAGAGTAATACCCAAATTCTAACCGTCCTTTTAATTTATTCCTTCATTATGTTGTTAGACGTGTTAGGCCAGGGTTTAGGGGCCCTAGGTGTGAGGGCATTGCCACTATTCTCAGCGTATTTAGGGGCCTAATTGATTAGATATATTCTCAAGGCTGGTAATTACTAGTCATTTTTTTTTCAACGGACAAAATTACCCACTAATTTTTTTTTTTTGATCACATAGACGGTTAGAAAAGTATTCTTGAACCATATTTCTGTTTAGTAACCCTCAATTTGACATGGTTGGAGATCGAAGGTCCAAAGGGTTTCAACCCGATGATTTTTTGTTGATTTTGTCAGTGTCATTTAGTAACTCTTGTTCAAAAATTTTATTTTCTCTTCTATATTATTTTTTTAAAACAAAAAGAATGTTCAGTAATAATGTCATGAAAATAGAAGTTGTTTGTAATAATTTCAAATATTGACTTATTTGAGAATTAAATTGATAAAATATCCTCCTAACATGACATGTATGAAATTTTCTTCCAAATTCAATAAGGAAAATAAAAAAAATTATGCATATTACATAACATAGCTAGGCAAGATTAATGCATGCACGCAGGTGTTGAAAAACACAGTATGTACTACGTGTGCCACTTTGGTTTGGACAACATTATTAAACACTGTAGCATCGGTTTTCCATAGGTTTGCCTCATACCAATATAATTATACATTTATACTACTAATCAATACCATATATGTAGTTAATTGTCCAATGATTAATTTAAGTCAACTTTTTGAATATAAAAAAATAACTACTTAATTACATTTTTCCTTCCCTTTCTTTAAATACTGCTTACTGAACCATTGAGGTAATTAAGTCCGCGCGAGTTACATAATTTCATTTTTTATCTTGTCAATAATTGTTTTCTATTATACAATTCAAGGGGAGTTTGGTTCAAAAATTAGAAATGAAATCATAGTTGAAATAAAATATTTGGTAAATTGTAATACGTTTTTTTTTTTTGAATACTACTAACTCTATTAGAATGCGGCTCGAACCCACCACCTCCCGTACAAAGGGAAGGGTTTGATGTCACTAGACCAAAAGGTCCTTGGCAATTGTAATGCGTTTAATTAAGTAGAAGAAAGTCTATTTGTTACGTTGTAAATAGGAATTGGAATCAAATTATATATATATATATATAATTTTAAGATATGAATGGACAATGTCACGATGACTTTTTTATTTGTTTTTTCTTCCTTTTCTTTTTGATTTTAGTGTTCAAAAGTTTGGGATGAGGAGTGTAATGGATTTTTATGATTACTAAATGATTTGAATTTATTAGTAGGATAATAAAAATAGACATACTATACAAACATGGTAACATATCCATGTATCAAATATGATAATAGACCAGATACAAAAATCGTGAACTAAACACCACCTAGTGAATGTGGTTCTCAATTGTTTTAGTGTTGTAAATATAGTCTTTTAATGTGGAAAATAATCAATTTAGGGTCCTTATGGAATCCGAAAAATGACTTTCGGAAGTTAACTTTAGATTTTTCCGTGTGTGGGTATATAAAAAAAAAAAAAGTCAAAGGAAAGTATTCGTTACAGAAAAACAAATATCTCAATTTCGCAATAAATGTCTTCATAGATTTTTAGTTGAAAAATATTTTTCAAATTCTTTATTTTCTCTCTCTCTCTCTCTCTTGAAAACCTCACTTTTTTTTTTCTTTTTTTTTTTTTAAATCTCTCTTCAAGCTATAGTTTTAGAATTATTATTATTACAACCACCACCACCACTTATTATTATTATTATTATTATTATTATTATATAACAAATAATATGTTCATTTTCAAGAAAATGAACCTAACATAACAAAATGTAATTTTTTAATTTTCATTAAACAGAAAATTTTAGTTTTATAGCCTAAACACTAGAAAATCAAAACATTTTTTGAAAAATGAGTCATTTTTCTAGAAATCATTTTCTAGAAATGGGACTGTGGCATTGCAGTGAATATTCCTCCAAGCATCCAGATAGGTTTTAGCTTCCTCCAAGATTTTGCCTTGCTGCACAGTGCTATTGTCCCAAACCTTCTGGTTCCTTACACCCCAGATCCTCTAACACTTACTTAAAAGCATACATAAATCGTATAATCGTATGTGTTGAGGCTTTCTATATTTTTACTAACCCACTCATCAAAATAACAGTCAACATCTACGACACACCCATTGATTTTGTTCCATCAAGATTTAGCCACCTCACAATTTATAAAAATATGATACGTAGTCTCTACATCCTTAATGCACATTTTGCAAATCAAAGGGCAGTCCCCCTTTCTCCTTTTTAGGTTGTCAGTTGTGGGCAGAACGTTGCAACACGCTTGCCAGATAAGAACCTTAACCTTGGGGGAAGAGATAATTTCTAGAACTTACATGGCGTTTGGTTGAAATGAGGAAATTAAGAAGGGAAATGAATTGTAATTCCATGGAAAAAAAATAAAGTGAAAATTTAAATTATATTGTTTGGTAGGAAGAAATAGAATGATTAGCTTTTGAAAGAGAAAAAGTGAATAAAGACATGTTCTTATATAATAATAATTATACAATGTAATAGGGTAAGTTGTATTAAAAAAAAATAATTATATAATAATCATAAGAAGGATAAAATGATAATTTATAATCGAATTACAATTCTCAAAAGTGTGAAATTACAATTTCTAGGGGACACTACGAATTACAATTCCATGGTTAGAGGGAATTATAAATCCGTGAAATTGCAATTCATTTCCGACCAAACTATGAAATTGCAGCCAAAGACCTTGTGGTCTAGTGGCACCCGGTGTCCCGGAAAACACTCTCACATGGATGATGAGACTCTTTGTGCTTCAGTAGGTTGAGAAAGTAGCTATGAACAGATACTACATTGTAACAGAGTCAGTAGTACTCAAAAAAAAAAAACTATGAAATTGTAACTCCATTAAGTTTGGTAGGAATAGAATTACAATTTCATCCTACCAAACGTCCCATTAGATCATTGCAGACTGAATTCTGAACCGACCTCCACCATTAGAGCTATGTAGCAACTTTCCTTAATTATCACCAAAAAAAATGTTTTTTTTTTTGAAAAGAAATTTTTTGGGTTTGGATATTTCTTATTCTTTCTACAGTTCTGGAATTCTGAATTTCTGATGACCGGGTAAACAATGCCGGATATTTATAGGTTTGAAATTATCTCCAGGGAATCAACCACTAGTTATTCGCCACGTATCTTCGATGGAGATGTTCTTCAGCTCCGACGACGTGGTGCCAAGTCACCGTGTTCCATACTTATCCAAAATCTAATGCGCGTCAAGCCCCGATGAATGTCTGTAGCAGTTTTGTCGTTTTAAAAAAAAACGATATTTTCATCTTCTAAACCCGAAAATGGCCGTAGGTTTTCTCGTAATTATCCAAACCTTTCGTCTTTTTCCCGCCATATATAAGATCATGTGCCACGTCCATTCATCTGTTCAAATTTAGTATGGTAAGAATGTTTCTCTCTCTAAAGAGAATTCTCTGACTTCTCTCTAGAGCTCCATACTCCATGAGTTCTTGCTTTGGTTTTTTCCGGTGAACTTTGTTCACGGATTTAGAGAGTTTAGCTTCAGATTTGTTAGAGTTTTCTTGAGTTATAACTATTCTGATTTCTTACGATTTTTTAGTGTGTGATTTCTTAGTCTTCTCCTCCGGACGTTCTGCTCAAGTTTTTCCAGCACCAAAGGTTCTGTTAACCATGGAAGGTTGCAAGGCTTGCTCTAATCATGCCATTTCCCGTAGACTGTCCAGTGAGTTGGAGGTGACAACCTCTAGAACTCTTGGGTCAAATGACACAACTTCAAAATCCTCCTTGTTGAGAAGAGATGAAGAGAATGGGACAGGGCATAAAGTTTGGAGGAAGAAGCAGCCACAACACCAAGTTTTAGATCCTCTAACAAAGATGAGAGGGATTGAAGGTGAGGAATGTTTATTACCCGACTTTGGTAGATTTGAAGGTGTTGTAAATCTGGAGGAGGAAGATATCCTTGTTCTGGAGGAACCTTTTTCATTTCGTCTCCTTGGGAGTTTTGCCGGCAGATTTCCAGGTATGAAAGCCATTGAGGAGCTTACTAATTCTTGGGGAGTTAAATACAAATCGGAAGCCTTAGCAAATGGCCATGTTCTGTTTTATTTTTATAAGGAAGAAGATAGACAGAAAGTCTTGAAGGGTGGCCCATATGCTCTTTATGGTAAAAGATTATTTCTCAACTCCCCTCCAAATGATGTTTCCCTGGATTATAATGATTGCCGTAAGCTCCCAATCTGGATCAGAATGCCTTGGCTTCCAAAAAATTGTTGGCATGTAAATGCATTGAGCAAAATTGCTGGAAACTTTGGAAAGCCTTTATATCGTGATAAGTTTACTATGGAGATGAAGAAAACAGCCTTTGCCCGTGTTTTAGTTGAAGTGGACTGCTCCATTTCTCATCCCGATCATGTATCTATCAAGCTGCCTGGAGGTAAATCTTTCATTCAAAGTGTTGTGTTTGAAGTTCTTCCAACTTTCTGCACTCGATGTGGAAGTGCCAAGCACGTTACGGAAGGTTGTCCTCTTAGCCGTGTGGAAAAAACGAAACAAAAAGTAGATGCCAACGTCAATCCACCAGCAGTTGAGCCAACTTTTTCAGCAGGATCGGGTAATGATCCCGAGTCCAATGGGGTTGATATTAGGCCTGAAGTCAATGAAGTTAATGCATCTTTGCCAAAAGACTTTCTGAATTCGCAGGAAGAGGGACATATTACGCAAAATCAGGTAAATCATGAGTCCAGGGTTACGGCTGCAAAAGGGAAAGGTGTTGCTACCGATTTAGAGGGGAACTCATCTGAAGATGATATTGAATCTTCGTATGTGGACTCATCGCTGTATGGTATTACGGATTCAACTCTTTTAGATCCTATTGCTTATCTTTCGAATATTGAAGATGGAGTATTTGGAACAAGATCTAATTACGCCTCTGCTTCGCAAGGTAATCCGAAAAAGAAGAAAAACAAGAAGAACAAGCTTCCTGTAGTTACTGGAGGTGCTGGCAAGCATTTGAAAAGATAATAGGGAAATGAGTTCAACATGGTGATTCATGTTTAATTCATTGTTATCTTTATGTTCTTGCTGTTTTTCTTTCTTTTGATTCTTAGATTCTTCCCCTTGCGACGTTGTTTATGTTGGTACCGGAGTTCCAAGCCGGAGAGATGTTGATTCCGGCAACCCTACCCACTATCGGAGTATGGGACAAAGAAGTGCAGATTTTAAGGAATTGGTATTCCTTTTTAGTGCCTTTCTATATTGGGATGAGAATATGACCACCTTTTGTCAGAGGATTTGACTAGCACATGGGGTTGTTTGGGAATTTTATCCACTATGCTGACAATGGATCCTTATGAGGGCATGCGGCTGGTAATCCCACTTCTCTTGGGATAAAGGTGCCTTTAGTTTCTTTTTAAAGGGCGTGGAGCAGTGCACTTTTCTGGATTTCTCTGCTAGGCTGAGCACTTTTCTTTGGGACGGCGTGGTGGAGTTTTGTCTCTTTCGAAGACAAAATATGTTGTTCTTTTACATCAAGCTCCTTGCTCAGGTTTATGCTTTACCATCAGATTTATTTATGGACTATGCTTCTCATGGATGAGATTCTTATGGGCTGCAATATATATATTTTCGGACTCTCAATCAGTGGGCCATCACAAAGACTCACTCATGGGCTGGAATTGATCCAGCTAGTCTATTTTTAAATTTGATACAGCCTTGAAGGCATTGGTTTATGTTTTAGATTTGGGCCTACGCCTAGATTTGTACTCAGGGGTAAATGCCCCGGTGTTTCATGTATTGTTGCGTTTTGCTTTCTGCGTTGACTTTAATAATATTTACCTTTAAAGTTAAATTTAAACGCAACATTTCTCAGGATTGAAATAGCTCATCGCGGAAGAAAGAAAGAAAGAAAGGGAGAAAGAATGGATTCTAGATTTGAAGATGCACCTTCTGGGTCTGAATCATCTGGAAATTATGGGTATTAATTTACAGAATATTTTGTTTTTCTTGAATAAATGCGGCGTATTTGGATTGATTTTTGTGTGTCCTGGATGTTTATTATGCCGTTGATGTGTTTGTTAAAATTCCTCAATGTGGTTGGTTTATGTCAGGTGCAAGCATTACAGAAGGAGGTGCATGATCAGAACACCCTGTTGCGAGGAGGTCTTTGATTGCAGGCACTGCCACAATGAAGCTAAGGTGGGGTGTTTGATATATCTTCGTTTTGGTTTTTTATGGTGATATGCTTCAGATGTGGAATACTTGAATTGAGTATATTTGTCTTTGCACAGAACGCTTTGGAAATTGATCCCCTCTATCGACATAATGTTCCTCGCCATGAAGTTGAAAAGGTTAGCTTTGTTTAATTTGGAAGTTTTTTTTTTTTTTTTTGGGTGACAAGGAAACCCACCCCCACTATTTGAGGATGTGCACGGCTAAATTCCATTTGGTGATCCTAGCCGGCAAAGGCCTAAGTTGCCCATAGTAATTCAATAAAGTCAGGAAGGTAAATAGGCCGTTCTGTTTTGGGAGTCGAACTTGTGATTACCAAGCAAACAACCTGACCAATTAGGTTAGGGTTCCTAATTTTGGAAGTTCTTGAAATGTAATGATTCTGCCATTCTGGTGATAAATAGAACCTGAAATGCAAAGTTAAGACACCATTTGTAATAGTGAATAACTGATGTGGAAAGAAAGTGAAAAAGTTCAGTTGAGTTTAATATGCAATTGACAAATTCTTAAATGACAGAACTTCATTCTCTATCTTCTTTATTTCCATAATATCCTTCTCTGATTTTGTCTCTTTGATGCGATTTCAGGTCATATGTTCCCTCTGCAGAACAGAACAAGATGTGAGTCCCTAAACATTTTTCTGTTACAGGATTTATTGAAACCGGGGAAAGTTTTTTAAGGATTTTGCTTTACTTGTGTTGTCTACTTGACAGGTTCAACAAAATTGTATACAATGTGGAGCATGCATGGGAAAATACTTCTGCCAGAAATGCAAATTTTTTGATGATGATGTAAGCTTCGATTTTCTCAAAAAGCCATATTTTCTGTTTCAATGTGTCTATGATTCCTAACATGATCATGCCTCCATGCATTCAGATCTCAAAGAAACAGTACCACTGTGATGAATGTGGAATATGTAGGTGAGATTCTCAGCTTATATCAATAGCTGTTCATGCCCTTATTTTGTTTATTCTTGGCCTTCAAAACTTTTTGATGCATAATCTGCTTTTACAGAACTGGTGGCAAGGAGAACTTTTTCCACTGCAATAAGTGTGGTGAGTTTACCCAATTCCATTGTAAATTTAAAAGCTTTGGCTATGCAAATTTTGTGATTTTTTGAGTGAGTGTCTGTTGGTTTTCACGTTTCCGGACCTACATGGTGTAGGATGTTGTTATTCTAATTTGATCAAGGATGCACATCACTGCATTGAAAGAGCTATGCATCACAATTGCCCGGTTTGCTTTGAGGTAAATTGAAAACATCTAAATACAATGGAAAACGACAAAAAGAATAGCCAGTTTCTTACATTGGTTTGAAATTGCATTTGCAGTTTCTGTTTGATACAATAAATGATATCACTGTTCTACAATGCGGACATACAATACATTTGGAATGCCTCAAGGAGATGCAGTCTCACTACCAGTATTCATGCCCTATTTGCTCAAAATCCATCTGTGATATGTCAGAGTGTTGGGAAAAACTTGATGAAGAGGTATGAACTGTCATAGTAAAGGAAATATAGTACATATATGGTGGCATGTGGGGGTAACGGGCTGTTGACTTGGTAACCACAAGGTTACAAGTTCGACTTTCAAAGGGAGCGTCCTATTGGCCTTAGTTTGAGCCGGTCAGCTATGAGCAATCAAAGCTGATTTACCACCTTGTGGTCTTTTGCTAGTTAGGGTCACTAGGTAGGGTTTACCCAGTGCACACCATTGGGCAGTGACTGTGGGTTTCCCCTCGTCACTTAAAAAAAAATGTTGCATGTTCAAGAATTGATATGTTTGTCATGATATGCTTTACGCAGGTTGCTTCAACTCCAATGCCGGAAATGTACAAGGACAAGATGGTAAGTGGAGAGAACTGATGTTTGATAACTAAGACTAGGTTGCCATAACCTAATATTATTTTGATGGTATTCACAATATGGTTAGGTGTGGATACTATGCAATGACTGTGGAGAAGTATCTAAGGTGCAATTCCACATCTTGGGTCACAAATGCTTGAGGTGCAAATCTTATAATACAAGACAGATACAAGGAGCACCTGCTTCTTCTGCATGCCCTTCTGGAGTTGCAGAGATGGTGACATGAATTTCTATTAGTGAATTTTGAAGAAGAAGCAGCAAGCAGAGAAATATGAACAAAGTGGTATAAACTTGTAAAGTTTAGAGCTTGATTACATTTCAACCTATGCCACTACCTATAGACTCAAATGTGTTGTAATACTAGTTTGAGCCGGTCAGCCTAGGCTGGCTTACCTCCTTGTAGTCCTTTACCAGCTAGGGTCGTAAGGCAGGCTATGAGTTTCCCTCGTCACTCAAAAAAATTGTATTGTAATGCTATAGGAATGAAAAGAAAAGAAAAGCCAACTTTCATTTTACAGATGATTTACCAGGTCATTTACTGAGTACAACAGCAATACATGTGCTAACTGCTACTTAAACATGTCCAGAGAGGATGACAAGTGGAGGGCTCAATCTGATCTTCTCATCTTGACATTAAGAGGGACTTGTTTGTAGGACTGCACCCTCCCGGCTGCTCTGCGCAACGGTCTTCCAAGAGAAGTTCTCTTTGAGCAGCAAGATTTGTGTTCCAAGGGAGGAGCAAGATCTTCTTCCTGAGCACGAGCTAGACTGTCGTATTGCCTCGCAATATCTTCAAATTCAGACACCCTCTTGGCTGGCTCTTGCTGCTGCATTCTGGGGCTAGCAGATTGCCTCCTCAAACAATGCCTATGCATAATAGGATTCAAGATAATCAAAATAGGGAAAATTATCACCAGAAAGCTGGTTTTTTGCTGTTGCATTACTGTATATTATCAAGAAAGCTGACCTTTTATTTTCTGTGGATCCCTTTTCTGCAGCTTGCTGGGAGGCAGCTGAACTTCCCATTGCTGAAAAGATTCTGGAAGTTAGTGGCCAAAGTTCAAATAGTTGAAAGTAAGCATATATGTTTATATACACATGAATATTGTTTTCATGAATCTAGCATTTACGTCTACTCTTTGAGGCTTGAAGCTTCCTGTTTATTTTACTAGGATTGATATCTGCATTTGGTACAGAATCCCCAACTCCTGTCTCCTTATCCTACATAAAAGAGCACAGAAATAACAATTACAAGAAAATTTGTTGACTGTATAGTTCGTTTACTAATAATAAGAGAAATTCTTCATTTCTTTAGAAAAATGAAAATTTTGGGGAAAGAAAATAGAGAATACGTTTACTTGGAACCATGGTTGCAGTAGGCACTAGTCGTGTGTGGGTATATGACATATATATATATATATATATATATATCATAAAATAAAAATTGGCAAGATCGATTCTGCCGAGCACTAGACGGCTGCCTAAGGAGCAATTCGCCCCAACCTTGGGGCATCTAGCGCTTAGGCGGCCGCCTAGGCCGATTTTTGCAACAGTGCTTAAAACATATAGAAAACAGAAGGTGGAGAATGAAAAACTAGACAATTGAAGTAAACTCAGTCTGTACCTTTACATCCCGTTTCTTCCCCGCTTTGAGTACCGCTTCCTTTAGATCTAGACTCTTTGCTTTTAGTACTGCATCCTTGCATACAAGTTCATGCTGAAGTGCCTTTACCTGCATTGAGCAACCATAAATTACAAAAGAATATAGAGTGCACAAAAGCAGCCTGCCTCAATGTTCAAAATTCAAAATGACTACTTTACCTTTTCTTTATTCAAGTGAAGTTCCTGCAACAGAAAAACATCATTCAACCATATGATTATTATTAGAACAAATTTTCAGATTTTAAGGTTTGTCATTACTGAACAGACAGACACTTACAGCCAACATGTGACTGTTGGATTGAGCAAGATTCCAGTTCTGCAGCTGCACTCTCTGAACTCCAACTCTCAGTTTCTTAAGCTCCATTCCAGTCATTTCTATTATTTTGCTGTTATACCAATTTAGAAAGAAGAAAAGTTGAATGATGAAAGAGCTGAATGGAAACTGAGAAACCAAGTGGAAGAACAAAAAACATTGAAAACCATACTTTCTGTCTTGAATGAGTTTCACCAATGCAATGTTTTCCTGTTTCAAGTATCCATAAAAAAGGAAACAATCATTGTATTAGTAGAGTTCCATACTTGCCAAACTTCTGTCCCCCTTCTCCCTTCCTTGTCCAGCATATAATATATAAAATATAAATTTCTAATTGAGATGGAACCCTATATTTTAATTGTTTCACGCACTCTTCCGAAAAAGAGTTTGCCTGGACAAGATTATTAATCTATAAGTCCTTTGTCAAACATAAACAATATAAAATATAAATTTTTAGATGAGATAGAACTTATCTTTCATTTTTTTTTTTCACCTGAAAAAATCCTATTTATTTCAAAATACAAACATGGGAATCATAGAAATATCTGTTTGATTGAAAGACCCTTACTGGAAAAAGAGTTTACCTTGATAAGATCATCAACGCAGTTCTTTGTCGAACGGTTACCCATTTCGATATCGATCGAAGGTTTGAGCTGTGGCAGAGAAGTTTTGATGTCTGACAGCCTCTTCCTCACAATGCTTCCAATGGATGACCTTTTCACCATTTTCTGCACCCACCCTAAAACCTCACTCCAAGATCCCAAGAAAACTCAACCCGGATTAACAAAGAAAGAACTATATTATTGGGCACTTTCTTCTAGACAGAGGGATGTATATA
>CM008338.1:31456240-31470559 GCA_002525835.2 Ipomoea batatas | reverse complement strand
TTTTTTTTTTTTTTTTTTTATTTTTTTTTTTTTTTTTTTTTTTTTTTTAAATTTCAATGATTTGAGCCATTGATCTAGATTTCATCATCGGCTCAAATTAAACCATCAGATTGTAGTTTTAAATAATTTTGGTGTTTTTACTTACAACATGCATGCAGGGCGGAATACCTCAACGGAGTGGTAGGAGAAGTGGACCTCGGGCTGACCTCTTACAAAATCAGGAAACAAGCACGAAACATACTGATGATAACAATATAGACAAGGAAATCAATTCTTCTCTACGAATAAGTAAAACAATGACCATTGTGGCTACATTGATATTAACCCTAAGCTTTGCAGCTGGTTTTACAGTCCCTGGTGGATACGACTCAGAAAAAGGGTACCCAATACTGTTACGAAATGCGGCTTTTGGGTTTTTTGTTACGGCTGATACGGCTGCTTTCATAAGTTCTGTTTCGGCAATATTCATTTACATGATCATGGCGGTATTAAGCTTGTGGGATTCTATTAGGGAGGACTCGATTCTCATGACGCTTTGCGTAATGAACATTGCCATGACTTTTGGTGCCTTAATAGCAGTCGTAGCTGCATTCCTTAGTGGACTATACGCCATTTTAGCACCTTTCAGTTTTCTAGCCTTTGGGACCATATTCATGAGCATCTTTATTTTCCTTTTAGTTGTTTTTTCGTATTTCAATACGAAAAATCCTGTCGTCCCCTCTTTAATTTTATATCCAATATTTTTCTTCCTGTCTGCCCTTTCACTTAATTGATTACTGTACCTCTTCACTAATTAAAAATATACTTTAGTTACCAATTGAAGGAGAAAAATATTAATGGTCTTTAGCATTACTCTTCCTGTATTTTGAATTCTCAATTCTTTTTAAAGAATTGTAGTTGTATTTATGTTATTTGATGAAGTTTTTAAATAAATAAATAAAACTTCACTTTCTTCTTTTTCTTTTAATATTTTTGCTGCCCTAATATAAATATATATTTTTTTTTAAAAAGTAAATTAGGAAAAGTAAAAAAAGAAAAGTTAGTTTTTAAATTTTTAACTTTGTTGACATGATGATTTTGTTATGGGTCACACTTTTGTAAGACCGTCTCGCAGATCATTATTTGTGAGACGGGTCGGGTCGGGTTGAATCATCATGCAAATGTCATATTTATATGTGCAAATGTCATACTTATATGCTCAAATGTAATACTAATCAGGAATAAATTTTGGTCATTTATAAGGAAAAATGTAATACTTTTAAAGAAAAATGTATAGTAATAATTTGCATTTTGATGTAAAAGTATTATATTTTCCATCAAAGTATTAAATTTAATATAATACTTTTGAGGAAAAATGTAATACTTTTAAATCGAAATGTAAAAGTATGACATTTTCCCTTAAAAGTATTACATTTACCATAATAACTAACAAAAATTTTATTCCACCAGGTTACGTTGATGCTTATCAATATCCGAATCATGTTTGTTTATTGAAGTGTTCTTTATATGTGTTAAAACAGGCTCCAAGGGCCTAGTTTAATCATTTACATACATTCTTATCTGTTGGGTTTCAAGCATCGATAAACCTAACACTAGGCTGATACCAAATGAGAGTGTGTTCAATCGTTCATTCACTGAGAGATGGATTACAGATAATGATTCTACACTAACTGTCTACACTGAAGGCTAAAGAATATGAACAGACTAAACTAACATTTACTTGGTCTAACAATATAATGTGTATCTTCTAGCTAGTATATGTTGATGACATACTTCTAATGGGCAGTGATCATACTCTAGTAACACTTTTAATTTCTAAACTGTCTAGTGCATTCAAGATGAGAAATCTTGGGGAACATGTTTTTTTCTGAGCATTGAAACTGTTAAATGTGCTTATGGAATCTTACTATCTCAAACTCGCTACATGAATGACATCCTCAAAAGGGCTAGTATAGCTACGTGCCTACGTGTAAATCACTGTCCACACATATTCGTGCTTCAAAACATATTCCCTTCTCTGCAGAACTCTATGATGATCTTACTCAGTACAGAAGTCTAGCTGGTGCATTGCAGTATCTGACTGTGACTCGTCCTTATCTAACCTTTGCTATCAATCAACTCTGTCAACATATACATGCTCCAACGAAATCACACTAGGAACAATTCAAACGAGTATTAAGGTATGTTAAAGGCACCCTATCCTATGGTCTGCGAATACAAAACTCTTCATCTAGGGAACTACTTGCCTTCTCTGATTCTGACTAGGCGGGATGTCCTCAAGATCGCAAATCCACCAATGGCTATGTTATTTTTTTTGGTTCGAATCTTGTGTCTGTAAGAAGCAAAGAACAGTTGCCAGGTCCTCTACAGAGGCATATTACAAAGCTCTAGTAGATGTATGTGCTGAAGTAGTGTGGATATTGTCTCTCTTCTTCGAGAATTACACGTGCCATGTATATCAATTTCCAAGTTGTGGTGTGATAATTTAGGTGCAACATACATGTGTTCGAATCCTATTTTTCATGCTCGCACCAAACATGTTGAAATTGGCTATCACTTTGTTAGAGACAATGTTGCATCAGGAGATATTCAAGTGAATTTTATCTCTACAAAGGATTAACTTGCAGACATCTTTACAAAAGCTCTACCTGGACCAAGATTTGTTTTTCTTAGAGACAAGCTACAGGTTAGTAACATACCCTATGCTTGAGTGGGAGTATTAGGACTCTATGTATTTGAGTTAGTTTATAACTCCCTTTCCCTGTCTATCCGAGACTCTCCTGTATATATACTCTATTGTACATTTGTAATTAAGTTCAATTACTCCAATACAAACCGTTCTCATCGAGAAGACTTCAACAACATACCCTAAAACTTATATTAACGTTCTACCCACACTTAAATCTTATGAACCAACACATGCCAATTATAATTAATAAAAGAGTTTATTACCGAAATGGTCCCTCGACTATTGTGAAATTACCAATTTAGTCCTCGATAATTTTTCTTGCCCAATTAAGTCATCGACTTTGAAAAATTTAACTAATTTGGTCATCTGTTTATTTTGATGTTAAATATCCGTTAAATCGGGACCAAATTGATAATTTTGCTATAGTTAAGAGACCATTTCACTAATTAATTTTTGACTGAAATGGTCCCTTGACTATAGTGAAATTATCAATTTGGTCCTGATTTAACGGATATCAAACGATAAAATAAACGGAGGACCAAAATGGTTAAATTTGTCAAAGTTGAGGACTTAATTGGACAAGAAAATTTGTCAATGACCAAATTGGTAATTTCGCAATAGTCGAGAGACCATTTTGGTAATAAACTCTTAATAAAATAAGTACTACAATTAATATTATATATAAACAATTTTGTACTACCAGTATTAGTAATATTTATCTTTCATAAAATTTTAAGAGATGAAAACATGTGCTGAAATAAATAGTATTAGAAAACAACGGTGTCCTTTCAGAAAAAAAAAAAAAAAAGAGAAAACAACGGTGAAGTCTTGTCGCTTGCGTTAACATGCATGCAAATAAATATAATATTTACGACAATGCACATATCTCATTCTATCTCCTTCAGAGCATCCACAACCAAACACGTACTACATTCTTGTCATCCCAACCCCATGTGCGTTCTTCTGCTTGTGCTACTTTTAGTTTGCTCTCCTGCACAAGCCAATGGGGTGGATAATTCCTAATTTCCTATGTATATTATTCATGAGAATAAATGTCAAAATAAATAATAAAGTATGTCTATTTACAAAAATGTACCAAATGTACGTAACATTAGAGCATCACTAATAGTTGTAATTTTTGAGGAGTCTTTCTTAATCAGGTGTGATTAAGAAAGAGAAGATGTGAAGTGAGGAGGGAAAAAAAAAAAGTAAAATCTAAATCTAGAAAATAAAAATTAAAGATTTACGCACATGCTCAACTTGGGGCCAGAGTTACCTCTCACTCCAATCGTTATACCCTGCACCACGGTGCACATAGCAATGTGCACCATGTACGTAAAACGACGTCGTTTTAGTGTTAGTGGACGCGGACGCGAATGACTCAGGGAATTCATTATCTATAATACACATAATCATTATCTATAATACACAGAACGTTTGCCTAGAATACACAGAATGTTTGCCCAGAATATTGACACAAAATACACAGATGTTAGTGGATGCGAATTGAACGCGGACGCGAATGACTCCAGGGAATTCATTATCTATAATACACATAATCATTATATAGAATACACAGAACGTTTGCCTAGAATACACATAATGTTTGCCGAGAATACACAGAATATTGACACAAAATACACAGAGAACTCATCCTCCTAACATTCGAATGCACAAACACATCACAACTTGTGTTAATAACATGAATACACAGAATATTTACACAAAATACACATAACTCATCCTCCTAAACATTCGAATGCACAAACACATCACAACATGTGTTACTAACATGAAATCACAACATGTGTTACTAACATGAATACACATAACGGTTGCTTAGAATACACAGAACGGTCGCCTGGAATACACAGAATGATTGCCTGGAATACACAGAATATTAACATAAATACAGACCGGCCGAAACGGGAAACGTAATTTTAAAAAAAAAACGGATGATTAGTTTACAATGCTCAAAACAACGTCGTTTAGGTACGTGGTGCACATTGCTATATGCACCATGGTGCACAGTATAATTTGCCCTCTCACTCCGGATAGGCTGCCTTGTCTTATTTTTTGGTGTGGCTCACAAAACTGACAAAAACATTTGTCCTTTAACAAAGATCAAGCCTCCACCTTACTTTGGCTTCTTCAAGAACCTACCCAAAATGGATGATGGGATGCCCTTAGGCTAGAGCCCACTTCCTGTCGCTTGCGCCTTTGCGTTCGCACGCACATAAATATTGACGACAATGCACATGCATATAATATCACTCTATATATCTCCTTAAGAATATCTACGACGACCAAACGCATTCTTGTCATCCCAACAAAGAATAATGTGGCCTTTTCTGCTTGTGCTGCTTTTGGTTTCCTCTCCTGGACAAGCAAATGTGGAGGATAATTCCATGGCGAAGCGGCGAGCCGAGAAGTTGATCAGGCAACTCAACTTGTTCCCCTTGCATGATCTCAACAGAGGTTCCGGCCACTCTCCGGCGGGAGCAGATTCGCCGAGATTGGTGGAGAAGCAGTTGAAGTTGAAGCTTCTTGGAGATTCTGGGGCTACTGTTGAAGATTTGGGCCATCATGCTGGTTACTTCAGGCTCCCAAACACTGTAGACGCAAGGTGCAGTGGGAATATATACAAACAAAACACTGTATTTTATGCATGGGTTTTATGGTTTCCTATTTAGTACTGTTTGGAATGATGTTTTTTGGGTTTGGCGCAGGATGTTTTATTTCTTCTTTGAATCGAGAAGCAACAAGAGTGACCCTGTTGTTCTATGGTTGAGTGGAGGGCCAGGATGCAGCGGTTCGTTGGCTTTGTTTAATGAGAATGGTCCTTTTTATATTGCCGACAACCAGTCCCTCATTTGGAATGATTATGGTTGGGATAAGGTAGTCTTAAAACTCATCACAACTCTATTTCTATATGTTGTAATCACAAATCACAATCACCAAAAAAAAGGGAAAATATTTTTCTTGTAGTAATTACAAAACCTTTAATTACTTAAGTTTCTAGATAGAGTTAGGCTAGCTTGTTTAGCCCACATTTTAGGTAGGTTGGGCTGGTGAGTTTTAGACACAGCCCAAATTAGGCCTAGCCTATATAACTCGCGCAAATTATACTGTGGACCATGAGCATGGTTGATACTGTCCAAACAGATGAAACGACCTCTGTTTCGCGCAATTACATTTCCCTTTCAACACAGCGCAACTGCATTTCCCTTTCATCACAACTGCAGTATCAACCATGGTGCATGGTCTACAATATTGTGGACCATGATCCACGGTATAACCACTAATATAACTCGCATGTTACATTGGCTCTACCGATGTGACTAATTTATTAGTAGACATTTAAAAATTGAACTCTAAACCTCTTAATTTAATTTACCCACATCATAACCAACTAGCCTAATAATACTTATTGTATGATTATGTATTTAAATAAATAATTATATAGTTAACATAAAGATTATTATTTATTATATAAACTATATATTTTATAAACTTTATAAGTTAATATAGAGTTGAATCAATATATATATAACCCAATGGTTAGCTCAAGTGGCAAGTGAGCTCTCTTTGTGGGGAGGAATTTCGAGAGAACTCGGGTTCAATTCCCACAAGCGACGATTCCCCCTGGGCCAGTTCCTGTGCCTCTCGCATCGAACGTGGGTGGACCCAACTTGTTTTGTTTTAAAAGTTCAAGTTGCTTAATTGGAAAGAAGCTTATTTGCTGTGTAAAGTTAGAGATTCATTTCTTATATTATACAAATTGCTATATAAATATTATAATATGTAAAAATATATTTCAAATAAATAAGCGGGTGGGCTATCTATCCCACACTTCCACTAGTATATTTATATACCACTAAGTATAACCGCCATTAACATACTATCTCAAGTAATTCGGAGCTAACATGCTAAATCAACAAGCTAGTTAAGATAGTTGTAACTTGTAAGTTGCTAACGGGAGCTAGGAGCTATTCATTCCTTGCAACTTATGATCTATTGTAATTCGATTCATAATATAATTGTCATAAAGTATTGATAGTCATGTGTTATAAGAAGTTTATATGTGCCCCAAATATCAAAATTCACTAATTCGAATAATTTGCCAGTTATATATAAGTACTTACAGAAAAAGGTAAACATTTTTGCTCTGCAAAATCATCATTCACCGCTTGATGGTTTTTAATGCACAATAAAATGGGATTAGTATTAGGAAACGTGTAGAAAATAATGCTAAATTAATAAGGTCCAAGACCCTTGATATACTTTAAGGGTGTGTTTGGTAATCCGTAAAATGACTTTCGAAAAATATTTTCGAGTTTTCGGTGTTTGGCAACGTTCGGAAAATGCAGTGACTAAGAAAAATCAGTTCATTTTTTTTTTGGAAAATGACTTACGGAATTTTTTTCAGTAAGTCATTTTCCGGAATCACCAAAATGGTCATTTCGCATGTTCTCGGCCAAAACCAAGCCATACCACCCATGCCCGAAAATGGACCGCGGAAACCTGTATAGTTTCCGCCGGAAACCTGTTTGTTCTACGTTTTTTTTTTTTAAATTCTATTTTTTAATAAATAACATTATTTTAATATTATTATAATTTTTTATATTTTAAATAAAATAATTCCAATGTTTAATTATATAATTGTACCTATTTTTCAGAAAATGAACCAAACACATAAAAACATTTTTTTCAGAATACATCTAAACACTGAAAATGAAACTATTTTTCCGAAAATGACTCATTTTTCAGAAAATATTTTTCATAAGTTATTTTCCTGCTTTCCAAACGGACCTAAATGGGCTACAAGAGTTTGAAATGAATAAAATGATAAACTAGGCCCAAGTAACTCAACAAACATACCGGTAGACTATTAATGATTAACTGACCTGTAGGTGATAATGGGCAAATTATTCTGTGGACTCACGTCTACCTTGTCTAAAATGACAAATTATTGTGTGAACTATGGTTCACATAGTATTGTATGTATCATAACAAAAAAATACATTTTTAATATACTAAATGACATTATTTGTGTATTGAATGTACATTATACAATATAATGTACATTCAGTACATAAATAATGTACATCATCTAAATATAATGTACATTTTTAATATAATAAAAGTACATTATTTTTATATTGAATGTACATTATTTGATAGTATGGTCCATACAATAATTATTGGTCCAAAATACAGAATTTACATATTGAATGTTCACAACTGAATGTTTACCATTTACATATTGACATATTGACATATTGAATGTTCACAATTCAATTGTGAACATTTAGTATCTAAATTGACGCAGGTCCATCTTACAAAGTAGACCGGATCCATGATATAACTATTGTTGACTAAGAGAGAAGTCAAAGTAAAGAAGTGAAGAACTTGATGATAGTTTGAACTTGATCTTACCACTCTGACACTAAACAATCAATCCACATTACATGGTATATGATGAGCTGCACTAGTATCTAGAATTCAAATATTCTTAGCATCATCTTGACTTATCTAACAATTGCTAGGAGCTTAGAGCTAACAGCATCCTAGGAAGTTTCCATCTTGAAGACTGGCACAGCTGATAATTTTGAATTGGTCATCATTGCATTTTACCTAATTAAGAGCACCCTGTCAATGGAGTTTTTTCACAGTTTTTAAGGAGTTTTTGTAAGTGTGATTAGGAAAAAGAAAATAGAGAAGAAAAAAAAAAACAAATACGATTTAAAAAAAAAAAAAAAAAACAAAAAACAAAAAAATAGAAGGTCAGTAGCGCCTGTTGCATGCGCCCGGTGGGCGCAGTATGTGCCTTTCATGCGTGCAGTGTATGATGCAGTTGTCCATTGCGTCAGTGACTTCCATTTACCTGCAAACAACTCCACTCTTGCATAGGCTCCTCATTCTTCTCTCTCCCTCTATCTTTCGATCAAGTCATCAAGTGCTCTGACATAAACCATGTAAAAACCTTTGATAGAAATGCTCTAAATTTTCTAGAAATTTAATTTGATTAAATTTTTGAAGGCATGACATTTGACAATTTGCTTTCACAGGTTTCTAATCTTATATATGTTGACCAACCGACTGGGACGGGCTTCAGCTATAGTTCAAGTATGAAAGACATCCGCTATGATGAAAATGGCATCAGCAATGATCTTTATGCCTTCTTACAGGTCTTCCACTAAATTTGATTTACCCTTCAATTTTATAAATGAGTTACAGAGTAAAAAATTGATTTTATTACTTACAATTCATCTCTGTATACAATGAAATACAGGAATTTTTCAAGGCACACCCAAAATATGCCAATAATGAATTCTTTGTAACGGGAGAATCCTATGCTGGGCATTATATTCCCGCATTGGGCACACGGATTAACCAAGGAAACAAGAAGAAAGAAGGAATTTACATAAACCTTAAGGTATAATTAACAATCTTCATATGCAGTACAGTACAGTTCTGAAATCTGGAATTTGGAACATGATGAGATCCATTCAATAACTGTTATTGAAACAGGGATTAGGCATTGGCAATGGACTCACCGATCCGGGAATACAGTATCCAGCATACCCAGACTATGCTTTGGACAACAACTTGATCTCAAAATCTTTCCATGATGAATTGACGCAGCTTATCCCGGGCTGTCAAGAAGCTGTGAGGCAGTGTAACAGTAATGGTGGATCTGCTTGTGGTGATGCGGTGCTTAGCAGCTGCCAACCCCTCTATGATCGGATAATGGAGAAACATGAGGACCTAAATGTAAAAGATCGAATGTTTTTCTGCAATTTACTCTCTTTTCAATCTTGGCAATCACTATAAGCACTTATTACATTGTAATTCGCATGTTTATGCAGTACTATGATATTCGGAAGAAATGTGTTGGGGGCTCGCTCTGCTATAATTTCTCAAATGCAGAGACTTTCCTCAACACGAAGTCAGTTAAGGATGCCCTCGGGGTGGGCGACATTGATTTTGTTTCGTGCAGCACCACAGTGTACGAGGTAATGTCATATGACATATTCAAGAATCTGGCTGTAGGCATTCCATCTCTCCTGCAGGATGGTATCAATCTGCTGATTTACGTCGGCGAATATGACCTTATCTGCAACTGGCTTGGTAAGTTAATCATTCTCATCGTCGTAACAATATAACTGTTAAGATCAAACGCTTTTCATTATGTCAAAAGTAATAACTATATATTGTCATTACATTATTTTGGAGAGGCACGAGAGGCAGGGTGCTGGACTTGATCCTTCACCGGCCTCCGCCCAACAATTCCCCTAGCTACCAGTTGCTGGACTTTGATATTTTACTGGCCTCTGTTCAACAATAACTCCGTGTATAGCACTGAATCATTTTTTAGTGTGATAACTCATCCAAAAATCCACTTTGATATGAAACAGGAAACTTGAGATGGGTTGAAGCTTTGGAGTGGTATGGGAAAAAAGGATTTGGAGCAGCTCCAAATGTGACATTTTCAGTGGATGGAAAGGAGAAAGGGATACAAAAGAGCTATGGACCTCTCACTTTCCTTAAGGTTCATGATGCTGGCCACTTGGTTCCCTTTCTCTTATACTATTCTAGATGTTTTTAAGAGACAGCGACTGTGACGGTCTTCAGCTATAGTTAAAGTATGAAAGACATCAGCTATGATGAAAATGGCATCAGCAATGATCTTTATGCCTTCTTACAGGTCTTCCACTAAATTTGATTTACCCTTCAATTTTATAAATGAGTTACAGAGTAAAAAATTGATTTTATTACTTACAATTCATCTCTGTATACAATGAAATACAGGAATTTTTCAAGGCACACCCAAAATATGCCAATAATGANGAGTCAAGCCTTTTCGGCGAGAGAGCCTCGTTCTATGCTATACAATCCACTAAGCTTAAGAAAGACTCTTGTATAAATAGTGATGCAAACCCACTTCCCAAACCAATGTGGGACAAAGCCTTATTCTAAAGCTTTCCCACCATTTTTCCAACTCAAATGGATCAACTTTGAGAACCAATTTCTCATTCACCCATTATCCGTTTCGTGCGTATAATATGTCAATCTCTTCGTCTAACTACGAAAGAACCCGAATCCACTTTGGCCCGACCCAAATCGGAAATGGACCCCACATATATTTGTACCACAAAATAGCCACTTAAAATGCCATTTTTATGCTGTTTTCCAATAGACCCGTCATCTATTACACGCTGAGCTTCTTTGGGGTGACATAACTGGAATTCAAAGAGATTAGGTCTAACTTCGATGATCCGGACACCCTTAAGCGGTTTCTAGACGCAAGAGAGAGAGTGTGTTGCTGATCCGCTGTAAAAAATAGTAGTTAAGTATTATTACAGGTGAAGAGTTGTTGTATCCACAGAGATTGGCGCTATAGCAAGTACTTGTGTAGCTATTAGACTTCTAGATAATAAAGCCTTGAACCCATAATAAGAATACAAGCACACTCGTAAATATGGATAAATATATGACTACTATAATTAAAACACTTCAAATATCAACTAAACAGAGTTACACAATAAGGAAAGATAGGGCTCAAGTTAGGAAATATCACCTTTAGAGGCTATAATAGCCTATGGGATTAAGCTAGGGGAATCAAACTCAACTTTGGGTTCAAATATTGCCAACACCAATTTGGTGTACTAACACGCTACTCTCATGATCCAATGTTAGGCCGAATCGAAATACAGGGGTAAGTGAGCATAAAGGTCGTGAGATGGAGTCTAGAGAGAAATTGACATTTCAGAGACAAGTTTAGGGGTATGCTAACATGTTGACTCCTTGCTCGAACGGTTGTCAAATCTCTTACTAGAAATGCATTGGCAAAATGTGTGTAAACTCATCAACATAAGAACACAAAATATCTCACTGGTATAGAACAAGAACCCTAAATTGAGTTTTACCCTCTTATGCAATAGTCTCAAGAATAGCCTCAAGATAGGCAATAAAACCCGAATCTAAGACCCTAAACAAACTACTCATACATAGAAAACATAGATATAAGAAAAACACAAGCAAATAGCATAAACGTTGCACAATAAAGAGATAAAAGAGAAATAAAACCTATCTATTGAAATTGGTATGAATTAAAATGGTGAATCTAAGCTTAACATCCGTGATTCAAGATTCAAAAACACAAACGAAACTAAAACTAAGCCTAATCTACCCTAGAATATTGATAGGAAAACAAGCACAACTGCCTAGGGTTCGAGCTAGGGCAAAAACCGAGTAGAAATGGGCAAAAACTAACTTAAATAGTTGAACAGGGGGTGGTGCACGGGCAGTTGCATGCCCGTGTGGAAAATGCCTCCAAATTCTAGGTCATTCTGTTTTCCACATGGCGGTGGCACGTGCGGCACCCATGCAACGCCCGTGCATAAAACATCAATCTGGCAACTCTATAGCGCAACTTCAACTTCCAGGCCTATTTTAACCCCTTTAACGTTAGAACTGGACTTTTGTGGTCTTCATGAAAGTTTTAGCCCTTCGAGTTTTCTTTCCAATAACATAAAAATCACTGCATTTGAACATTCCTAGGCTGAGATACTGTCCAATTACCAAACAGTGATCACAATGGAGAATTGCAACTTCTTACTCTTTTGTTCCACTTTGGGCTTGGCTTGCCCAAATGACTAAGACCATTGAAACAACACTCTATGGATCTCTTGGAAATATTTTAGCCATCTCTTTAGCTTCATGTTGGCTCCCTTGATTGCAAATGCATCCAATACGCTCAATTTGACTCCAATACCTTCCAAAATGCAAGAAAATACTCCTTTTTTTGCTTCAAGTGATGAAAGATATTACACCTAAATGCACAAACAAAGCAAATAAGAGCTCTTTTGACATGATATCTACATTTTGGAGCTTGAAAATGAAATTAATATGGGGTAAAGTGCATGTAAAATGTGTACAAAAATACAGTTATCAGTTACATGTACTCAAATTTGATTTGTTTTTTCGTATGAAGAAATCTTCCCACAATCAACCAACTTCGATGTTCTTCAAGGGTGATCGCAGGTTTAGGCTCCACCGTTTTGAACGAAATACCTTCTACTTCCTCCCATAGCGCCATGCTAGCGTAGCGATCGCTTAGGGTTGTGTGGGTGTGTGTATTAGCATTATTGTATCAAAAAGTGAAGTGGCTCAATTAGATATAATTTTGATTGTTAACTATGATGTCAATGGGTTATATATTATTTCAAAAAAATTATAATTATTTTTTATATATAAATAAATGAATACAAATCTCAGGCCTAACGCGGGGTAGGCTCGAAAGGGGACCAACCCAAGTAATTTAGGGTTGGACCCAATCCGTGCTAGCCTTGACCCAAGATCAGCCCATGTCCGGACTTTGGCTACCTCTAGTTATGGGTACTAGTATGGAAACATTTGCATGTAGCTTGGATCGCCTATGGATAATTTAGCATGATATACCTCATTATGGTCTTTTGTCAACTTGAGTTACAAGGTGGGCTTCACTCAGAACACATCTTTGGTAGCGGTTTTGAACTTCTCCATAAATAAAAGTATACAAGTATTTGAGGGTCTAAGAGACAATTAAGACCTTTCTCCACTAACACTTTAAGCATGTGTGTATAAAGGGTATTTTTGATATCTATATCTATATCTATATATCTATATAATAATAGAAGTGTTTGGACAAGTTTTCCCCCCAAAACTTAGGGTTATTTTAGTAAAACTATTGATTTTATTAATTATCTTTTTATATTTTTCATAAAATCAGCCCTCAATGATTTTCAATCAAATAAAGTTATTATTGATTTTATTAATTATCCTTCTATATTTTCATAAAATCAGTCATCAATGATTTTCAATCAAATAAAGTTACAAATATAATCCCCTTTAAATAGTGTATAATGTGCATAGAAGAGAAGTAGATCAGAGGACTTAAAACTTGAAGGGTTAATAGGGGTCGTAGAGCTGCTGGTCTTGATCGTCGTTTTCTTGGCGTTGTAGGTGGTGGGAGGCGCTTCCCGAAGTGGGATTTCTGGTGATTTTGAGAGAGGCGGAGAATCTGGAAGTGGAAGACTTACGCGAGTGGTGAATAGGGGAACAATGATAGTGGTACTGGTAGTTACGGGGCGACCCGCATGCACTGGACCCGTAAGACATCTTCTCAAGGGCATGATGGAATGGGCTCTGGACGTAGTATAGCGCAAGGCGAGGTATCGGGGCAGCGAGGAAGCGTCAATGCTGGTCATCTCCAAGTCCGATTTTGCATGCATAGCTTGGTCATCTTCATCTCTCCCCTGTGCCTATTTACAACACTCCGAGGTTATGCTTCTGGCTCTGGTGGGTTATCATTCTTTTTTATTTATTTATTTAAATGTAATAGTTTGTTATTCTGATCAAGACAATGCAATGATATGTTTACATTTAGATCTCTGTGAAACAAATGGCTTGAGGGCTTAGCTAATAAAGTGGATGTGTGCGCTTTTCCTGGGATTAGGAATTAGGATGCTTTAATTAGGTAGGTTACCAACCACAGTATGTGTTTTTTAAATTCATAATTGCTCGATACCAATTGACTAACCACATGAGTGACATTCTAAGCAATATCAACCTTCTAATTGACT